>CM060086.1:8390561-8851871 GCA_030522485.1 Stenchaetothrips biformis
GAGTATTTTTGTAGGTAATCACGGTAATCAGTAATCCTATGTACGCTCCTGGACTGAGTGGTGGACCCCTCGCGGCCGAAGCTCGACGCGTGTCGGATCCTTGAGTCAGTAAATAGGACTGGAACCAAACGTGTGACCCGATTAATGGACTGCCTTTGGACCGAGGAATCCATTGGTGGGGTCACACGTTTGGTTCAAGTCCCCCTCAGGAGCTCAAATAGCGGCAAATATGTTGGCCGCCCGCGCTGGTCTTTTGGCCCACTGTGCCTTGTAGGCCTCCGCCCTGACTCGCCGCCGGCCTACTCGTATCCGCCCTCTCCCCCCTTTTTGGTCTGCACCACCACCCACAACCCTTCACCCTGCCCCTATCTCCTCTGTAAGCTTTTTTTGAGAGTTACAAATTAAAAAGAAGTCCTTTTTTTAGGCACGAAAGTAGTAAAGGTACAGCATTTAGACATGCGCCATTTTGGTCTGCATTCAGACATGCCGCCATTTTGTTCGGGTATTGTAACATCCCCTCCCCCCGCCCAAGATGGTGGGGGGATGTTACAATACCCGAACAAAATAGCGGCATGTCTGAATGCAGGACCAAAATGGCCCTCACGAAGCAGCCTTTTAGTTTTGTCTCAGGATCGGGGTTTTGAGCTCGCCTCTTTTTTTAGCAGACGATACATTTATGTCCACAGCTTTTCGCAACAGTAGAAACAAAAATTAAAATTAAAAATGTATTTAAAGCTTGTACGGTCGCACGGGGAGAGCGAGCGGCTGAATGGTCAGACTAGAATATTTTCTGGCCGGAGTGCGCTCCGCGTGCCCTGCCTGCCCTGCGCGAAGATATAAGAAAATACCGAATTCAATGCAGAAAGTCCCAAGAAAACTTGAGATCCCTATCTGGCGCTGAACTACCACCTGGGGGAAATACTGACCACCAAAAACTCAGTGAAATCCAAGGGGGTCATTGTAAGACCCTGCCCTTCTTAAACTAACCTGCTCACAGTTTAATTGTTCCTTGCTGCGAACAAAAAAATTGTTCCTAGATACATATCTAGTGTGCGCGGCGCAGTTATGGCACTCGTTTGGGGTGCATTCAGCATTTCAAGTGGATGCAAAGGTAAGGCACAAAACCACATGTATGTTCATATGTCTGTGTTCCCCTTTCTCATCTATGAAGTATGCTTAAAGGATGCTCCAGTCAAAAATTGGTTCAATTTGGTCGAGAACTGGCTTTGCAGGAAGCTGCGATCACGAAAATGAGGACCCTGGCCCATTGTGGGTCCGTAAATGAAGAAACATCATTTTCCACTGTTTGGTTTACATTTCCCCTCTCATTTGGATGCCACTCACCCTGGTTGCACCCCGCGTGAAGACGTCGTTTTTCACCGTACCGGAGCCGTCGAAGAGGAGTCCCTTGCTGGAACGGTTGGAGTGTAAGATGCCCTCTATCAAAACGTCTTTATCAGAGTCATATTCTGATTGAGGACAAGTGCCCACCTCCCGGACGGTAATCACGTACGGCCCCTAGAATCGCAAGCCGGATTTAAGTGACGCCCGAACCCTTCAAATCCGAATCAACGAATCAAGGAACCTTGTGTCGGTTTCGAAGCAACGAATCAAGGAACCTTGGGTCGGTTTTGAAGCAACAGGTTTCGGATTTAGGTAATTTTAGAAAAACAAGCAGCTTCCGTTAGGATTTAAATGATGAGCGCGCGCCAGTGCGCTCATGATAGGCAATACATGTATGTCAGCCTGGTCAGTTACTCAAAGCTCGTCCCAATAGAACTCACGCTGTGATTTTGAAAACATGAGGTAGCAGAAGTCGGTTAACACGGCATATCTGCACAAGCACAACATTCCAAAGACAGGTTATGTCTAAAACCAGGTCACAAGTCCTTGCAGGCTTGGAGTGCAGTAAGCATGATAGAATGACTGTCCCAAGTGACCCCCCCCCCCCCCCCAGAAAATGTACCCGAACGAGGAGAAAGCAACTTGAATTTTGGGTGTACGTTTACCAATCACGAGAAATAACGTTGAAGAAACCTAAAGAGTACGTTCAAACAACGTGAAATAATTTGAACTTGAAATAACGGTGAAAGAAGCTCCAGACAGGCGAAAAAAAAAGAGAGAAAAAAAAAACACTTCGTCGGCGACATCATATGACCGGGCAATTTCTTTTTATTATTTTTTTTTTTAAATCTGCGGACCGCTATGGTGACTTTTGTGTCATGTAGTGAGAATTAGTTTTTGGTATGTTTGTTTATTTTGATCAGACAACGGGAAAAGGTCCCCCAAGGGCACTGGGAGCATACCAGAACACCCCCTCCGGGAACACCCCAACTTTCTATTCCCAAAGTTGGGTTTCCCAACTTCAATTAGTTTCTGAGTTATGGATGTTTACGTAAACTTTTTCTCGTTTCTCCCTTAGTCTCCTCACAACAAAGGAAAAATTACAAAAACCTCAGATTCTGGCAATTGAACCTTAAAAGACATATGAAAAAGATAGCGTTGGCACATTTGAAAATATCAGTCCAGAAGAAGGTGTAAAAGCTACTTTACTAGGCCCACTTTTATTTTTCTTCAAATTTGACAGATATTTACCCATTTTGGTCTTGTTTTTGTTTTTTCAGGAAAACAAAAGGAGATATTAAAAAAGGGCAACGATATATTTTTCCTCTGTAAAAATAGATATAATTGCCAGAATCTGAAGGCTGGGTAGCTTTTGCTTTGTCGTGAGGAGAATTTGAGATAAACAACCAAAAGTTTACGTAAACATCCATAACTCAGAAACTAAAATGAGGTGGGGCACTTACTTTTGGCATATGAGTTTATGCCATGGAAAGGAACTCTTGCCCTTAAGGGGTTATCCACGTGTGTCGACACTTAAAACAGAGGTTTGTGCCGTCGCTCATGTATACAAAACTACAAATTTTATAGAGTCGAAATGTTTTCCCCTTAATCACAAATGATTTTAGCTTCTTTCCCCCCCCCCCCGCCGAGATGCTGATTGGATGGGCCGTCTCCGAAGAAAGCGATCTCTTCGGAGACGACCGCAAAAAATGGCTGGTGTTCCTGAAACCAAACGGCTCATAAGAAAAAAAAATCGCCGGCGGGTGGTTATGGCCAACTAAATTCTCCAGGACCTAAACCTAAAAATAGATTTTTTTTGAAAAAAAAAATTGTTTTTTTTTGTTTTTATTTTGAAAAGTGTTAAATTGGCACTATGTTTCATTTTTTTCGAAAAGTTAATAAAAGAGGTATATTAGATTTTTGAGGTTCGGGGCGTAGGGCAAAGGTAGAGGAACGTCTCCAAAAAATTTCAGACTTCTATCTCAATTTTTCTAGCCTGGAGAACTCCAGCCATTTCAAAAATGGCGTTTCGAGATAAACGCATTTAAAGTTTCTTATCGGGAGGTATTTACCCTTATCACCTCATATTTTCAGCGCATGCCATGTTCAGGAAAATTCGAATTATGTGCTCAGTCATCTTCTACCGTATAAGTGGGACCCTTGAGAACATTTTTAGGCCAAAAAAAGAAATTCGATTTTTCGCCAAAAATACACGTGGATACCCCCTTAATTTTAGACATCTCACACAAGTATTTAAAAAATGTTAAATATTCACTCTATTCACTTTACATTAACCTTAACCTACCGGAGCTGCCGCAAAAACACATCCTTGGAAAATGACGCTGGAAAGAAGTGGCACCAGTAGCATCAGTTTGCTCTGGCCGCTCCACGGCGACGCTTCGCAAGACATGAGACCACCGAGCCCCTGAGGCCTGCGGAAGCACGGGATGAGTTGTGTTCAATAGAATTGTCTCGCTGTTCGTTCGGCATAGATCGGTGGGCTGGCGTTGACAACGCTTTTACTGCTTTTGTGCGCACGTCAGCCACTTTGTTGCTCATAGCACCGCAAGATACCCTCTGAGGACTGTGTGACTGCGGAAAGGTTCGTATGTTGGAATAGCCGGATGTCACGCTGGTCAGCTGTATTTCATAATTGGGACATTCCATGTCGGTTCGGCCGGGCCCTGAAGGTGACCTTCGACGATTTCCGCTCCGCTTTCGTATCATGAGACTAGGAGTAATGGACTCGCATAATGGACTCGATAGCCCGGCGGACCTCTGTCTCGTCACTTTTATGTCATGCGTTCTCGGCAATGGCAACGAGTATCGCACTGTGTTTGGTCTCGTTCGAAAGATAAATGTTGAAGGAATGCTGAAAATTCATAAAAATGTACACTTACCCCCTCGTGTTTGAGCCGGAGGCAGTTAGCCGCGCGAATCGCGTCGGCGGCGGCCATGGCTCCTGGCACCATGTCGAACAGTTCCGAAAACGTTCTTTTGTTGATTTACCGAAAAACAGCATTTAGTCCATCAAAAGTTCCAAACCGTTCGTTTTAATTTATTTTAGAGTTTTCCTAAAAGTTTGGAGGTGATACGACCTCAGAAACGCGATATCTCAGAAATCTCGGCGGGGAGGGGTGAGGGGAGAGGTTAGACTGCTTACCGTGTTGCCCACGTTTTGATTCGGCCGAGTTTTGCTTACATACGCTGTTTTAATGCACGCCGCAAATTCTTGTTGCATATTTACACCGCCTCTGCTGTCAGAAATGCCTTTTTTCGCAATGTTATGAACGGCGCCTAACCTACTCCCTTTGTCTGTTTCAGGCTTCTCTCAGATTCTCTTGCTATGGACGACGCGGAAGACCTCCTTCCGGAGGACGACAGCGTCTTCCTTCCCTGAATCGACGAGTCCCTCCGATCCATCGCGGACCAGTTCCAAGAGTCGCTACTTCTTCGAACTGATTGTCAAGGGGTCAACAGAAATTGTACTCGTTGTCTCGTGCCATCATTCGTCCCAAGGAACATGGATGTCGGAGGCCTGCTTGAAAATGCTTTCGTACAGACAATGCCTTGTGGGTGCCACCACCACGATGCGACATAAGTGGAGGTGCCTTGATGGAGGACAGCTTCTCATCAAACCCCGAAATTTCCAGCTTGGCTGCCTCAGGCCTTACATCAACACCCATTGGAAAAAAAATTTAGCAGGGCTCCAACCACTGAGACCGAGGCATCCCCAGCAAGAGCCACCACACAAAATGACGCGGCACCGAAACCATCTTTTCCTGCTCAAAACACAAGATCAAGAGCTCGTCCCAGTACTCCAACTAGACCAGCTTCTCCGGCAATGGGCACCACAAGTAGAACGCGTCACTATTCTCCAGCTACGTCAACATTACAGCGCAGAACACAGGCCCCAACTGCAGCAGTCCCTCAGAGTGGGTGTGCATCAAGAAGGCCCTCTGCAACAGGAGTCCAAGCAAGGCCTCGCCCCAATGTTCCATCTAGTGCAGCCCAAACAGCCCGTTTCAAGTGTCGAGAATGCCCCAAAGATTTTGCCAATGATCGTACCGTCCAAGTGCATAAAAGATGGCATTCCATGAAAGGTAAGTGTCTCACTTTAAGTAAAAACATCTGAAAGAGATCATATACTTGGCATTTTCCCCACTTGTTTTGGTTTTCAGTTGTGAGTAACACAATACTCGGCAGTGCTTTCTTTTCACTCTCATTATTTATAAGTAAAGTTTATCTCTTTCAATGCAGTGTTATGAAGCCTTCTGCATAATGTCATAAAATAATCTGTTGTTTTGTTCCTATTTATTATGTTAATTTTATATGCAGTGATCTCAAAAGAGGGATACATTTTCACATGTTTAATGTTTCTGTGGGTTGCAACTAATATGTTTTGCACATTATGCTAAGGGATTTCGACAAATACACATTTAGGTTCACTGTTTTACTAGAAGTAACGAAATTTGAAGGCAAAGGCTGCGATATTGTATTTTACGTCTTAGTGTCCAAACTTGAAACCCAAATATATGAGACAAATGCCAAGTGTATGCACTAAGTAATATGTTTGTTGCAGTGAAATGACTATTATTAATTTGCATGTACCAGCACCAGTAGTAATTATTTCTTTTAATCACCCTTTTGTTTTCAGGGGCATTCAACAGAATAGCAAAACCAGATGATTTTATGGAAAAACAGGATCACCTTCTGGTACAATCTCACCCACCAAATGAGGTAAAGTACATTTAAAGGTACGCATTTCATTTCCTGTCATCTTCACACTTCTACTTTTTACAGAGGCCTTACTTAACTGGATGGGTTCGTTACAAACACTGTCACTAAAATTGAAAGTAGCTATTTTGACATTTAATACAGATACAGAAAAGAACTTTTTTCAATGAAGAAGTGAAGCATGTGTTTTATATCATAGATGACTACACCTTCCCAGAAATTATGAAGGAGGTCAATACTGGGATTCTCCATGGTATGAAATCCTTTAATGTCTTCAGGAACGGACCAGTGGAAACTATGCCCACAACATGCCAAGCCATTATGGATCCTCTATTCAAAGGAAAACAGCTTCATGAACGCTGTCAAACTTCACTCGGTGTCCACTACGGCAGATACTAATCACATCTGGATGCTCATTGGTGTCACTGATCCTGAGGCAGATAATCATGGAATCACATAATTAGAATGACATTTACAAATGCGTGGAGTGGGTTCAGGCACTCACCATTGGTGAAACTTGTCAAACAGGAGTGTGAAGTTTGTAGGTTACATGCCTCACAGGCGAGAAAGAGCCCGTAGGGAACAAGAAATGACGGCTCACGGGCAGCGAGCCGGAAGAAAGGTCATATCTACTGGGCGAAACGATGCAGCCAAACGTTGAAAAGAAGGTTTGCTCCATAGTAATGACAAATGTGGGTTAGGTAAATCACTGAAATGTTCTGTCGTTGTAGAGTCATGACAGTTAACAATCTAAGCAGTTTCAGACGAAGTAATTAGGAGGCGGTAACTTCCGCGATAGGAAATTCGTCTCGTGACACAGTAGGTTCCATCTCGCACCGAAAGTTTTACAAGAAGTTCGATGGGTGGGTTGGGCAAATATTTACGTGCACCTGCAGCAGACTAGCAGAAGAGAGACGCTCTGCTGTGTTCGGCCGCGCGCTTCCTAGCTGCAAGCCCAGTCGTCAGCTGGCTAGCAGACGACCATATTATGACGACCTCGTAAATTCTGCAAGCAGCCTCCAAAATTGCAATTTCAAAAGAGATAGCGAATTTTGAGGCAAGCAACATCGGAATTTAAGATAATGAAAGAAATCAACGGGCGAGCAAAATAACCAGAGAGTTTGTCGCGTCGCGTCCCTTTCTTTTGTTTCTTTCCTCACGTGCGCTGCCAGCACTGCAGCACAAAACTACGCACTACCTATGTATAACTTTCCTGCCACATCGTTTTCATTCGATTATTTACCGACCACCTAACCACAGTTGCTTTCAATAAGGTCGTAGTTAACAGACTTTGGGAGGCCACGGGGGCGCGGCTCGAGGCACGCGGCTGTTGGCACCTTTGCTTCGACTTTGAAGCTCTTCGAGATTCAAGGGGTGGTGGCGCGAAAAGGCGCCAACGGGTCTCAGTCATCGGTTAGCTAGCTACCGGAGTAGTCAGAGCAGCACCAGCAACAACAGCAACAGCAGCAGACAGAGCACCATTTAAGTATTTTCTCTGTTCTTAAGTCTGGCGGCTTGTGTCAGCGAGGGAAGTTATTTATTTTCTGTCACGACAACAGTTTATAGTTGCAAATTTGTTCTTGGAGAGTTGTGAGAGATTGATTTTCAAGAATCGGTACACGTTTTTGGTTTTTAAATGTCAAGTCGGGATGATCGTCTTCAATCGTAGAATAGCGCAGAAGTAAACCAGGGTGCTCTCGCGTATACCCGCCTCCACTCGCGCAGAGTGACCGCGAGTTTCCGGCTCCGCAGGAGCAGAAGGCTTAGTGGCTCAGTGTTAGTAAAATGGCTGCCGCTCCGCTCCGCTCCGGGTGGGACGCCGACATGCAGTAAATCAAAAACTTTGGGCGCACCGGCGGGGCACCGGCGGGGCACCGCCGCCGTGTTTTTACTTTTTACGCTGCTCGCCTTAGGGCTAGCCCGAGCGCAGCGTGGCGGCGCACAGTGGTGTCAGGGGAGTTAGTCGGGGGGTTCCTAAACAGCGTGGAGCGGGGCTCGAACGTCAATGAGGAAACAGTGTTCAAGGGTTGAATAACCTCCCACTCACCAAGCTAGGTCCGAAGGTGCTGCCGCTCCGAGGATCAGCCTACGACTGACGACTCGCGGCCGAACGTGTGACCCCACCGATGGATTGCTCTCCGAACAAGGAATCCCCGTGGGGCGGCGGGGAGTGCTGACGCAAAGGCCTGCCGCAGTCGCCTTGCCTTGTCTGTATTATTTGCGAATACGTGTTACACGGCATTCAACGTCGACCAACTGGTCTTGGTGAGCTGGGGCAAGGGCAAGGCCATCAGAAAGTGGCCGGCACGCATCGCCAGCATCCCTGCCAGCCGCAAGGCACGCGTGACGGTGCGGTGGCTGTACGGGCCAGTGTAAGTAACTTGTAAAGATAGCATAAATGCATAAATGCTTGAGTATCTTTGTTGGCGATACAATTGAGTAACGCCAACTAACGGCCTTACCGAAATATCGTGCCTTAAAAACGGCGATACACAAAAGTATCGCCAAAATTTGGCGATACTTCAGAGTAATGCCAAGATTTTGTAATAAACTTTGTTGATGGTTAGTTGTTAGTTTCCTATATGAAAAACCCTCGTAATTCCCCCATCACCACCCTCACCAGTTGTACCTTGATGATGAACCATTGTTGTTACACTCATTTTGTGTTTCTTTGCTTCTTTTTTTAGCGTTGTCCAAGAGAGAAATTTTTTCTCGACGCAAATACGAGACTGGAAAACGAGGGGAAAGTAAGCCCCCATTCCCCGGTGCATTTGTGCCCTCTTTGTGTGCTGGAAAGGCCCGCGGAAGAGATCAGGCTGCGGCAAGGACATCTAACCTGCCGGTCACACTTCGCCATCAGCACCAGCGAGCCACGAGACCGGGCCGTACAGCTGTTCGACCGGCTCAAAGCCGTGTGGAAGGCAGCCGAGTGTGGACGGGTGAGTACATTCGTCGTTGGCGCTCAGAAGAGACACTTAAGGGAGAGTGGGGTAATTCCGGACACAAGGTAATTCCGGACATTTTCATTTTCACTGGGTTCAAGCGAAGATAGCCCAAAAGCCCGCCTAACAGATGAAGATAATCAGTTAAAAATGATAATTCCAAATCGCCAAGGTAGGACGTCAAGCCGTTTGGCTGTGGTCGCCAGAGCTGTGCATATTCGTCCATCCAAATTTTGACTGTTTTTGGGAGAGTTATGCCAAAATGGACGTCCATAGAGGGGGGGGTCTGAAAACGGACAGGGGCGGACAAAGGGGTGAGGGGGGTCGTTTAAGGGTCAAAAGTCGCGGACGTACTTTATGGATGGCCCCTTGGTTGGTTACCACAACCAGAAAAATAGTTATCACGGCCGGATTCCATCAACCGACCCATTCCGACCGCTGTGACCAACCCTTTTTTTTCCGTGTAGCAGATCTTTTATCCGGAAACGGTGAGATAAGATCTTTTGAATAGGACCCCTCGAATCGCAGATTGTTTCCCTCTGGAGGAATCCCACTCGCTGGTCCGCCCCGCCGGCCATGCTGTGCTGTGACGGGCCGTGCGGCTAATCCTTCTCTTCAGTAATGTTGTCTCTCGAGGCCGGGTGGGACGCCGACATGCAGTAAAATGAAAAACTTTGGGCGCACCGGCGGGGCACCGTTTTTACTTGTTCCGCGTGCTCGACTTTGGGCTAGCCTGAGCGCAGCGTGGCGGCGCACAGTGAGCCACAAGACCGGCGCAGGCGGCCAGAACTCTAGACGCGTTTAAGGTCTCGAGTCGCTGAACCGGACTTTTACCGAACGTGTGACCCCACCGATGGATTGCTCTCCGAACGAGGAATCCCCGTGGGGCGTCGGGGCGTGCTGACCCAAAGGCCTGCCACCGCCGCCTTGCCTTGTCTGTATTAATTTCGAATACGTGTTACAGGGAATTCGTCGCGGATCAGCTGGTGCTGGTGAGGTGGGGTAGGCAAAGGCCCATCAGAAAATGGCCCGCCCGTATTTCCACAATTCCTGCCAGCCGCAAGGCAAGGGTGCCCGTGCGGTGGCTCTACGGGCCTGTGTAAGTAACCTTTTTAAAATGCTATCTTTACAGTTTCAGATTCTAAATGAATTTAATTGAAAAGAGAAAACCGTTAACGTTAACGTGAAAGCAGATTATGATACTGATTGGAATGTTAATTTCAATGTTTGGCAATTCTCTTTGTGTATGATAATTCACGAAATTGATAATTTTGATATAACTATTGGAAGGTCTACACGTCCTGCACGCCCGCGATGGACCGAATAACCGGGCAACTCGGTGCATTCTCACAAACACGCAGAATCCACTCTAATACGGCAGCTTAATTAAAACTAGGTCTGAACCGAACCGTTCAGTGGCTCCGCCGTCCTGGAAATCAGACGATCAGACGGGGACTGTCAGGGACCCAATGGGGACCCAACACAAGTGGTATTGGGCATATCAGTGCCGTCGGGCCGGGACCTTCTCGGAAGACGAGCGGCCAGCAGCAGAAAGCCCCCCCCCCCCCCAAGTTATATTAAAATTGATTCTTTTTTGTGAATTAGGTGATAAACAGCCATACATTAAAATATTTTTGTGAATTAAGTGAAAAACAAACATACATTATACACTGGTCATCAAAATTAGCGCCCCACTTCTGTTTTACACGATAACTTTCTCCTCACTTGACCAAAGTGGTTCAAATTTGGCACAGAGACACCTCAATGGGTGTCCTTACGATTCTTCGAATGGCAAACCTGAAAGCTACCCCAAAGGGGCTTAACCACCTCCTCGAAAAAAGGTGTCAAAATAAGGTTAAAAAAAAGGTCGAAAGGGGGCTTTCAAAATTCAATTTTGACTAAATTTATGCAGAGACAGTTTCACTGACCGTGTGAGAAGCGATTCACGTGATTGGCTTTCATATTGTGCATCCTCGTTTTTTTTTTGTTTCTACGCAAGGGTGCACAAATGATGGCTCATCACATGATTACTCAATACCCGTAAAAGTTGTTTTCGGTTAGGACGCCTCGGCGCAACGTCACGATTACGCGCGCCGCGACACTGCTTTACCCTTCGCTTGGCAAAATTCTGGGATTTTGAGCAAATCAAGGCAGATTGGAACCAGGTTCGAATCCCGGTAGGAGGGTGTGTTACTACAAAAAAATTTATATCGAGTATAACATTGTTTTTCTAAAATGTTATTGAGGGTGCTGATGACGAAAATAAGGTCCATTTGGACCCAATCCTGATCCTCAAATTTGAAGTCAACGGGACGGGCAAAAGTTGCTCATTTGTATCGCTGCTTTTCCTGTTATTATACATTTAAAGTACAACGATTATTGTACAAAGTACAATAGGGTTCAATGGACAGGACGGTACCAGTCCAGGTGTCGTTGCACTTTTCCCAATTGTCATTGTATACTTTCCACAATCATCTTTGTACTTTTTTCTTCAATCCTCGTTGTACTTTTGTTGTACGATCCACATTTTTTCTTGCAGTGTAGTGTAATTAAGAATTCTCTGTTGCAGCAATCGGCGCTCCAAATTTTTGATGAAAATGAAAACTATCATAATAAAAATGATAATGGAAATGAAAATGTGGTGAATGACGAAAATGATAACAATGGTAATGAAAATGTGGTGAATGATGAAAATGATAACAATGGAAATCAAAATGTGGTTAAAGGGCATAAATCGTTAATGCCTTTGGGAAGGGCATTAAAATTTTGCTTGAAATTCCCACACCATTTACGCCCTTTCCAAGGGCATAAAATGAATTATGCCCTTGCAAGGGCGTAAAAGAGTATTTATGCCCTAAAGGGCGTAATTTTTATGTCTTTGTTTTACCAGCGTAGGGGTATTACTAGAATCGGGGCAACGAGAGCAAGCCAACGGTGCTGGTTTCGAGCAAATCAAAGAAGTGTGGACCCAGGTTCGAATCTCAGTAGGGTGTGATAGGGCTTACATTTTAATATTGAGTCGTGACGTCATGTTGTCACAACTCATTTAAGGACGGCCCCCTTCGTTTACCCTGTGTCGAGCAGTTGCTCTGTCAAGTGGGATGTGGCAGCGCGTGGCGAGGCGAGCGCAGCAGGAGGTAGCGGCGCGTAGCGCAGCGAGCGCAGCTGGCGGCGGGAAGCCAGCGCCGTCGGACCACAGGATAGGCAGCCCATCGTACTGCCCTGTATGTATCCGACTCACCCTGTACTCTGTGGCTGATGGAATGGGCGTGCTGTGACCATGAGGCCCGCTCTGAGCGATCGAGTCCGTCACCACCGTAGGGGCCGTGAGGCCGGCACGCTGCTTGTGAGAAACATAGCCTCTTCTCGACACGTGGAGATCAGTTCTCAAAGCCACGAGATTTTTCTGATTCGTTGCACAGCACGGGAGCGAAAAAGTCTAGGCCCATAACCTGATAGACTTTGGGCGTTCTGGGGATTTGAAAATTAGGAGTCTTCAACTTGACTGTGGTACAACGAGTGACTTTATTTGACAGGACGCAGAAAAAGGCTAAACATTGTGGTGCGAATAGGAGAAACATGACTGTGAATAAGACAAGATAAAGCTAACAGCGTAAATATTTGGTATACATAATCCAACATTGCCGATTTGTATGGCAACTTTTCCTGATATTCCCTTTTCCGCGTGCTTGCCTCAGGGCTAGCCCGAGCGCAGCGTGGCGGTGCCCAGTGGGCCAGAAGACCGGCGCAGGCGGCCAGAACTCTCGATGAGTTTTGAGGTCTAGAGTCGCTGAACAGGAATCGAAACGAACGTGTGAGCCCACCAACCAATGGATTGCTCTCCGAATGAGCCTATTTTGTGACTCTGGAGCTCAAAACGCGTCAAGGATTGTGGCCGCCTGCACCGGCCTTTTGGCCCCCAGTGTGACTTGGCCGAGCCCAAGGACGAGTCGATGTGCAGCGCTATTCGACTGGACCACTTTTTGACTTTAACATTCTACAGTTCTTTGTTTTGTTTGCGTAGGAAATTGCGCAGCCGCTGTGGCCCATCAGGCCTATGTTAAAGGAGATTGTTAGGGGGCCAATGATGCAGGTAAGAGAAATGAGTTCCAAGTTAATTGAAACTCCCGCAAACCTTGCATGCCGAGTAAGCACCCCTTTGTGGAACTTAGGTTTCCGCTCGCAAAAATCAACGTGAAGAATTAAATGTGTGACATAATTTTCTTTCAAATTTACATCTAAGGCATAAATTTTGATCTGGTGGTCAAAGTTGCTTCGAGCCGTTTATGTTTTATTTATTGGCTACGTTTTACAGCGTAGTGGCCCCGTCCATCAACCTTATTTACTGAGCTACTGCTGTTTTTAAAGAGCTGTTTTAGCCCACAATAATTTTTTTTTTAACAAAAGTTGGTTCTTATCATTTATTTATTTCATATTTATTTATCTTTTGTTTTGATTACTTTGGATAAGAGCGAACTGCTTCTACCCAGCCGCGCCAAACAACATAGCAGTGGGGGGGGGGGGCTGGGCAGCTGATGCGGCATGCCAACAGCCTGGCAGTGTATTACCACTCGGCGGGAGTGGCGGTGATACCGCGGTAAGCATTGCTGTGACAAGAAGAAGCACTGCCCACCTCAGCAACTGTCATTCATTTCACAATTACTTTTACTCCAAATTTTTGCTATAAAACTTAATTTGTGATACCCACCACTCACCAAATTTAATCATTTGGTTCGTGCATAACTACCCTATACTTTTACCACAAAATCGCCCTTTGTCATACTTTTACTGCAAAATTACAGTTCTTCAATTGTAAAATTATTGCTATAATTTTATTGCATTTTTAGCTGGCTATATCGCAAAACATTGGAATGAGTTTTTAATAGCAAAATATTGCAGTTTGAATGACAGTAATGTTTCTAGATTTTGCCCACAGCGTCTCAGTCTCGACTGTCCAGGACACCCTTTCGCACGTTCCACATGGTTTTCGCTTGTTACAGGGACGTGCAGATGCAGTGCACACCTAAAGTACTCGCAGCCCTCGTGGCACTGAATGGAACATTCAGCATTCGCCTGGAGCATGCTGACGCAGCGGTGGTACGTTTCAATCTAAGCTTCTTCGCCAACCATAGTCAGATGGTTTGCAAGTCAAAGTACATGCGAAGTTCGAGATCCACGACCTTGAAAACGTATGACATTGCAAAGCTTGCGATGGCAATTTTGATTGAACTGTTCTCCAGCAGGATTGAACCAAGGTCTAAATAGATTTCATTTTCGTCATCGGCACCTTCTAAAACATTTGGAACCAAAACTAATTCAGCAATTTTAAATTAATCTCGCGCCGAAATTGAAACAGATTTGCTCATTAATGCTCGTAGCGGCCCATCCAAAAAAAAAGATCTGAGACACAAAATCGGTATTTAAAAAATAACTTCGTTTTATCTGTTTATAGATGCTTCCAGTTCCGATGAAAATGGAGGCTGTAAATGCCTTGAGGGGGGTTCAAGCAGCAGTTAAAGCTTTGGTAGTCTGCCCGCTCTGCTGCTTGACCTCCCTCAAAACCGTAAAACTGAGGGAGCATTTGGCCACATGCTTGCACGTACCGGTGCCCCGCCAACATCCCCGGGCCGTTGCCGTGAACCGTCTAACGAGGCTCCTCAACATCGAGCGGGCAGTGTAGAGCGGCCGGGTGAGTACTCTTTGACTGTAATGTAGGGCCAGCGGCTGAGCGATGCGACCTTGCACTCCCTAATGCAAGCGTTTTGGCTTTTTTAGGCACGAAGTAGCCTTATGGTTTTGTCTCGAAAACGAAAGTGTGGCCCTTTATGGCAGCTCTGAAATTTTCTATACGATTTTGATGATGTTTTGCAAAACGCGAGAACAAAGCACAGTCATTTCACTGATAAAGTCTGGTAGAGAATCTTCTGATCAATTTTAAGAAATTTGGGATTGAAATTATTGTTGCCATGGCAAGGCTCGACTCGTCAGTAAAAAATTTGGGAGTGGGGGGAGCCGAGCCACTCGAATGTACATGTCATGCCAAAAATACTAGATCCCGTGAAAAAGCGCGGTCGAAACAGAACTGTTCTTCACTGGTGTTAGAATGCATGCCATAATAGGAATAATGATGTTTTCGGATGTGGTCGTCTAGATGGTCGCACCAAAGTGTAATTGATGGGTGGACTGTCCATTGCGCATGCCCAGTAGTGTTCAGAAATACCAACGTGAAATGCATATTAGTTACACCCAAAGTTATAAAAGCATCTATAAGAAACGAAAGGAATTTTTTTTTTATTTTCGTGTGCACGGATGGGTTCTTGCCTTGGGATTTTGAAACGTTTACAGGCATATTGCCTGGATTGGTAGCCGTGAGTGTGACAGTAGCCGCGCCACATGAGTAGGCCCGACCGACGGAATGAGGACGCGGCCTGCAGGCTGGACAGTGCCCTGCCCTAGCGCGAGGACGCGCACCCCGCCGTCGTGGTAGACAGGCAGGCTGTCTGTCGTGTGGGGCGTGGGTGTGGGTGGCAGAGGGTCGCAGTGGGTTGTGGGTGTTGCTGTGGGGCCAGCAAGGGCTGCGGCGAGCCCTGCCACCCGGTTGGACCGGACACTCTTAGCGCGTGACTGCGCGACTTGCATTGGATTGGATGGTGATGAGGTGGAAGATAAAGAAGTGCCGTTCGCTGTTTTCACCGCTGGCCGTTGCCTCGCGGTGGAGAGTTTTACTTAGCAGTTGCTAATTATTACGCAGTGCATGAGTGTGTTTGACGGAACTGGAATACGAAGTCCTTTGGGTGTATGACCGGGCTGGCAGTGTGGCCCGCGGCCGCACTGGGGTTGAAAAACTTTTCCTGTCCGTCTGTCTGCCTGCCGGTCTGTCTGCCTGCCTGTCCGCACTACTCCTCCCAAGCGGCTGGGCCGATCGGGGCGAAATGCTTCAGGGTTGTTAGGTATGTCCTTGGCTCGCCACACGCCAAAATTCAGCTTTAAATCTCAAATTATTTAGTCGTAACACCGAAAAAAGCACTTTAAAAAGGCAAAAATAGTGCGACTTTTTCGTGACTTAACATTTAAGACATATTTTGACATTATTTTGCATGGTTTGGAAGGTGCTGATGACGAAAATAAAATCCATTTCGACCCCTGACCAAAGTGTCAGCCACGAAGGGGCTACTTTGGTTAGAATATTCTTATTGGCTGAGCGATTAGCGAAGCCAGTTACTCCACTGGGGTTGAAAAACTTTTCCTGTCAGTATGTGTGTGTGCGTGTGTTTCCGCACTACTCCTCCTGAACGGCTCGGCCGATCTGGATGAGATTTTGCAGGGTTATTAGGTATGTCTTTGGCTCGCAAAACGCCAAAATGCACATTCTATCGCACTCCATTCAGTCATACCAACGAAAAAACACTGAAAAAACAGCAGAAAAAGTGTAACTTTTTAGTGACTTTTCATTTTTGAGACATTTTAACATGGTTTCGCATGGTTTGGAAGGTGCTGATGCCAAAATGAAATCTATAATGACCCCTGATAAAAAAGTCAACCACGTAGGGGCTACCTCGACTAGAATATTCTAATATAATATACTTCGACCGTTCATTGTACATTGTACAGTTACATTCCCGTAGTGCACTACTCATTGCCTCAATGAACCTTAGAACAGCTTGCCATAGGCAAGCAGGAAGCGCCGCAGGCCAAGGTAGGTGTAACGCCAGGCGTGGATTGTCGAAACTGGCGCAGCATCGCGAAGCCTGCTACTACAAGACACGGTGTGGCGTAAACCTACCTTATTAGCCGAGCGATTAGCGAAGCCAGTTACTCCAGTGGGGTTGAAAAGTCTTGCCTGTCTGTCTGTTTGTTTGATTGTGTGTCCGCACTACTCCTCCCAAACGGCACAAACGATCGGGACGAGATTTTCCCGGGAGAGCCAACGCGCTTCCCCAGCAGCAGGGAGGGTGGCAGAAAACTCCCTCCACCGGCCGCGGCGCCGGCCACGGCGCCCCGCGAGGGTGCGGAGGGCCCCAACGCGGGACGGGTCACAAGCCAGCCCCATCGGCCCGCTGGATTCCGGCGGGAGCCGAAGGCCCAGCGGCAGCACCAAGACGGCAGCACGCACAGCAGCCGCCAGCCGGGTTCGCCGTAAATGAAGGAGCTAGTGGCAGTGGGACTCAGCCGCCGGCCGGCCGCCCCGTACGGGAGAAAAGGCCGAACCCAAAGTACGTGCAGCATTTGCGAGCCCTGAAGGAGGCCAAGGCCGATTTCAAACAGTGGCTTGAACAGCAGAACGCCTTGGGGACGAAAATTCCCCAGCACGGGTTTCGGCCGGGCGACCCGCCCAGGGACTTTGCTGCCCCGCAGCAGGGCCACCCTTGAGCGGGTTCCTCCCAGGGAGGGGAGGAAGAGGAAATGGACTACCTAGCGGAGATGCCTGACGACGAGGCCAACGCGGAGTACGACCATTAGTCTGATTAAGTTACCTGGTTCAAAAAGGGGGTAACTCTGACTGATAAAAGGACTGATTAAGTTGAGTTAAGATAATTTTTTACCCCGAACAA
The DNA here is from genome assembly GCA_030522485.1 of Stenchaetothrips biformis. Lineage (NCBI taxonomy): Eukaryota > Metazoa > Arthropoda > Insecta > Thysanoptera > Thripidae > Stenchaetothrips > Stenchaetothrips biformis. Next base: position 8,408,137 of record CM060086.1, read on the forward strand.
GCCAGCCACAGGACCCTAGTTGCCCCACAGTGGGCCGGTCAGGAAAAAGTAATAAATTGGCCCTGGTAGGGCAAAACCTGGACGATGGGGCCCAAAAGGGCCGTCCTAATTAGTATTGTATTACCAATGACCATGTTTTTACAGCATATTGTAAAGCAAGAAATATCTTTTATTTTGTTTGTAAAGTGCTTTTGTTAATTGTAAATAAATCGTTGCCCGGATGGAGTCAACTGGAGGGGAGGAGTGCTGTGTACTAACTATACCCAAGGTATACACTGCCCCCTAGCGGGCTATACCTCCGTGGCGCCCCTAGCGGGCGCTACGGAAACCACACACTCTCTCGCCTCCCGGTTCCATACGAGGCGACACTTGTAAAACTGAATCTGTGGTGATCACTGATCTACATCCTTTCCCTTCGCTACACACCATCAAGCAACTTGCTACTGCCGAACACAGGACTTAACTATATATATATATACTACTTGAAGCAAAGTTGGCATGACAAATTAGCCGAAAACGGTGATATGGGACTTGTGTTACCATGTATGTTAATGTGTTACTTCATTGATGCGCGATGTGCGAGTTGACGTCCCCTCGAGTTTTCATCAGAGATGCGTGAATAGGATCGTGTTTGCTTTGTCGGTGCCAGCTCACTCCAACGTTTGTGATTGTTGCAGTGATATTCAGGAGGTTGCAACCACCAAAGTTCTGGCCACGTTGGTATGCCTGAAAGGAGTCCTTGGCAGTGGACCATCAACAGTCAACCTTGGAGGCGTCGGGAATGTGGTACGCATTACTTTGTCGTCTTACCTCATAACGCCTCAAGTCTTGCGCCTTTTTGTCATACCCTTGGTCATACCAAGTGACACCCGTGGTAGAATTTGCTTTGTGTTTTAGTCGTTCTTTAATCTATTCTATGTATACGTCATGTCCCGGGAACGTATTGTGGTCGTTGGGTAAATTGGTCGGTGGTTCATCATCGAAAGTACTACACACACTACACAATATGCAATTTCGAAAGTTCGCCATCAATCGAAAACGACACCTGATGCGCCATGCCAACAGCCTGGCAGTGTTTTCCCATTCAGCTGGAGTGGCAGTAATCCCGCGGTAAGCATTGCTGTGACAAGAAGAAGCAAGAAGCACCACCTCAGCAACTGTCATTCATTTTACAATTACTTTTACTCCAAATTTTTGCTATAAAACTTAGTTTGTGATACCCACCATTCACCAAATTTTATCATTTGGTTCGTGCATAACTACCCTATAGTTTTACCACAAAATCGCCCTTTGTCATACTTTTATTGCAAAATTACAGTTCTTCAATTGTAAAATTATTGCTATAATTTTTATTGCATTTTTAGCTGGCTATATCGCAAAACATTGCAATGAGTTTTAAATAGCAAAATATTGCAGTTTGAATGACAGTAATGTTTCTAGATTTTGCCCACAGCGTCTCGACTGTCCAGGTCACCCTTTCGCACGTTCCACATGGTTTTCGCTTGTTACAGAGACGTGCAGATGGCGTGCACGCCTAAAGTACTCGCAGCCCTCGTGGCACTGAATGGAACACTAGGCAAGACTCCCACAAGCATTCGCCTGGAGAATGCTCCGAATGAGCCTATTTTGTGACTCTGGAGCTCAAAACGCGTCAAGGATTGTGGCCGCCTGCACCGGCCTTTTGGCCCCCAGTGTGCCTTGGCCGAGCCCAAGGACGAGTCAATGAGCAGCGCTATTCGACTGGACCGCTTTTTGACATTCTACAGTTCTTTGTTTTGTTTGCGTAGGAAATTGCGCAGCCGCTGTGGCCCATCAGGCCTCTGTTAAAGGAGATTGTTAGGGGGCCAATGATGCAGGTAAGAGAAATGAGTTCCAAGTTAATTGAAACTCCCGCAAACCTTGCATCCCGAGTAGGCACCCCTCTGTGGAGCTTAGGTTTGCGCTCGCAAAAATCAACGTGAAGAATTAATTGTGTGACATAATTTTCTTTCAACTTTATATCTAAGGCATAAATTTTGATCTGGTGGTCAAAGTTGCTTCGAGCCGTTTATGTTTTATTTATTGGCTACGTTTTACAGCGTAGTGGCCCCGTCCATCAACCTTATTTACTGAGCTACTGCTGTTTTTAAAGAGCTGTTTTAGCCCACAATAATTTTTTTTTTAACAAAAGTTGGTTCTTATCATTTATTTATTTCATATTTATTTATCTTTTGTTTTGTATCCTCTAGATCAGAGCCAACTGCTTCTACCCGCACCTACCAGGGACCACTGCGGTAGGTGACGCGGGGTGGTTGATGCGGCACTCAAAGTGCACAACAGTCTACTACCATTCGGCGGGTGTAGCTGTGATACCGCGGTAAGCATTGCTGTGACAAGAAGAAGCACTGCCCACCTCAGCAACTGTCATTCATTTCACAATTACTTTTACTCCAAATTTTTGCTATAAAACTAAATTTGTGATACCCACCACTCACCAAATTTAATCATTTGGTTCGTGCATAACTACCCTATACTTTTACCACAAAATCGCCCTTTGTCATACTTTTACTGCAAAATTACAGTTCTTCAATTGTAAAATTATTGCTATAATTTTATTGCATTTTTAGCTGGCTATATCGCAAAACATTGGAATGAGTTTTTAATAGCAAAATATTGCAGTTTGAATGACAGTAATGTTTCTAGATTTTGCCCACAGCGTCTCAGTCTCGACTGTCCAGGACACCCTTTCGCACGTTCCACATGGTTTTCGCTTGTTACAGGGAAGTGCAGATGCAGTGCACACCTAAAGTACTCGCAGCCCTCGTGGCACTGAATGGAACATTCAGCATTCGCCTGGAGCATGCTGACGCAGCGGTGGTACGTTTCAATCTAAGCTTCTTCGCCAACCATAGTCATATGGTTTGCAAGTCAAAGTACATGCGAAGTTCGAGATCCACGACCTTGAAAACGTATGACATTGCAAAGCTTGCGATGGCAATTTTGATTGAACTGTTCTCCAGCAGGATTGAACCAAGGTCTAAATATATTTCATTTTCGTCATCGGCACCTTCTAAAACATTTGGAACCAAAACTAATTTAGCAATTTTAAATTAATCTCGCGCCGAAATTGAAACAGATTTGCTCATTAATGCTCGTAGCGGCCCATCCAAAAAATAGATCTGAGACACAAAATCGGTATTTAAAAAATAACTTCGTTTTATCTGTTTATAGATGCTTCCTGTTCCGCAAAAGATGCAGGCAGTTAACGCTGGCAGAGGGGTGCAAGCAGCCATGAAGGCCATGGTGGTATGCCCGCTGTGCTGCTTGCACTCCCTCGATACCGTCAAACTAAGGGAGCACCTGGCCACGGCAGTGCATGTTCCGGTGCCCCGGAGTCAGCCCCGGGCTATTGCCATCAACAAACTCACAAGGCTCCTGAACATCGAGCGGGCAGTGTGGAGCGGCCGGGTGAGTACTCTTTGAGTGTAATGTAGGGCCAGCGGCTGAGCGATGCGACCTTGCACTCCCTAATGCAAGCGTTTTGGCTTCTTTAGGCACGAGGTAGCCTTATGGTTTAGTCTCGGAAACAAAAGTATGGCCCTTTATGGCAGCTCTGAGATTTTCTATACGATTTTGACGATGTTTTGCAAAACGCGAGAAAAAAGCACAGTCATTTCACTGATAAAGTCTGGTAGAGAATCTTCTTATCAATTTTGAGAAGTTTGGAATTGAAATTATTGTTGCCATGGCAAGGCTCGACTCGTCAGTGAAAAATTTGGGACAGGGGAGCCCAGCCACTCGAATGTACATGTCATGCCAAAAATACTAGATCCCGTGAAAAAGAGCGTTCGAAACAGAACTGTTCTTCACTGGTGTTAGAATGCATGCCATAATAGGAATAATGATGTTTTCGGATGTGGTCGTCTAGATGGTCGCACCAAAGTGTAATTGATGGGTGGACTGTCCATTGCGCATGCCCAGTAGTGTTCAGAAATACCAACGTGAAGTGCATATTAGTTATACCCAAAGTTATAAAAGCATCTATAAGAAACGAAAGGAAATTTTTATTTTATTTTCGTGTGCACGGATGGGTTCTTGCCTTAGGATTTTGAAACGTTTACATGCATATTGCCTGGATTCGTAGCCGTGAGTGTGACAGCGGCGAAGCACGGATTTAGCCGCGCCCCATGAGTGGGCCAGACCGACGGAATGAGGACGCGGCCTCGCACGCCGGTGCCGGCAGAGAGCTGCCTGCAGGCTGGACAGTGCCCTGCCCTAGCGCGAGGACGCGCACCCCGCCGTCGTGGTAGACAGGCAGGCTGTCTGTCGTGTGGGGCGTGGGTGTGGGTGGCAGAGGGTCGCAGTGGGTTGTGGGTGTTGCTGTGGGGCCAGCAAGGGCTGCGGCGAGCCCTGCTAGGGGTGGGCGGTTACTGGATTTTGAAACCGGTTAACGGTTATTGATATTAACCGGTCTTTTGCCGGTTAACGGTTATTTTGAAATAACCGGTTATTTTAAAATAACCGGTTATTTTCAAATAACCGCTTACTTTAAAATACCACAGGTTCATTTTTATTTTTTATAAAGTTGCGAAAGAAATGGAAAATTGTAGCTGTGTATGGCGGATGCCGGTTCACTAATAGTCTCTGACCGTCGGGCTTGACCAAAAAGCCTTTTAATTCAGCTGAGGACGCCAATTTTGCCAAAGAACTTGGCCTGGTAGACTTTCCACCGCATCAAAATCATAACTTCGTCCTTTCACAGGAATGGCAGTTTTACAGTAGTTTTATTTCGGAGGAGGTTAATTGATATTAACCGGTTACACCTATAACCGGTTAATGTAAAAATTTCTAACCGAAAAACCGGTTAGTGAAATTAACCGGAAAATTAACCGGTTAACCGGTTAACCGCCCAGCCCTAAGCCCTGCCACCCGGTCGGACCGGACACTCTCAGCGCGTGACTGCGCGACTTGCATTGGATTGGATGGTGATGAGGTGGAAGATAAAGAAGTGCCGTTCGCTGTTTTCACCGCTGGCCGTTGCCTCGCGGTGGAGAGTTTTACTTAGCAGTTGCTAATTATTACGCAGTGCATGAGTGTGTTTGACGGAACTGGAATACGAAGTCCTTTGGGTGTATGACCGGGCTGGCGGTGTGGCCCGCGGCCGCACTGGGGTTGAAAAACTTTTCCTGTCCGTCTGTCTGTCCGCACTACTCCTCCCAAGCGGCTGGGCCGATCGGGGCGAAATGCTTCAGGGTTGTTAGGTATGTCCTTGGCTCGCCACACGCCAAAATTCAGCTTTAAATCTCAAATCATTCAGTCGTTACACTGAAAAAAGCACTTTAAAAAGGCAGAAATAGTGCGACTTTTTCTCGACTTAACATCTAAGACATATTTTGACATTATTTTGCATGGTTTGGAAGGTGCTGATGACGAAAATAAAATCTATTTCGACCCCTGACCAAAGTGTCAGCCAAAAAGGAGCTACCTTGGCTGGAATATTCTTATTGGCTGAGCGATTAGCGAAGCCAGTTACTCCACTGGGGTTGAAAAACTTTTCCTGTCTGTGTGTGTGTGTGCGTGTTACCGCACTACTCCTCCTAAACGGCTCGGCCGATCTGGATGAGATTTTGCAGGGTTATGAGGTATGTCTTTGGCTCGCCAAACGCCAAAATGCACATTCTATCGCAATCCATTCAGTCGTACCCACGAAAAAACACTAAAAAAAGAACGGCAGAAAAAGTATACCTTTTTAGTGACTTATCATTTTTGAGACATTTTTACATGGTTTCGCATGGTTTAGAAGGTGCTGATGCCAAAATGAAATCTATTATGACCCCTGATAATAGTGTCAATCACGTAGGGGCTACCTCGACTAGAATATTCTAATGGGCTGAGCGATTAGCGAAGCCAGTTACTTCACTGGGGTTGAAACACTTTTCCTGTCTGTCTGTGTGTCCGCACTACTCCTCATGAACGGCTCGGCCGATCTGGCTGAGATTTTGCAGGGTTATTAGGCATGTCCTTGGCTCACTACACGCCAAAATGCAGCTTTCTATCGCAATCCAATCAGTCGTACCAACGCAAAAACACTGAAAAAACGGCAGAAAAAGTGCAACTTTTATGTGAGTTTTCATTTTAGAGACATTTTGACATGATTTCGCATGGTTTGGAAGGTGCTGATGACGGAAATGAAATCCATTGTGACCCCTGACCAAAGTGTCAACCACGTAGGGGCTACCCCGTCTAGAATATTCTAATATAATATACTTCGACGATTCATCACGTAGTGCACTACTCATTGCCTCAATGAACCTTAAGACAGCTTGCCGAAGGCAATTAGGAAGCGCCGCAGGCCAAGGTAGGTGTAACGCCAGGCGTGGATTGTCGAAACTGGCGCAGCATCGCAAAGCCTGTTACGACAAGACACGACTATTACGAACGGCTCCGCTGCATTACTAAAAAGGAAATTTAGGGTTTGTTTAGTTTAGAAACTTAATTGGCTGAGCCATCAGCGAAGCCAGTTACTTTACTGGGGTTGAAAAAGTTGTCCTGTCTGTCGGTCTGTCTGTCCGTGGGTCCGCACTATTCCGATCGGCTCGGCCGATCGCGGCGAGATTTAGCAGGGTTGTTAGGTATGCCCTTGGGTCGCCACACGCAAAAATTCAGCTTTCTATCTCGAATCATGTAGTCGTAACAACGAAAAAAAGTCCAATGTTAACGCATTGCACGGTTTTCCGGTACTTAAATATTTGGAATGTCAACATTATTGATTAATGATGTTCGTTGGCTGAGCGATTACCGAAGCCAAATTTCTACTGGGATTGAAAAACTTTTCTTGTATGTGTGGGTGGGTGTCCGCATTACTCCTCCTGAACGGCTTGGCCGATCTGGCTGATATTTTGCAGAGGTATTAGGTATGTCTTTGGCTCGCCACACGCTAACATTTAGCTTTATATCTTAAATCATTCAGTCGTACTAACGGATAAACACTGATAAAACAGCAGAAAAAAGTGCAACTTTTTTGAGACATTTTTACATGGTTTCGCATGGTTTAGAAGGTGCTGATGACGAAAATGAAATATATATCCAACCCTGACTAAAAAATCAACCCCGTATAGGACCTACCTCGAGTAGAATATTCTAATTTAATATACTTCGACCATTCACTATGTGGTACACTACTTATTGCTTTAACAAACCTTGAAACAGCTTGCGACGAATCCGTCGAGCAAGTCCACAGGACGACGCTCGCGTTGGGCTGGCAGAGCGCTGCACGCAAACCATTTTCTTCCAACATTGCCGTCATCTGAAAATTACAGTGAATGGCACAGGAACTCGAATTATTTCGTCACGTGAGTTTTATTCTTCTTTTAGATAGCGTCATTCCGCGAGTCTTGAACCGGAAGTTTGTCACCTAGCAGGGACGGGCTGGTCTCAGTTCTCTTCTACTTCCGGTTCAAGACTCGCGGAATGACGCTAGCTACAAGGTAGGTATACGCCAGACCACATCTTGGCGTAGCAGGCTTCGCGGTCTGCTACACCAATCTGCGCCTGGCGAAACCCCGTGCGCAGAATGGCGACGGAGCGCGTGCGAGAGCTTACTAAACGAATCAGTTGATCGTCTACAGAGTACGCACGTTGGCTGGGCAGAGCGCTGCACGCAACCTTTCGTATATTATTGGCGCATCAGCGAATTACAGTGCATTGGCCTAGAAAAAACGTAGGAACTCAGAATCATTCGTCAAGTAAGTTCATGAGCTGTTTTTCGAAAAAAAAAAAAAAAACAAGAACAGAAGACGCCCGCACCGCAACGACCGCTAGGACCACAACAATCGCCAAAAAGTGAGTCAGTGTGGCAACATTGAAGTGAGGCTTTGTTGGGATCTGAGGGGGCAGCGCGGACGGCTAGGCGTCTTCTTTTCTTCTTTTTCTCGAACTGTGGGTGGGAATCAGGGATGGTACCCAAAACGAAAACAAGCTAGGGCCCGCCCTTCCGTCGAACCGAGTTGCCAGCTCCGCTTCGCTGCGCCGGCACCTCGGTTCGACAGGGGGCCGGCCCAGCTTGGCCTGCCGGCGGCCTTTCCTCGGGCCTTCGGCCCTCGCATCAGACCCAACTTGGCCAGTCGAAGGCCCGGGCCTTCGGCCCGCTCTCATCAAACACCCCGTGAGCGGGTAAGGCAAAGTTATCGATGTACCATCGTGACTTAGGCCCGCCCTTCTATTCACAATATGCAAAAGTCCTTACACTTTTTACTCCAACTGTCCTTAGAATATGCCCATTTCATTTGTCTCTTAGCCCTCATTCCGAAAATACTCATATTTGCCATGCTACTGCAACTCCTTGCAATGGAGGCGCAGCAGGAGCGCAAAACGAGCCCGTCGCACTTTTTCACATAACTCATGAAGGCGGGCTCCTGGACCCCCCTTCCGACCCCTCGTTGAAGAGGTCTTGCCAAGACCTATCGAAAACTTAAGTAAAAATTTTCAGTCGGTCGACCCCCTTTTTTCAAGATCCTGATGTGACTAATAGACGAAGTCGGGCTCCTGGACCCCCTTTCCGACCCCTCGTTGAAAAGGTCTTGCTGAGACCAATCGAAATCTGCAATAAAATTTTTTAGTCGGTCGACCCCCTTTTTTGAAGATCCTGACCTGGCCAACTTGTAAAAGCGGCCGATGGGGTCGGGACCAGGTCCATTCATCTTGTCTCGTCGCCCTGATTCCAAAAATACCCCTATGTGCCCTGCTAGCACCAATAATGGCGGAAATCCCCCTCCCGCCCATGCAAACCATGATGCAGCTGCTGCAGGCCTTGCGCGGGTCGGACGGGATTTGCACCACCGGATTGTTTGTTCGGACGGCCCTCCTGAAGTACTCTCCAAATCTGGTCACTCCAGCTGAACTCCTTCCTTGTACACAGACGACGACAACGACGACGACACACAGACACAAAGGCAAATGCATATGCCCTCCCCCTATTTTTTAAATAGAAGGGCGGGCCAAAAACCAGGCCGTTACGCCGATAGTTTGCATCTACGACTAAAACTCGAAGCCGAAGGAGCAAGGGAACGTGGCCGCCCTGTCGAACGACCTCTTTAACAGGATAAGTACAAAGTCTAGGCGCCCCAAAATGTTCTTGGCAATCAAAGTCTATTGTGTCCTTTGCGGCAAGAACGCCATCCGTTTCCAAGACGGAAAAACATACCATATGGCTCGATGTCACCGTGAGGAAATGAATGTATCCGTAGGCAATGCAGCTCTCGCCTACGAGAGGAGCTATTTTTTTTACGGGTACACCGATGTCCTTGAAACCGCGGAGGGCAAATGTATGCTCTTCGCGGATGCAGTGGCGGCCCTTGGGACAGAGGTAACACTGGACAAGGCTTCAGACGCCATCACTGCCCTGCAAAAGTTGGGCATTCCGACGGTGGCGATGAGGGAGGCGCAACCCAAGCTCACCGAATCTGCTTTTCCTCTGAAAGAGGAGGCCTTGAAGCAGCTTCCGGAGCCGAGGTGTCACATGTCAACACTTGAGAAGATCAAGAAAGTGTCGGAGAAGTTGGCAGGGTGGACATGAGCCCCATCCCGTTTGAGCCCCGATGACATGAGCCCCGGCTAGAGCCCCGGTCGAGCCCGACTCGAGCCCCGACCTGAGCCCGGGCTGAGCCCCGGCTGCCAGAGCCCCGACCTGAGCCCGGCTTGAGCCCCGCCTTGAGCCCGACTTGAGCCCCACGCCAAGAAAAGTCGCAATTTGGCCCAAAAACAGGGGAAAAGTGGAAGTGATTTGGCGTAGGGCTCAAATGGGGCTTAGGTCGGGGCTCAGTCCGGGCTCAGGTCGGGGCTCTGGCTGTCGAGGCTCAGTCGGGGCTCAAGCTGGGGCTCTAGTCAGGCTCGACCGGGGCTCTAGCCGGGGCTCAGGTCATCGGGGCTCAAACGGGACGGGGCTCATGTCCACCCTGCCGAGAAGTTCCAGAGGTTCAGTAATGAGGGGCGGCGACAGGCCAGCCTGGACTTGTGGAACTTTAGGTGTGCCAAACACCACGTGCTGCAATGTAACAGGTGCTTCGAGCTCAGAGGAGCTGATAAAGAGGACATAAGGACATTTTCTTCAACAGTTCCATTTCCGATGTAGTTCCGATGTACCTTGAAGGTTGGTAAGAGAATAAAAAAAAAAAAAAAAAAAGGGATATGAAGTACTCACTGATCAGGATGCTGCTGCCTTTGTAAATAAGTACAAGAGTGCCATGTACTCCATGTGAAGCAGATGTAATTAAGTAGGTTCTTCTTCTTCATATTGTTCATTATTCTTGTTATGAGAGTACTCCATAAAGTCATTTGCTTGTACAGTGTCTAATGTATGTTCATATTGTACTGGGTTCTGAAACCTTTTTTCAAGGTTGTTTCATGAACCAAAGGAACAACTATTCCTTGGTGAGCAAAGTGTGCGGGAGTTATGTTCCCATATGGACCAAGTCAAAATTCCGCCGACGGTGCGTCCGCCAGGTCCTCGGGAGGCAGGAGACGAGGCTGGAGCTCCTGGAAGCTCAAGGTAAGTTAACCTCAGCGTGCCGACTCTATGGGGCCACACTGCCGCCCTGTTAGTAAACGAGTAAGTGTCCAGATATTGACCGCACCATGGACTTTGAGCTAACTAGCTGAAATTCGCGTGAGGTAAGGGGTCGTCCACATATAACGTGACGCGGTTAAAGGGGGGAGGGGGTTGAGCGAATCGTTACGGTCCGTTGCGGGGGAAAAGGGGGTGGTTTTGGGGCCTGTTACGTAACAAAATTTACCGCAGTGAAACACGATACAGAAAAGTGCCCGCCGTCCACGCGTCGTCAGCTGGGTGCCTCGCTGCGCTACGCCGTGCCTATACGCCACTGTACATACCACAGGTTATGCCGGACAGTATTGCCCCAGAGTGTTTAGCAGATCCTTATGCCGAACAGTATGGCATCAGAGTGCCGTCAAAACGTTCTAACCTTTCTTTTCTTTTTTTTTGGCTCCGCAGTGAAATACCTGAGCCGCCGCGAGGAGGACCACACCACTGCCGAGGAGGACCTCGGCAATTGCATGGACGCCCTCGCGGAATACCGTAAGTGCGCTATGTTTCCGATACCTGTTAATCACAGACATGTTCTTTGACCAAGCAGACGTACTTTGACCAAACCTGCAAGCAGAATGCTGTGGCATGCCCAACTATTGGACGGACAGTGGGCACGGCATGGCATGCACTTTCCAAAAATTATGACCAACAGATTTCCTTGTTTTCCAGTGCGCGACATTGAAGCCAGGGCGGCCGCAGAGGTGTCCCAAATAGACAGCTGTCTGGAGGCCCTCGAGGGGCAGATGCAGGAAGTGATGGAGGCTGCCAGGGCCAATGTGGCGGCAGCCGAGGAGAGGTTGGAGGTGCTGCAGGCAGAGTGTCAGTGCGCTATGAATGCGATTCCTGGTAATTACAGACATGCACTTTCGAAAAAAAATAGTGTTCGGCAGATCCTCATGCCGAACAGTATGAATGTTCGGCAGATCCTCATGCCGAACAGTATGAATGTTCGGCAGATCCTCATGCCGAACAGTATGAATGTTCGGCAGATCCTCATGCCGAACAGTATGAATGTTCGGCAGATCCTCATGCCGAACAGTATGGCGGTATGGCTCCTGGACCTGCACCGGGCCGCCGATTCTTCCTCAAAAACCTCTTCCAGTTCCTGAACCGGGAGATTTATGGCGGCGGGTTGCCGTGGAGCGTGAGGGTCATCTGGGAGACGAGCTTGCACTTCCAGTTCCGGCTCTCGTCACCGCCGCGCAGAGGAAAGGCGGCGGGGTACATTAGGCTCAGCCACACCATGCTGTGCAATCATAAACTCAATCCACAAAGGACACTTCCTAATCACTACCCTCACCTGTGGTACTTTACACTCTCAGACCCGTATTGACTTTTTATCTCTTGCCAAAAAGTTTTTTGTGCAAACGTAATATGTACTATTTTCTCTTTAGCTTTGCACGTTTTTGTCCATTATATAGGGTATTTAGTCCATTAAACCTAACTTTTTGTCAATTGCAATGTACTTTTTGATTTCTACATGAACTATTGACAATTTCATCTTAAAAACGATCAAAATGGTGCATAGCTAAAGAGAAAATAGTACAATTTACGTTTGCTCAAAAAGCTCCATAAGCAAGAGACGTAAAAGTCCATATGGGACTGAGAGTGTAATGATGAACCATCGGAAAGAACAAGTATGCTTTCCTTACTATTAATTTATATTGATGATACTCATTTTGACCCTTTCCTTCTTGTTTCTCAAGTAACTGCTATTCGGAGAAGAGGATCAGAGGGCCGTGCAGTGTACGGGAATTCCTAAAAAAACAAAACAAAAAGAAATGCGGCGCCCAAAACGTCGAAAGCGCACCTTTCTTCAGCAGCGCATTTCAGGTAGGGATGAAAATGCTCGGAAAGTTTCCGGAGAGATCACAAACAAACACTGTTCTTTTTCCGTTTTTTTCCCTGTTCACAGGAAATTGGGAGAACTTTGAATTAATCTACCTTTTAAAGGCACTAATTTTCGGCCGTTAGGGATGAAATTTTGCTGTGTTCTCGCACATTTTCGGTTGATATTTGAAAAAAACAAGGTTGATGTGGAACGTCTCCGTGCAACAGTTTTGCAACTCTAAACTGTAGGGCCGCTTGGCTTTTTACTTCGATGTGCTCGTTGATGTGGCATATGGGGCGTGCATTTTCGTCGGCCTCGTCTAAAATTGAAACATGACAAAAAAAAAAAACTCAGTGTATTGACTTCACAGCCAGACAAGGGGTTTACAGATTCCAACTTCAAAAGAAATTTATGACAGATTTCTATCTTGCAAGATTGACGAACAACTCAGTACTGCTGCATTACTAAAAAGGAAATTTAGGGTTTGTTTAGTGTAGAAACTAAATCCTGTCTGTCGGTCTATCCGTCCGTGTGTCCGTACTATTACGAACGGCTCCGCCGATCGCGGCGAGATTTAGCAGGGTTGTTAGGTATGTCCTTGGCTCGCCACACGCCGAAATTCAGCTTTCTATCTCGAATCATTTAGTCGTAACAACGACCTCGACTAGAATATTCTTATAAAATATACGTCGACCATTCATCACGTAGTGCACTACTCATAGCCTGACCTAACCTTAAAACAGCTTGCCGAAGGCAAGCAGGAAACGCCGTAGGCCAAGGTAGGAGTAACGCCAGGCGTGGATTGTCGAAACTGGCGCAGCATCGCGAAGCCTGTTACGACAAGACACGGTCTTGCGTAAACCTACATTGTTGGCTGAGCGATTAGCGAAGCGAGTTACTCCGCTGGGGTTGCAAACCTTTTCTTGTCTGTCGGTGTGCGTGTGTGTGTGTGTTTGCTCTCCTCCTCCTGAACGGCTCGGATGATCTGGCTGAGAATTTGCTGGGTTATTAGGTATGTCCGTGGCTCGCCACGTGCAGAAATGCACTTTTTATCGCAATCCATTCATTCGTACCAACGAAAAAACACTGAAAAAAAAGGCAAAAAAGAGCAACTTTTTTGTGACTATTCATTTCAGAGACATTTTAACATGGTTTCGCAAGGTTTAGAAGGTGCTGATGACGAAAATGAAACCCAATGTGATCCTTGACCAAAGTATCAACCACGTAAGGGCTACCTCGACTAGAATATTCTGAAATAATGTACTTCGATCATCGACCACGTAGTGCACTACTCATTGCCTCAATGAACCTTGGAACAGCTTGCCGAAGGCAAGCAGGAAGCGCCGCAGGCCAAAGTACTCTGTAAACTCAACAATGTACTCAGTACACTCTGTTCAGGGTGTACTCACATACTCTCATTTGAGTGTACTCATCTGAGCACACTCTTATTAATGGCTCAGCGATTAGCGAAGCCAGTTACTCCAGTGGGGTTGAAAGTTTTATCTGTCCGTCTGTTTGTTTGTCTGTCTGTCTGTTTGAGTGTCCGCACTACTCCGAAACGGCTCGGCCGATCGGGATGAGATTTTGCAGGGTTGTTAGGTATATCCTTGGCTCGCCACACGCCGAATTTTAGATCTCTATCTCAAATAATACAGTCGTACTAACGAAAAGACACGAAAAAAACGGCAGAAAAAGTGCAACTTTTTAGAGACTTTATATTTTAGAGACATTTTTACATGGTTTCGTATGTTTTAGGAGGTGCTTATTACGAAAATGAAATCAATTTTTACCTCTGACCAAAGTTTTAACTGCAAATTGGCTACCTCGGCCCGAATATTCTAAAATAATCAACTTCGACCCTACATCTTGAAAAAAGGGGGTCGACCGACTGAAAAATTTAATTGCAGATTTCGATAGGTCTCGGCAAGCCCTTTCTAAAGAGGGGTCGGAAGGAAGGTCTAGGAGCCCGACTTTAGTAGTTGGCCGGATCAGGATCTTGAAGGTGATCGACCGACAAAAATTTTTTTTTGCAGATTTCGGTAATTCTCGACAAGACCTTTTCAAAGAGGGGTCGGAAGGGGGGTCTGTGAGCCCGCCTTCATGTATTGTGAAAATTGGTGCAACGGTCATGTTTTGCACATTAACTTTGGCACAGTGGGGGCACAAGAGCGGGCCTCAGTCCTGATGTTCCATCAATAAGTTGGCGCTTTACCTCCACGGGGTATGAGGTGCGAGGACCGGAGGCCCGAGAGACGGCCTCCGATTGGGAGCGTTCCAGCGCACTCTGTCCGAAAATTTGTGCGGCAGTCCAATTATGAAAAATTCAGCGTCCAAGTGTGGCCAACTGCAGTGAAGCTGGCATAGCCACTCCGAGCTATCGAAATTCCGAGCACACCATCTTGTTCGCCTTAATTTGAGCATTCCAATGGACTCTGTCCGATAATTTGTGCGGCAGTCCAATTATGAAAAATTCAGCGTCCAAATTGGCTTACAGGAGTAAAGCTGGCATAGCCACTTCGAGCTATCGAAATTCCGAGCACACTATATTTTTCATAGTGGGACTACCGCACATATTTTCGGACAGAGTCCATTGGAATGCTCAAATTAAGGCGAACAAGATGGTGTGCTCCGAATTTCGATTGCTCGGAGTGGCTATGCCAGCCCAGCAGCCACAGTTGAATTAAATAGCTGGATATTTTACACTAGGATGGCCGCACAAATTTCGCGGTTATTGCCAATCAGACGCTCAATTTACGCTCAAATTATTGGTGTAAACCTTTTTAATTGTGCGTCACGTGGCTATGCCGGCGTGAAATTGGCATCACCAATAAACATATGGCGATACACGCTTTGATATCGACGCACAAATTATGTACCTACGGCCATTTGAACGCTCAAATAACGCTCAAATTATTGGCATATAGCTTTCTAATTGTGCATCAAGTGGCTATGCTAACTTCACGCAGCTCCAAGCCAGGTCTGGTGCGAGGGCCGAAGAAGGCCCGGGAAGAATCAGCCGGCAGGCCAAGCTGGTATCGGCCCCTGTCCAACTGAATTGCCGGCGCAGCGAAGCGTAGCTGCCTACTCGGTTCGACGGAAGGGCGCGCCCGAGGGGGTAGTCACTCGTTTTTTTCGGGTACACAGAATATGAATATGCGTGAATACTTTTGAATACTAAGAAAATCTGAATATCTCTGAATACAAAAACTTCACGAATATCAAAGAATATGAATGAATAGCTATGAATATGTGCAAATACCTCAGAATATGTGTGAATATGTGTGAATACTTGTGAATATATGTGAATATGTTAGTTCGAGAATGCAGTTTTTCGGCTAGCCGCGAACCAGGATTCTCCTCGGATCTCATTTTTTTCAATAAAAAACGACTAAATATGCGCCCAAGTGTGATACAGAAGCTGTCGCGCCGAATTTTGGACAAAAATCCGACGAAAGAATGTCAACAAGTACTTGAATACCTCTGAATACTAGGAAATACCCGTGAATACACAGAGAATACCCGTGAATACTTACGAATACTTCGAAATATTCCGAATACATGTGAATATGAAGAATATGTGTGAATAGGTGAATAATAACGAATATTTAAGAATATGAATATGAATATTCGGTCAGGGACGCAGAATACCTCGAGTGAATACCCCCTCGGGCGCGCCCTAGCTTGTATACTTCGATCATTCATCACGTAGTGCACTAGTCATAGCCTCAATGAACCCTTATAACAGCTTGCCGAAGGCAAGCAGGAAGCGCCGCAGGCCAAGGGTGTAACGCAAGGCGGGGATTGTCGAAACTGGCGCAGCATCGCGAAGCCTGTTACGACAAGACACGGTCTGGCGTAAACCTACCTTGTAATTGGCCGAGCGATAAGCCGGTTGGTCCAGTGGGGCAGGAAAGTTTAGGCTGTCTATGGGTGCATGTGTGTGTGTCCGCACTACTTGTCCTGAACGGCGCGGCCGATCGGTGCGAGATCTTGCAGGGTTATTAGGTATGTCCTCGGCTCACCACACGCTAAAATTCAGCTATCTGAATCCATTCAGTCGTTCCAACGAAAAAACACTTTAAAGAACGGCAGAAAAGGTCAACTTTTCAGTGACTTTACATTCTTGAAAAAGTTTTACATCGTTTCGTATGTTTTGAAAGGTGCTGATGACAAAAATAAATTCTATTTTCATCTCCGACCAAGGTTTGAACCCTGGTAAGGGCTACCTCTACAACGCCCTACATTTTGCAGGGCGCTCGCCTCTAAAATGTCATGCACTATGACTTCAAATGGAAACGGAGGGTCTAAGTTGAATGCTGTTTTGACTTCCGATTTCGCCTTTGTATACGGATGCCTGCCAAAAGAGCCCAACCTGCCGAAGGCAGGCAAGCGCCGCAGGCCAAGGTAGGTGATATCGCCAGGCGTGGATTGTTGAAACTGGCGCAGCATCGCGACGCCTTACGATAAGACACGGTCTGGTGTCTACCTGCCTTGTAATTAGGTAGGTTTCCGCCAGGTCGTTTCCTGTCGTAACAGGCTTCGCGATGCTGCGTCAGTTTCGACAGTGACCCTTCTTTCTAAGCTTTTTTAACGTATTTGGCCGACGAGCTAGCGCAAGCGTATGAGCGAACTTTAAATTTTTGGTTCACAGTGTTCCATTCCTTGCCACATTCTTCATGGAACACGGTTGCCTAAAGGCAAAATATCGCTCACACGAATGCGCTGGCCCGTCGGCAAAGAACGTAAACGAATCCGTTGCATGAGCTTGATAAAGTCTATCCACACCAGGCGTTACACCTACCTTGGCCGCGGCGGCGCTCCCTGCTAGCCTTTGGCAAGCTGCTTTGAAGTTCATTGAGACAATGAATAGTGCACTACGTGATGAATGGCCAGGAAAAAAATCAGGAATCGAAGCAGCTTTCTTTGAACCTATTGAAGAGGAGCATTGGTGAGGCCTCCAACTGCTTGCAGCTAAAAGAGTGCTGCTTTAAATAAAGAATGAACATTTCAATTTGTCCTATCGCTGGCTGACACTTTTTCCTACGCTCACCAAGTCCGGAACAAAATGCAGCAGTAATAACGAGACAGGAGGAATTTTTCACTGAATCACTAAAAAATATAGAAATTACCCCACGCTGCCCCTCCGACACAACTTCCGTCTTCGATTTAGATACAACTTCAAATGTCTTCTCCAGGCTCCGCACTTTGTTTTTTATCTCCGAAGCTGTGTTTTGAGCAGTTGCGAGACTCTTCAGTAGAGTGTCAAGGCTTTCAACCAAGCTGGTGAGTTCGTTATACTGTGTATGGAGAACTTTGTAAAACTCTGCGCACACTTTCTTGATAGTATCAGGAGGGCACAATGGGTTTGGAACACGATTCAGTGTTCTTTCATACTCAAAGGCTGTGACAGGACAGAATCAAATTCAGGAGAAAATTCTCTTTCTCCGATAGACTGTGCCTCGACTCTGACTACCGCCATTGGTGGAGTCGCAGGAGGAGAAGAGGCATCAACATTGATGATGTCAATAAACAGACCTGATGAAGAACTGGGACCAGAAGAAATTGCGATATTGGTACCGGAAGTAGGAGGACAACTAACAACGACATCGCTAACGCATGTCGATCCACAATCGTCTTGGAATAGGTCCTGGTCATTCATGTCAACCCCAGCAATTGGTGTTGTAGAATCCAAATCAGGAACCGGATCAATTGATAAGTCACGCGAAGACAACGAACCGGACGTATACTAACTAAATGTTGAGCGTTGAGTAGCAGAAACAAAAATGAAACCTGATGCAGTATTAACTCAGATAACACCTAACCGTATTCAGGTATTTTTAAACTTGAACACCCAAAGTCAAATTTAAACCTATAAATAAAAAAGATACACACATGTTCACCCGCACGTCCACTACAGAAGCACAGTGAATACTAAGTTGCAATCAAAACGTCACACGGCGTAAGCTGAATCTCGTAACACAATAAAGTATCTTTCCAGCGCAAGTGAGAAGAAGACGTTGGAGGTGGGGTGACGAGCAAAAGAACCAGGGGCAGGGAGGGGAGGATGTTTCGCCCAGATGTGACGTCACGCGACTTCGTTATGCAGCGGTTTAAACGAAAATTTTAAATTTCAACATCCAAAGATAACTTTTTGTACCTTTAAATAAATGATCCTCACGCGTCACCTCGCACCTCTACTAGAAAAACAGACAATAATTTGATGCAATCAAAACTTAATGTGGTGGCGAACAACCACTGCTGAATCTCGTAACACAATAAAGTATCTTCCAAAGCAAGTTCTAAGAAAAGTTTGATGGTGAGGGAGGTACTTAAGAACCAGGGGGGGGGGGAGGCGGGGCTAATACGCTCAGACGTGACGTTACGCAACTTCAACATGCAGCGTAATACAAAATATTATAACAGCACTGTATTTAATCCTGTGTACAAATTGAATGGGAGTCTCCGGTAATACATGCTGTAATCACGTAATCCTTGGTAAAATTCTGCCCTTTTTTAACGTTTTTGAACAAATTTTCCAAAATTTTGAGCGTAATCCCTAGTAAAATTCCCGTAATCCCGTAATCTTGTGTACACCTGAGTGAGAGTGGCGGCCCCCTTGACTTGAAGATGAATGTTCATCCATATTTTAACAATACGACCTATTACTCTATACGCTCGGCCCCCGCCGGCCTCTTTCCCTGGCCTACTGAGATGTTGGCACACGGTGTAATGGACTTCGGCGCCGGCGATAACAGCCCTTCATTGTATAACCTAACGATGCTTCGTCCAACTAAATGTGGCCTATCTTACTATCCGTCCAACTTTTCAGTTGTACCCCTCCGGTAGTTGAACCCCTCCGGTGCGCCGCTATGCTGCAAATTGCCGTCAAGGGCTGCCAGCTCAACCCGCCGCCCTTGTCATATCACCCTACGCCCCCGCCTTCTACTCTTATACTCCCAGATCCTACTTTGGCACTATTTTGCATTAGAATCGCCCTGTTTATTTTTATCATTTAAATAAATCTCTGCTTGCGTAGGGCCGGCGAGTGACGTCCGTCTTTTTGTGGTACGCCCTCTTTTTCCGGTTCGTTTTGTTGGCGACTAATTGTCTCTCCCATCACTAGTCCAGCAGGATCCGGTCTGGGTCAAAGATGCCTATTCACATATTCACTTTCCCTGTTAGTTTTTGCTTGTAGGAGAGAAAGGCATCTATGAAGAGTGTTAACCTGCCTAATGTTTTTACCGTTCTTCCTGTGTTAAGGAGTGAGTGTCCAAGAGGAATTATTCCGAAACGCCCTTATGCGGCTCGCCTGCGACGCCATCACGGGAAAAAAATCACCGAGCGATGCGAGGCGCACCGGCTGAGCGACCTTCCCCCCGCTAGAGCAGCGAGCTCGCTTCTAATGTCTCTAGCAAACCAGAAGCATGATACTTCCATTTTTTAGAAAATTCGAAGATATGCTGCAGGAAAGACGAAAGACGAAGAAAACAATTGAGATCACTTTGCGTAGTCTTTGATCCATGACTCACGATTTGACAAAGTCAAGGCTGAATCTTTGCAACCCAGTCGCAGTGGCGAGGAATACAGTAAAGAGATGCAAAAGGCTACTTGTGACGTGGCCCGCTGCTAGTGAGCGTGAAACCGGCGTAACACCAGCCTGCCCCTAGCACAGCCAAATTTTTCAAATCCTTCAAACGTCCGCACTCTCACTAAGAGTGAGAGTGGCACACACTCTTCGAAGTCAGGTGTGTGCCAAGCACGCACTTCGTGGTGCATGCCTGCGGACACCCACTTCTTTGCTTGTGCTTTCAGGCATCCAGCAACAAGTGCGTGCCCGGTACACGGCCCATTCACCCAAGCCCTGTTAACCCAACGCACAACTGGCTCAAACCCCTTAGGCCCACGTCATTTTCACCCCTGATTATTCATCCAAAGTACTTTCAACCCTTGCCTTCATCTCACCCACTCCCAACAATTCACCCATGACAAGGAGTATTGCCACTGAGGAGCCGTGGCAGACGGGGTTTTTCCACTCTCGCCTAAACAATGAAACCGTTTGCCCTGGAGACACTGTATGCGCTGTTTACGTTAGGAAAACATTTGGAAGATGCACTGGTATAACTGATCTATGAAGCGGATGAAGAGAATGACTGACTTATCTCCAAATTGAGTTTTTTCTATTGTTGTTCTTGAGAATGGCTGCCATGACCACACTAAATTATTTGACTCTATTCCTAGTAGTTTAAGCGAAAATCAACATGGAAAAAGGATACATCTTAACTTGGCTCAATTTACTGTTTCAACCGTGCGTAAAATAGAGTCAACTTACCCGATACCTCATGAGTCCGTTGAAAAGCTTGGTAAAAGAAGCTAACTCAAGTTATATCTTCATGCATGAATAAGACAAAGGAGTCATCTCAACTTGCGTCCAAATTATCCTGTCGCATTTGGAGGCAAGTGCAATTGCAATTGAGTCTAAATGCCAAAGCTGCAAAAAGACATAAGCCTATTTATCCCCTATTGAACCAAAAAGCTTGAAATTTGATGAAACTCACAGGATAATGGGTACTGACGGCGCCACTTCGTTGGCGAAAGCAGCCCACAGTGAAATCCTAACACAGGTTAGGCCTTCTCCAAGAGTCGTGATTTGATGCATTACTTTTGAAAATAAGTATTTATGAAATTTCATGCTTTTTGGCCTTATAAGGTGTAAATGGACTTATGTCTTTTTGCAGCTTTGGCATTTAGACTCAATTGCACTTGCCTCCAAATGCGACAGGATAATTTGGACGCAAGTTGCGATAGCTCCTTTTTCCACATCTTGTCCCTGAGTTATCTCCAAATTCCATCTAATTTGAAAGAGGCAAGTATTAATGACTCTTTTGTCTACTTCGATGCAAGGAAGTAACTCACATAAACCCTAGACGGAGGGGTCTAGTGCTTTTGAAAAATATCAGAACTTGTAGACTTGCTTTACTGACTTATAAATCATTTACAACATTGGCTCCTTTAGCTTTAGTTTGTTCTGACAACAGTTTTTTGTTTCTCCTACAATATAACAAAAATTGGGTTACCTCCTTCTTCCACTTCATGGATCAACTAAAGCGTAGTGTTACGCCCTTTATCAAGCGTATATTCTTGAAGCGTACTCCCCCGCTTGGTTTCAAGCGCACCAAGTGCTACGCTTATAGAAGGGCGTACTCAAGCATACTGAAAGTCATACGCTCTGCTTCAAGCGTACGGATGGACTCACCCAAGTACTGCCAAAATTTAGCATCGATTTGAAACTGGTCTAGAGAATGCCGTAATCCATTTCATAATAAATAAATAAAAAATAAAAAAACACACATAAATAAACATAATCTTATTGTAAACACTAGTGAAGTTTTTCCATCTAACACTTAAGAAACTACAGGCAGTTAGTACTAACACGTTCCTTAATGAGCAGGTCCCCGTTAGTATTTCCAAGCTGCTTGTATTCACTGCGGTTGAATCAGATTTACTTTCAGTAATAACTGCGGCAACTGATCTGAAGAAATATGCAGAGAAGGCCAGTTCATGGCATTTTATCCAATTAATAAATCATCCAAACATGGTGGTTTGCAAACTAGGAGAGTAGGACAAGCGGAACTACACTCAAAAAAGTCTACAAAGAATGTGCTTTGTAGCTACAACGAAAATGAAGGCATTGTAGAATTGCTTCGTATTATGAAGAAATGCTTCGTATTGCGAAGGATTTTGCTTCATAATACGAAGCATTTCTTCGTAGATTTTACAATACCTTCGTTTTCTTCGTATTGCGAAGCGATGCTTCGTAGACTTTTTACTGTGTATCAGGACCAAGGGACTTCACTGCAGTAAAAAATGGTCATTTTTTCCGTTAATTTATTGTCAGTATTTTCCGTGATTAAAGACCCAGAATTTTCTGTTATTTGCGATCAAGTCTTTTTCCTTTGTTCGGAAGATAGATTTCTGTACCATGTGAGAGAATAAAGGCTTTGGCTGTGAACTTACATGACAATCTACACCGTACCTTAACACCTTCGCGTCGAGGGCGATTTGGGTGGAAAAGCCCAGATGCTGAAGGTGCTAACTACCGAACCGTAAGTCGCAACCACATGGCACATGCATATTCGGACCTGGTATGACCAGCCGAACACCATGCGCCAAAATCTTCCATACGAGAACCATGTTCTCATGTCGGCGTCTGAGCCTTTGCCACGAGAACCATGTTCTCGTACCGGCTGAAAAACGATAATTTGTGGTTTGGGCTCAAAATATTATCACTCTTCAAATAAAAAATACGATTTTAAACTCAAAATTTAAACGAGAACATGTTCTGGTACCGGAGAAGCCATAAAAAATACGAGAACCGTGTTCTCGTACCGGCGGGAATTCCATGTTACCGTGGTAAATACGGGAACATGGTTCTCGTACCGGCGTGAACGTGGTGTAGACCACGTTCGTCGGCATTCTGATTGAACGACCAGTCGGTGCAATGTCGATATTGTTACCTCCACTCCCAGGGACTAGTTAAGAAACTTGTCAAAGTTTGCAAAGTGACCAAAATTTGCAAAAATACGTACGAGAACTATTTTTGAATATATCGTAGTGACTTGGCGTTCCCACCGGTACGAGAACATGGTTCTCGTGCCGCAATGCAAGCTAGATACCTAAATTTTTAGCAGGAATTTCGTAAATTTTACGTAGATTCCGAATTTTGGATCGCATTTCGGTCCGAGTAACCCCATCTGATTTAGAGGTCTTGAACGAAAACAGCTCGCGACAAGAACCATGTTCTCGTATCAGCATTTTGTCTTTTTGCGTACGAGAACATGGTTCTCGCATCGGCGTGAACGTGTTAAGAGGAAGTTTTCCAAAGCTAAAGCCTTCATTTGATTTCACAGTGTACGGAAACCTCTGTCTTACAAACGGTGGAATAAGACTGGATCGCAAGTCACGGAAAATCCTGGGTCTCAGAGCACGGAAAATCCCGGCAATAAATTAACGGGAAAAAAAATGTCCCTTCTTTCATGCAGTGCTGCTCAGCCTTAACTCGGCGGAAGGGGTGGGGGTGGGGTGGGGGGCTCTGAGAACGCATTCGCCTGTTTACCAGTTTAAACACAATCCCTAAAATAAGAGCATACTAGTGCCTGAACTACTACACAGTACTGTACCAGACGAGTATCATCTGCTTCCATGAACGTTCTTTCAATGGAGATTTATTTTTCCTTTTCGTGTTATATCAGTCTTTAAACACTGCAATTCAAAGGGTGAGACGTCTCACCCATTTCCGGTGATACAAAAAGTCTCACCGAAAAAAAGTCATACACGAATGTATCACCGAAAAAAAGGTAGTACACAAATGTATCACCGAAAAATGGTCAGACATCAGTGAGATGGGCCCTTGTTTTCCTGAGGAAGTATCACTCTTTTTCGGTGATACATTTGAGTACGACCTTTTTTCGGTGATGCATTCGTGTACGACCTTTTTACGGTGATACACTTTAGTATCACCCTTTTTCGGTGAGACAGTTCTGTCTCACCCCTCAGATGGTGAGATGTATCACCATTTGATTTACAGTGAACGTCCTGGGAAAAATCATTTTAAGACACGGTCAAAACTCAGAGTTGGGTAAGGTCAAGAAATTAAGATGCAGAACACCATTTGCTACATTTTATTTTCACAAGAGACTTGTGCCGCCTAGTTGTTGACGCACTCGTTGAATTTAGGTCCGAGCTGACCTAACTCGTAAGCAGTGCAGAAGAAGAAGTCAATGTTGTTAAGGCCAAAATGACCGCAGTCGTGCACGATTGTTTTCACGGTCTCGAAGATTACTCTTGGCCCCTGCTCGACGAGGCAGAGGATAACTTTGACGTAGATGCCGTTGTCGCTCTGGACGGCTGTGGTAAAGAAAAAAGAATGCTAAAGCATTGCATGGTCTCCCAGCACATGAATATTTCTTTTTAAGGTGTATGGTTGTGAAGGTTAAAAACTGGAAAGTGGAAACACAGACGCATTGCACAGTGTCCCTGCACTAAAATGTCTAAAAAGTATACTAAAAAGACTACGGCTTTTAAGTCGGTAGCAGAAAAAGAGGTAAATATTATTATATGAGGCTGAGGTTGGCAACAATGTGCTCGGCGTCTGCGCATGTGAGCACTTCAAGTCCAAAGGTGATACTTCTCGCCTTCTGACGGGCGACACAATTTTGTATCGGCATGTTAAGGCGAGACAATTTTGTATCCGCATGTTAAGGCGAGACAGGTTTGTATTGCTCATAAAGAGGCGAGAAAAATTTGTATCGCCAAAATTAGGCGAGAAAGGTTTCTTACACGCTAAATTCCTTTGTACAATTTTTGTACGTGCTCTCGCACAATTTTGTGCATAAGTGCTTTTCTTACAATTTGTACGTGATTTCGCACGAATTTGTGCGATTCCACGTACAGACAAAATTGTACGAAAAAGTTTGCATGTTTGCAATTGTGTGAGACCTTTGTACAAATACATTTAGTGTGTTCGCTCAAAAAGAGGCAAGACTTCACAGTTTCGCCAAAATTTGACGACTATTGTACGCCAAATCACTGCGGTGGATAGAAACAAGCCGGGGTCAACTTTCTCACCGATTTCAATCACTAAAATGTATTTTTGTTTGTATGGCAGTAGGTATAATGAATTCAATGCCCATCGCAAGGATAGAGATAACCTAATAGCTGATCTCAAGCTGTGTAAACTCTAATGACATTTCTAACTGCTTGGACCTGATATTGTCCTTGCGAGGCTGAGCGACATCACTCCAAAAACAGGTTTTTCGAAAAACCGTCATAAAAACTAAACAAACACAGATAAAAATATGCTACTTCGAGACATTAAGTAAAACATATCAAACAAGAAGTCTGCTGGGGTACTGACGCTAAAGGAATTAAAACATCCTGAAGTGTCCTGCAGGACCCATACATCATTTATCGTTCATTTGATGGTACAAGAAGTTTCGTTTTGAGAATTGCTACATTTTTCATTTGAATCATTTTCCAAATGGAGCTATAAATCGAGGTGTCTCATTGTTGCAAATTTATGGTTTCTTCCTTCACAAAAAATTCTTTCAATGTTCTAAAAAAAAAAAAAAAAAAAAAAAAAATTCTTGGTTTTGAATACATGGAATATTATTATGGCAGTGGTCACATGCGCGCACAAGAGGGCAGACAATCGGTTACTAAAGCGAAAACAATAGGGGTTCTTTAGAACTCTAAAAAGACATAAAGCTTCGTGAGAGCACCCAGAAGTTTTAGGTTCCAGCGGGATGTGAGGGACTTACCGGTCTCCTCGCCGGCGGGAGCACTGGTGGCGCCACACACCTGTTTCAGCACAAAGACAGAAGTTAAGCAAAGCAGCAACCATCGGAAGACTGTCAAGACTTACAGGCGCTTTCAAACGGAAGCAAATGAGGGTCCACTACTCTGCGAATCATGCGAACATCATGTCCGTCGGCATCAAAATCACGATAATCACATGAAAATCGTGTAGAAAACCGTAATCTGTGCCATCAATAGGCTATCGATCAGCCAGACGTCAGATATTCGATCGGTTTTAGCTTAGAGCAACAAATTGACTTGAGAAACACGAGATCCCGGGAATCTTGGTAATCCGGAATCATGTGGACGTAATTCTGAGTGGTGTTGGACCCCTCGGAAGCAACGTTTTTAACCATCCTTCCGTGAACTACCCTACACTCCCACGAAGTCCCAGACAACAGACGCCAACCCGCACTCTACATGCCTCAAGAAAATATTTTCCATAATGTGAAGCGTAGGCAGTAGGCAGTTTTTCTTCGTATTACGAAGGTTTTTCTTTGTACCCTCCAAGGAAACTCTGAAAAATATTCGTATTTTAAAAGAATTTTGCTTTGTGTAGTGCTTGCACTGTAGTATAGTTTAAATTTCATTGTAAGACATTAAGAGTACGGCAGAGACCCGAGGTCCGGCCCAGACCCGGCCGGAAGCCAACCCGGCCCAGACCCGGTCGAGACCCGGCCGCTCAATAGACAGCCGGCTACTGTCACGTAGTCCTTGTCGGGTGGCCGGTGGTTGCGTTGCACCGCGGCCGGACTGTCGACTATGACGTCAGCATGCGCGCGTAGCAGTTTCTTGTAGCGCCATGTGGTAGGCACTACGCGTGGGTGGTGCTGGTGGATTCTCGGTGGTTCGGTTGTTCACTATCACTTCACTGCGCGTACGTACAGACCAGTCCCACTACGTGTTTGGGTCCGGGGCCCAACTTCAATGACACACACTCACGGTAGGCCGCATCAAATCAATTCATTTTTTTTTTCGGCGAATTGACCTTTAACTGAGAGATCATGTTCAGAAACGACTCTATACCAAATGTGAGCGCATTCTGACAACGCGAACCCGAGGCGCACAGGGTCTAAAGATTTGCGGGACGCGGGTTGCCTACCTCCAGCTGCTTCTTCTCGGCGCCGCGGCTCTGTGCCAGTGCACTCAAGTAACGCAACACAGCGTTAGTGCTGTCCTTTGGGGGTCAGTACTACACATTCGATACTTTTTCAGCACCGTCGGACGCTAACCCGCGAGGAAACCGCGAAATTGGTTTACCCTTTTATCCACGCATTCGGAGCGTTCGCGGTGGGCGCTCCACCAGCACAACCATATCAGCCAAGGAAACACAAAGTTCAAGCAGAATGTGCCACCTGCATCGCAGTCAAAATGAGAGGACTAGTGTTGCGCTTGGTCTAGAGGAAGGCAACCCGCGGCCAAATCATCTTTTCGCCCTGTAAAAATTGGGTTCCCGTCATCGGAATGCGCTCAAATTCGGTTTAAGGTCATTTCTAAGCATGACTTCTCAAAAATAGGCGGTAGTAGGTCAATTTGCAGGAATCGGAGACTTTTGATACGGCCTACCTGTGGCCAAGCTACGTGGAGCAACACTATTCCCCTCATTTTAACGGCAATGCAGGTGGGGCATCCTGCTCAAACTTAAAGCATTTTTGACCGATATGGTTGGTTGGGTGCAAGGGTATATCAATTCAGAAGCGCAGGAACTCTTTCCTTTTGGTCTAAAAGCGATATCTTTTATCTTTTCATAGTACTTAAGGAAATTGGGGGTGATGTGACCGGTTACATACCAAAATAAAAGACTTCCTGAGCTTTTGAAGTAATTAATTTCCTTGCGTGCGCAAGAAATATGGCTTTTTTAGCACTTTTGAGGCTCAAATACTTTATTATTTTGCACCGTAGCCTATGACATGTAAAGACACTTTTTGTTTGTCTTGTTGAGAAAATTCCATTTCTCTAAGTAGATGTCTATTGGGTCAGTTTGGAAAAAATCTTCTACTGGTTTGGCCTAGTTTGACCCCGCTTTTCAGCATACATCGTTATGTTTCGATCCGAAATACCTGTGCTACGACAATGATTCATGGCTCGTCGGAAAGGTTTTTAAAGCCCGCATCTTTTGACACCTCAGGCGTTTTCGTGTGAGCCCCATACAATTCTTACCGGGTCAAATGGGACTCGTTAATGGCCTTCTAGTATCCTTGGGCCCCCATTATGCCAATTAGAAGAGGGCGTCAGAAATTAAGATCCACCCAAATGGTTGTGCTGCTCCACCAGCGATTTCGCCCACCGGGAACGCTTCGAGTGCGTGGATAAAAGGGTAAACCAATTTCGCGGTTTCCTCGCGGGGTAGCGTTCGACGGTGCTGAAAACGTATCGAATGTGTAGTACTGACCCCCAAAGGACAGCACTAACGCCGTGTTGCGTAACTTGAGGGGACTGGCAGAGAGCCGCGCGATGGGTCCTAATGAAAAAGTGCGATCTCCAAACGACGCGCAAAGAAAGTTCGATCTCCTATGCCTGGCCATAGGAGATCGAACTTTCTTTGCGCGTCGTTTGGAGATCGCTTTTTTTCAATAGGACCAATCGCGCGGCGCCGAGAAGTAGCAGCTGGAGGTAGGCAACCCGCGGCCCGCAAATCTTTACACCCTACTAGCGTAACGGCCTGGTATTGTTTCGGTTTGGGTATCATCCCTGGTCACTAACCGGCACTAGAGACGACGGGAGACAGTCGTGTGGGCGGACTATGCCTTTCCACCGGGCGGGCGAAAGACTTTAAGGACTTTTTCACCGATTGATCGGATACAACTTTTTTTAAAACGTACCAGGGCGAGGGCGATGGTGACTGCGAAGACCAGAGTGCTGAGACGAGCCATGGCGCTGATTAAGCGTCCGTTCTCTTCGCGTTTCAGCTTATATTAACCTTGCACATTACTTAATTGTTTTGATACTAGTAGTATCAGCAGGTATTCGGCAATCATGTCATGGTCAGTCGTAGCTGTTCCAAGAACACTTCAAATTCAATCAATGAGGTGATAAGCACTGATTATTCGATGGGTCCAAGGAACGATCGCCGATGTCGCGCACTGCCTGTACTTTTATTCTACGAATCTGACGTAATATTCGTTTGAATGTGAAATATTTTTCTTGGTAGTTCACGATGTCACATTCGAAACGTGACTCGGCCGCTCATGAGGAGAGGGGCACTGTTAAAAAAAAAATTCTGAAAATTCAGACTAAATAGTCAAAAGTAGATTTTCATCATGGTGGTCTGAAAATTCTGAGTGAAAATTGCTCTGTAAAATCGGACTAGGGAAATCTGAATTGTTTCCTTCTTCGAGTCTGAAAATTTAGACAACAGAATGGTCTGAAAATTCAGACCGCTAAATTCATCATCCTAAGTGCTTCCAAAATCAAAAGATTCGATTTTGGTGGGACCGTTGGACCTTTCAGATATTCGAAAGATCCTTTGACTGTTATGATATTAAGAACCGCCTTGGTGGTTTGAACCTCGGACCTTGAGGTTACGGGGCAGCCGCCTTATCCACTAAGCTGTGTGGCGCTCGTGCGAGTATTTACGATGTATTTTCAGCGTGATGCATGTTTGATGCAACTTTTTGAATTTTGACACATGTTTTTGATTTGTTTGACGATTGGGTTTTAATCCTTGCGCGCAGGATTTTCAATCCAAATGTTGTTAAAAAATGTGAAAAATTACGAAATCTGTTTATCGTCAAAATAAAGAACACAAGGAAACCAGACATTACTTAAGTGTTGATCAGTCAGTTGATTTTTTTTATCAATGGCGTTGGGCTTTTGGCTGAGCGATTAGCGAAGCCAGTTACTCCATCTCAATCTATGAAGTCGTCATAAGGAAAAACACTTGAGAAATGGAAGAAAAAAGGCAATTTTTTATAACTTAACGTACATTTTAGAGGATTTGAAATCGTTTTCATTAGTTTGAAAGGTGCTGATGACGAATGAGTGATTCTCACGTTTCGGAGTAGTTTCGTTTCTTTTGGCCCCTGTGCCCAAACGAGGGCAGATATCGACATGGGGTTTGTTGATGGGATTAGATAGGGTCATTACCTACTAAACCCAAATGTTTCGAATAGTTCGCGTGCGTTGGATTGGTTTCCCTAGCTTTCAGAATACCCAAAATGTAACTTCCGTGATTGTCCCACGATAACATACTCGAATTTTCCGTCCCTAATGTAGAGGAATGGTATGAAAATTCTGCCAACCGTCGATGGTCATTCAAAACCTGACATGCCTCGAGCTGATTTCAACGGAAGACTAACACACACGATAGTTTTTAAAGGTTCTTTTGCTGCAGCGAAAAATGTCCACCGTGTGTTCAATTTCATTGCACACATTACGAAACAGCCGCTCTGGACTTCTCCCCATGCCAAATTTTAAACTTTTCTTGACGTCAGCCATCAAGCCTGAGAAAAAATTGCGTTGGACGCCGAAGTCTAAGATGCTCTGCACGGTCGCGTGGCGGGCTGCAGCTACAAAAAATGGTGTGTATCAACAATTACGTGTAACTTCCGTGGCACCCATTACCCAATGTTGCAGCGGCACAAGGTACAAAAAAATTCGCTAAAATGTCGGCGTTGGAGTATCATTTGACCATGAATTGACAAATAAGCCACAGCGAGCCCGAGTCAGCCGTTAAGGTCGATTTTCACACATTGTAACTTCCGTGATAACGAAACTTCCGTGATCAAAACACGCGTATAAACGCATGTAAATACCAGAGGGCTTCTTATTTTAAGAAGGTAGTACAAGGTCTTGACTATGAATACCATTGCCATAACTCTAGTATCATTCAGGACTCCATTAATTACGAAAACTAAATTCGATGATTCTTACTGTCGGCAAATCAGGAACGTCAAAACTACCCCGAAACGTGAGAATCGCTCGAATATGAAATCCAGCCTATTGGCCGCCGAAGGCAGGCATGCGCCGCAGGTCAAAATTGGTGTAACGCCAGGCCTGAATTGTCGGAACTGGCGCAGCATCGCGAAGCCTATTTCGACAAGACAAGGTCTGGCGTACACCTGGGTGACTCTGTGCAAAAGTGAAATTTTTAGTCTTCTGCCAATTGCAGGGAGTTGTGTGGACTGAGGGTTGCGTGATAAGTCCTGAATACTTTGTTACAACCATTTTTATGAAATACGACTTCTAATTGGTCCATCGCATGTCGCAGCCCTAGCCGAAATAGCCCCAGAAACTCGTAAAATGTGAATTCCGTTACCGTCCATGTGAAGTTTTTCACAACTTTCAGTTTCGTGAGCGCAGCAATGTAAGCCATTAGCGCTACTACACGCTCCAGCCAAGCTTTCCGCACTTCTTGGGAAGAAATCCCCGCCTAGCTTTAATTCACGGTGGCGCTAATGGTCGTTCAGGAGAAGGTACAGAATTGTCCTCTGGGAATAACAATTTTACCAATTGCCTTCTTTTATGTTAAAATGTAACATCTGGGACGCATCCGATCGCTCACCGGCAGCCTATGCGCAGTCGGCGCGACTAATGTAACACACCTCTCCATGTTTTAAATAGTTTGGGTCAATCTTTGACGGTAGTGCTCGGCGTAAGGGTCTTAATTTGAGAATGAACACTTTGTTGTGAAAATTCCGTTCTCATCGTTTCAGCATAATAAAAACACATGGTAAAGAGGTTAAGAAACATCAGGTAAGGTACGAGTGGGGATGCCCCGCTGATCCACCCCTCAATAGAAAAAACTAAACATGCGGTTGGACCCGCAAACACAAATTTTAATCAGTTAGTCAACGGCAAAATGACCCATAGTAAAGATGCTGCCACAAGTGACTCATGTTGGCCACCCACAAAAATTTCCAGCCACACTTCTTGTTGCTCTGTTCCTATCGCAGTTTTAAGTCTGAAATTTTGCACACTAGAAGCAACGGCGAAAAATTGTCAAAAGTTCAGATTTTGAACTGTAAATTCAAGGGAGCCACAGGCCTGCCAACTTAGAGGGTAAAGGCAAATCCGTTAAGTTGGCAAGCCTGTGGCTTGTTCAAATTGAAAGTTCGAAAGCTGAATTTTTGTCAATTTTTCGCCTACCCTGAATACTACTTGTGTGCAAAATTTCAGACTTGGAACTGCGATAGGAACAGAGCAAAGAAGGCTTAAAATTGCCAATGATTAGCATTTCGGCTAAGTTGGCAAGCCCGCGGCTCCTTTGAATTCTCAGTGCAAAATCTAAACTTTTGTCAATTTTTTGCCTTCCCTGAATACTACTTGTGTGCAAAATTTCAGACTTTAAACTGCGATAGGAACACAGCAACAAAAAGTGTGGCTGGAAATTTTTGTGGGTGTCCAACATGTCACGTACAGAATTCTCTGTAACTTTTGTCCTACTGTGTGGCAGTGCATAGGTGCGCAGTGCGACCTTCAAAACCTTTTCCTTCCAACATTCAGTCCTATGAATGTAAGGTTGACATTGCATGCTCCAGGGAAGAGCATGCTTGCAAGCACTCTCCACGCTGGAGCGTGCTTTAAGGTTTACCCCCACGTGGAGCATGCCCTGCACTCTATTGAGTTTCTGGAGCGGGTCGAAAAACTTTCCCACGCCTCTGCGCAAAGGCATCTATCTAATGGCCGGCGTGGTCGCGTAAGTCACGCTGAGGCATCGAAAAGAGCACGAAGAGCGTGAGGCGTGCCTTAGCAACACTCAAATTCTTATAACACGTCGAGTGCATATGGTTCTAGTCGTGGCCACGATTTTCATGCCCTTCTTCCTCTAGGTGCCGAATATAAGGCCCTGCCACCACCATCACAAGCATCTTGAGTCATCAACGTGACAGCCATGTTCAAGCATTTAGCAATTATCTTCGCGGTACTCTTCGTGGTGAGTACATCAAACTGGCTTTCAAAGAGCCACATCGCCGATGTCACAGCGAAACTGTACGTGACTGTCTACCTTACCTCACACACCAAGGTCTTTACAGACAAGCAGAAGCAGTTAGTGGTAATAACTGTTTCGGCGCAGATCAAAAGCGTATTCACACTGACTTCATACTTTTTCTGCGTTCTCTTTGTACAAAATTACGCATGCGCTTCAATACACAAAAGTATGCGCAAGCTTGCGTACAAAATTGAGCTAAGATGTGAAGCGCAGAAAATTGCCTCGGATGTTGCTGTTTTAGAGCGCACAAAATTGAGTATCATCTGCTGCACATTTTGGTTGATCGAGTAATGCGCATTTCAAACAACTTTCCTTGATCATGAACAAAAATCCATATCAGTATATTTGTTTAATTAAGGGACTAAAAAAAACCATGACCCCCATAAAGAGAGGCATCTGTCGTCCAAGTTCATGTACAAAAATATAGCTTACTTAAGGCGCAATATTTCAGATTATGAGAAAGAATATCAGGCTTTCAGAGAACTTTCCAGACGTTTCTGAAAACATTTACACGAGTGTATCTCTTACTGTTCTGTAGCGAGAATCAAAATTGTCACTTATTTTTGGCAAACATGACGATAACTTTGATTCTCATTGCTTCAGAGCTATGAATTTCAGATTTCACCACACGAGTGAACTTTTTTTTCTGACCCCCAGGGTGGCTTAATTTCCAACCTTCGAGTTTTTAGTGAAATTCCTTTGAAGTTTTCGAGACATAAGCTTTGCACATTTCAATGTGCACCAAAAAAAAAAAAAAAACAAACCACAAAATAATAAAGTTTGCAGAAATATTTTTTTTTTTTTTTTCGCGAATAAAATATAGAATTGCACCTTCTAGACCTGTACGTCAACTCCCTAAGATTTCAGAGAAAACTATCTGTAATCAAGGTATAAAAAAATAAAGTTCTGATCGGCAAGGTGAATCCCCTTTCCTTGAGACGCCTTTACGACGGCCGGCAGGTGGCGCTGACGGAGGCGGGCAGGGGCAGTGGCAAGCCCCCCGCGAGGCCCAAATCGCCGCAGAAGCCAGACGGCACCAACAACCCGCACCCTCCGAGCGGAACCTACACGGGACACGTGGGCGAGCACCGCTCCATCAGCCCCGGCGGCTCCCGTCACACGGTCAACACTGACCACACGGGCCAGCAGTGGGGCAGCACGGCGCACACTGGCGGCACCAACAGCGTCGGCTACCTGCACAAGCCCTTGCACGGCGGTCGCTCCGACTCGCCGCCCAGGCACAGCGCCCCACCGAGCCCGAAACAAGCAGGCACCTCTGGCAGACGCGGCGGCGGCAAGTAGGGACGGAACGGGCCTCTACGCGGTGCTGCATACTCCATTGCATTAAACGATCGCCGCAGGCGGTAAAAATTCTGGCAATGACTGTTGTGACCTAGTCTTTTACTCACTGTGTTTACACAACTAATCTCGCATCGTACACGCTCATTTTCTTACGACCATTTTTTATACATATTACGATGATTTGTCACCGTAAGGTACGCATAAATTTGCACATACGTAATATGCATAGTTGTCTACGTAAGGTATGCATGATTTAACTGTATTACGCATGTTTTATGCATAAGGTACGTATGATTTCATCGTATTACGCATCATTAAGCGTAAGGTACGATGAATTTTATTGTAGTATGTATGTTTTCCTTTCAACATATGTTACGCAGATCGTTGGAACATGAGAGAGTACATGAAAAAAATATTTGGGAAACTTTCAATCCCGTCGTGAGCAGTTCGGGCTGGCGACAACGTTTTCTCAATAACTTTAAGTTGACAGGACGATGACAAAATCCAAGATAACCTTTCCAGAATAGCTTAAAGTGGTTCGGACGAGATATCGAGTCCAATAAAAAATTCCTGATTTTTCTGCAGGGCAATCTTTAATGCCTTCTCTTTAAAAGTCGTCCTATGAAAAATTTTGGTTACCGCACTAGTTTTTGAGAAAATCAACCTCAAAGTCAGCGTTTTTCATAGCGCTTTACGGGAGAACGTGGCTGCAACCCGCACAACAAGTTTTTTTTTGGCGTTGTGCGGGTTGCAGCCATGTTCTCCCGTAAGGCGCCATGTAAAAACGCTGACTTTGAGGTTAATTTTCTCAAAATCTAGTGCGGTAACAAAAAATTTTCAAAGGACGACTTTTAAAGAGAAGGCATTAAAGATTGCCCTGCAGAAAAATCAGGAATTTTTTATTGGACTCGATATCTCGTCCGAACCACTTTAAAGTTTCGCATTTTTTTCTCGCATTCATAGAAGGGAAAATATGTTGGAATGACAACAAACACAGAGAACCACACAGCAAACTCGTCTCTGATTCGTGACGAAACATTCGTCTCGCATTCACTGCAATTCAAAGGGTGAGACGTCTCACCCATTTCCGGTGATACAAAAAGTCTCACCGAAAAAAAGTCATACACGCATGTATCACCGAAAAAAAGGTCGTACACAAATGTATCACCGAAAAATGGTCAGACATCAGTGAGATGGGCCCTTGTTTTCCTGAGGAAGTATCACTCTTTTTCGGTGATACATATTTGAGTACGACCTTTTTTCGGTGATACATTCGTGTACGACCTTTTTACGGTGATACACTTTAGTATCACCCTTTTTCGGTGAGACAGTTCTGTCTCACCCCTCAGATGGTGAGATGTATCACCATTTGATTTACAGTGTTCTTACGAGAGATGGCGCTGCTAGCCGCTAGCCTCGCAGCAAGGCTGGCTTGGTTCGCTAGGGTGGCCACTCGCCGCTCTTTGAGGGCCAATTACGCGCTTGAGAACGAAGATTTGAGGAATTGTGTGTACTACGTTTGAGGAATTAGCAACACATCTCAAAAATCGAAATTAACCCGCAGCCCACAAAAGTTTGTTTACAAACACGTTGCGTACATGAGGAACTAGTTTGTTGCCCATTTAAGTCTGCTGAAAGTGTGCGTCCGTAGGTAAGGGTGACTCACTATTTTGTTTTATTGCGCGAAAACAAGGCCGAGCGCCATGAAACCATTGTACGTTATATTCCGCATTCAGTGGTATACTTTAGTGGCTCCAACTAGGTGGAGCCCCTAGAGTAGACAATTACCAAGTTATCAGGAACTATACAGAAACAACAGTTCCTATTTACAGGAGCTAGTAGCAGAGAATTTTTTTTTTTGGAGACGGTCTGTCACAGCTAGGCTAATGGTGTGAGCATATTATCTATTTACAAAACAACAAGACTATTCTTTTAAAAAACAACAAAAAAAAAACAACAAATTGTTTCAAGAAATTGGGTTGTTTTACGCAAGTACGAATACTCCAGCAAGACTATGGAAGGAGAGCCAAGAAAAGTAAAGTCGCCATTTAAACAGACTGACAATTTATTTAAAAATTAAAAGTAGAAAGAGAGACTAATGTCGAGTATTTAGGCTCACAAACATCATTACTATGCTACATAACATGTGACTAGATACATCCTGCACAGCATTCCAGCTAATTTTAAAATCCAAACCGTAACATGGATCGAATAAGGATATTTCTACAACTCACCACCCAACGTTCAGAATGAAAACTACAAAAGCTAAACAACATTTGAGAAGAGCATTGTTCAGTGACAAAACAAATATGGAGAGAATATGGAAAAGAAGAAAGGAAAGCAAAGCCGATTCAATTGAGTGAGGGAAAACTAACAGAAATAGGCGAAATTCAAGAAAGCACAACTCGCAAACCAACATTAAAGAGACAAACTGGCAATCTCATTGAAACGAGACCAATAAAAAAACCTAATTTGACAAAGGCTTCACTCAGCCAAACGTACACAGTGCTGTTTATACTTTTCAGATATCAGCTCAAATAAAGCTGGAAGAGCAAAAAACCACCCACCCCATTCAAGCCAGCCAAGACTTGAACAAGATAATGCACATATAAAGAAGCAGCTGATACAGTCACCAGCATGCACACACTCACATCAAATACAGTCAGTCTTCCTTTTTAAAAAAAAATAAAAATTAACAAACAAACAGAACAGGACCAAAACTAAACGATAGCAGGAGGAGGGGGATACTGAGAAAAGCTCCCAACATCAATGAAAGCACTGAAATAAGAATATAATAGCAGACACAAACCTATACTCAGTACACTCTGTTCAGCGTGTACTCACAAGCACACTCTCATCACAGTGTACTCATCTGAGCACACACTCATGACAGTGTACTGAGATGAGTACACTCTAATGAGAGTGTGCACAGATGAGTACACTTCGCACGCCTGGCATTATAAGCAGCTGTAGGTGTGTACTCATCTGAGTACACTCTCCTGAGAGTGTACACATGAATAAACGCTCATTAGAGTGTACTCGTGAGTACACGCTAAAGACAGCGTACTGAGTACACTGTTGAGTTTGCAGAGAGGCCTCGATGGTGCCAGCTTTGTGCGAAACACAGGCACGTACGCAGTGCAACGGTTCATGTTCTCTCCGATCTTAGTGTAAATCTGAGGCATGCCTGACATTGTGCAGTTCCTCAGCTTCCCAAAAACATACAACATGATGAATTTATCTCGTGAAACACGACCATCAGAAGGGAAACTATGCACCTATTGCAATGTACACGCCAAAAGATGGAAAATTGTCAAGTTTGGCGGCTCGCAGGGGCTCGTGCTTGTCATTTATAGTCAAATAACTTGGTGTCTCGCATAGCCTAGACCTTACTTTTGAACATCCAGTACTTTGTAGGACTCGGCCGCTCTATTTTGGAAATGCCACTTCTCGGCACTTTTTTCGGGTTTCGTCCCACTGTGGAGGGTCATTATTTCTTAACTCACCGACGACCCTGACACGAGGGTGGCGGATTTCGTCCAAATAGGTGTCAATCGACTCGGGTTGGTCCCCTGAGTCTCCCAAAAAAAAATTTTTGATCTAGCTCAACTCCTTCAGATTTTAGAGGCATTTGAAATTTCTTGTTAAACTTCATTTTTTTCAGATTGGCAAGTGGGTTCCAAGTTGACGGAATATTTTTTTTCCTCTTATTCTGAGACTTCTTAATCCACAAAAAAAATATAAGTTGGGCAAGAGCAAGGTTTGGGGTAAAAAAAAAAAAAATTGTGTGAAAAAAGTACAAAAAGCTCTCTAGCAAAAATACATGGTTCTTCGATTTTGACGATACTTTGCAGGAAGATCACTTTTCACAACCCGAACAAACCATAAAATTTTCAAACCTGGCCCAGCTCATTAAGATTGGAACGGGTCCCTTTTTTATTTTTAGGAGCTATAAATTTGGTCCGAACATTTATCGATGCATGACAAACTGTTGAGAAGGACTCGATTTACTTATTTTGAAGTCACGTTGTCCAATTGGAGTCATTTCATTCCATCGTTGAACCTAGTCGCAACATTCTGACCAATCAATATTAAGTTTCGACTAAATATCCACCCAAAATTCTACAAGGATGAGTGGGACATGCCAAGGTGGAAGAAAGTGAAAACCTGGTGTTTTGATAAAGAATACAGGTTACCTTTCTTCTTTCAAGATAATTGAGAATGATTAATTACCTTCCTGTCGTGGCCATGGCTCATGCTCATAGTTTACAATTTCAACAAAAAACTGAATTGTGAAGTATGTAAATGTATCTGTTCAGGTACAACCTGATTCGATTCATTATTTATGTTATTTGTGTTTTCTGCACGATAACAACAAACAAGCAGTATGAGAAACTAGCTGGTGTAGCCTTGGCTCGGGGCTAACCTGCAGTATGAAAAATTGATTAGAATAGCCTCTCTGCATGCCCTCTCTCTCCAATGTGCCGCTGCACTATGCCATGTGCTTCTGTTTACAACCGCTGTTCAGTTTGTCACTTTACTTTAAAGATCTGCGTTTTAAGTACCTGATGTCAGCCATGGAGGACGAATGGTAAAAAGAAGACTTTTCTTTTGTGAGCTAAAAGTATGTTTTGATGGTTTTCACCTTATTTGGTTGTTTTCCTTCTGATATTTCAGGTACTGCTCCTTGATCTCTGCAGGCCAGTGTGTTAAGGAACTGATTCCTCTGCATACCATTACCAAGGATGAAGTTCAGCTATTGAAACTGCGGGCTGGTGTAACTTCCATAGTTGCGCTGTGTTCAAAGCACAAATTACGTTTCCTTGATTTTTATACTTCTATGCAGCTGAAGTGTTGTGATCCTTTTCACAAGCATGAACACCCAGTGAAACCAACTAAAGAAATTTCAATGCTTATGCATCTTCAAAGTAAGGCTGTATCTGCATTCACCTCTCCGCTGGTGCCCGGCCAAAAGTTATGCAAAAGGTGCTTTGTATTAGTTAATCCATTATTGGAGAATATTGTACCTGAAGAGCCTGAGGTAGCCCCAACACCTCCATCAACGTCCAGCTCGCAACAATCTTCTCAGGGTCGGCAGGATTACTTACCTGCCGTTTTAGAAGCCGCTGGTTCTGTGCACAATGTTATCTTCGGGCCCCTTCCTTCAAAAACTTCTGATGAGGGAGCCGGCCAATCCCACATTGGTGAGATGTCTAACACGAACAAGAGTTATTTTGTAGTGCGGCTGGGCTTGCTGTCTTTGACCGTGGCATCTTTTTGTTCCCTTTTGTTTCAGAGTCTTCTCAAGGACTAGGGATGGCTGAAGGAGTACTTGAAGTCTCTGCAGATTTGTTTGCTGATGAAGATGCCAAAGTGATATCCTCACAAAAGTCTCAAGAAGGCTCAGAGCATTCTGTAAACTCCCAAGGGAAAGGTAACAGTAACAAAATTGTGCTTGTTATGACTTATCTGAAGTATTTTTTAAAATAGGATTTTTCTCTTGTTTTAGAATTGCCTGACAAACAAGGAAATGGAAAGTCACTTGAGAAATCTTTAGACTTGTTTTCTGATGATGGACCTGGCGGCAATTCTCAGAAGGCAGTCTCGGATAGTTCTCAAGATCCCACTTTTCAAAGTCCTACTTATGCTGTGGTTGCAAAGATAAATGCTAGCTTGCAGCAAATTCAAGAGTCCCCTTTGAACAAGAGAAAATGTGATCGGCTTGCTACCTATGGACAGGCTAAATTAAGAAAAATAGGGGAAAAATATGAACAGCTCTTTTCCCAGCTTGGAGTTAGTACCAATAATGAAGATTTGGAAAAGAAATTCTTTAATCAAACAATGAGTGCTCTCCTAGAAAAATTTGAAGCAAGCTCAACTTATAGAGAAAAAATAGCAGTATTATCTGTAGCACTCGTGTCATTGACTCAAGCACAAGTGTTGGAGAGATTCAAATCAGTTGGAGCCACTGAACACATGATCAGGAAAACAGTTAAGTTAATGCAAGAAGAACAATCAATTTTACCAACACCAGCTCCCAAGAAAGGCCGTTCACTGTCTGACAAAACTGTTGAACTCGTAAAATCTTTTTATGAGCTGGATGACTTTAGCAGCCGTCTAATGCCAGGCATGAAGGATTATGTGAGCGTGGTTGAAAATGGAGTGAGGGTACAGAAGCAAAAGCGGCTAATTTTGGGCACATTGAAAGAACTCCATGCCGCATTCAGAAAACAGTACCCAGATCAGAAGGTTTCTTTTTCCAAATTTACCAAACTTCGACCAAAGCACTGCATCTTGGCAGGAGCATCAGGAACGCACAGTGTATGCGTCTGCAAATACCATCAAAATTTCAAGCTTTTAATTGAGGCTTGCAATTTTAAACAGTATGATGGACTTGAAATACTTGCTACATATCAAGATTTTATTGCAGCTGTTACTTGTGAAGAGCCCACTGCGCAGTGCTACTTGGATGGTGGCTGTCCCAAGTGCCCAGGAACCAAGGCCCTGGAGTTATTGTTGAAGGGGGCTCTGCATGACAATTTTGTGGACAGTGTTACCTACAACCAATGGACATCTACAGACAGATGCAGCTTAGAAACTCTAGTCAAAAATGCAGATGAATTTGTTGAATTATTAATAGCACAGCTAAAGAAACTATTGCCTCATAATTTTCTTGCCAAAGAGCAATCTAAATATTTTAAAAAACTTAAAACTGAACTGAAACCTGGTGAAGTTTTAGTAGTCAGTGACTTTGCAGAAAATTATTCCTGTATTATACAGGATTCAGCTCAGAGCTATTATTGGAGTGGAGAACAAGTGACAATCCATCCTTTTGTGGCCTATTTTAAGGAAAATGGCGAAACAGTGTCGGCTTGCTTTGCGGTCATATCTGACCATATGAAGCATCATGTCTCTACAGTTTATGCTTTTCAGAAGGAGCTTGTCAAGTTTTTGAGAAATAGAGTTCCTGAACTCTCCAAAGTTATTTATTTTTCAGATGGTGCTGCGCAGCAGTACAAAAATAAAAAGAATGTCATTAATTTAAATTACCATGAGAGAGATTTTGGTGTCAAAGGAGAGTGGCATTATTTTGCAACATCACATGGAAAGGGGCCATGTGATGGCGTTGCTGGCACTTTGAAGAGGCAAGCATACTTGGCCAGCATTAGAAGAATACTCATACGCAATGCAAGAGAGTTTTATGACTGGGCAGCAAGGGAGATGACAGGGATAACTGTGTGTGTTTTGTGACCTCTCAAGAAGTTACTGAAGCAAAGGAGTGGCTGCAGCCAAGATTTGCTGCTGCCCTAAGCATTCCCAATATGCGAAGTCAGCATGCAGTTATTTCTATTTCTATTGGTGAAGTTCTCATCAAAGTTTTTTCTGAATCTCCAAAGGGAGCATTTGCTCCTGTAGAGCTACTAAGAAAAGTTCCAAAGATTGAAGATCTCCTTCCAGAACAATTTGTGGCGGTGCAACACACTAAAACTACCTGGATTTTGGGTCAAGTTCTTATTTCAGATCCAGAAACTAATTCTGTTCTGCTGAACTGTTTCCACAAGGTGTCCAGGAAGTTAGCCTGGACTACTGACATTCATTTTGAAGAAAGAAGCTTTGAAGACACTGATATACTGGCTTTAGTAAGACCTCGCCTTCAAGATGGAATATATGAGCTTGATACTGATGACATGAATCGCACTCTTTGGCAACAGCAATCCAAAAAAGGTTTGTTCACTTAACAACAAATTAATTCTGCCACTGTTTTAATGACAATACTTATTTTTTCTTTCTCTTTTCCAGCTGAAGAAAAGTGATATGCAATATGGCCCAGAAAATATTATTACTATTCATTGTATCAAACATTTATTTTCTTTGTTGAGTTCAACATTTTAAAAATATATTCTCTTATGATCAAGGTTATCACTTTCTTCCACCTTGGCATGTCCCACTCATCCTTGTAGAATTTTGGGTGGATATTTAGTCGAAACTTAATATTGATTGGTCAGAATGTTGCGACTAGGTTCAACGATGGAATGAAATGACTCCAATTGGACAACGTGACTTCAAAATAAGTAAATCGAGTCCTTCTCAACAGTTTGTCATGCATCGATAAATGTTCGGACCAAATTTATAGCTCCTAAAAATAAAAAAGGGACCCGTTCCAATCTTAATGAGCTGGGCCAGGTTTGAAAATTTTATGGTTTGTTCGGGTTGTGAAAAGTGATCTTCCTGCAAAGTATCGTCAAAATCGAAGAACCATGTATTTTTGCTAGAGAGCTTTTTGTACTTTTTTCACACAATTTTTTTTTTTTTTTACCCCAAACCTTGCTCTTGCCCAACTTATATTTTTTTTTGTGGATTAAGAAGTCTCAGAATAAGAGGAAAAAAAATATTCCGTCAACTTGGAACCCACTTGCCAATCTGAAAAAAATGAAGTTTAACAAGAAATTTCAAATGCCTCTAAAATCTGAAGGAGTTGAGCTAGATCAAAAATTTTTTTTTGGGAGACTCAGGGGACCAACCCGAGTCGATTGACACCTATTTGGACGAAATCCGCCACCCTCGTGTCAGGGTCGTCGGTGAGTTGAGAAATAATGACCCTGGAGCGCCGCAGGCCGGGTGTACGCAAGACCGTTGTCCACGCCTGGCGTTTACACCTACCTTGTAACGGGTGTCTTTCTTTACGGGGTAACTTCGTAGAGTTACGTTACATTTCGGAAACGTACACTACAATAACTTTTTTTTTTTTTTTTATTAACCCGAAACCAGGTTCAATATTGCATAAAGTCACGAACGAAGTAGATTGACGATCACGTTGAGGAAGCTGAACCATTGACGGATAGCCTGAAATAAATAAAAAGGCTTTATCAAAGCACGCTCCCTTTATTAAGAAGTCCGATTTTGGTACACGACCGATGACGATTTCCTCCATTTTTTGGCCAAAAGTAGTCCTTATGGGTCCAAAAAAGACCCCAAATTTTTTCGGCCGAAATATGCACAGTTCAGATTTAATAGGCGATGTTCGTTTTCTCTGACAACATTTTACACATTCTCAAAACCTTGCGTGTGTTTGTGTTTGCATTACAATCTATTCGATTGGCAGCTTGCAAAGAGTTTGGCTTGTTTGTATTACGAACTGGTAGTTCGCAATTTTGCGAACAATGTGTTTGTAAGGGTTTATCTCGCGACCGGACCCTTCACGGGCAAACTTCCGCTCCCGACCGTACCCTGTTTTGACCGTCCGGGAACGGTGATGCCGGACGCCGGACGGTCCCGAGAGCCATGCCATTCACGGGAACCTAGTTCCCGTATGGGCATGAACGACATGACACCTGGGTACACAGTTCTCGTACACAATGTGGTGCAAATCACATTTTTCTTCATTAAAAAGATGAAATAGCAAAAATACTTCACTTTGAAACGTCCTCCGATTATT
Organism: Stenchaetothrips biformis; assembly: GCA_030522485.1. NCBI lineage: Eukaryota > Metazoa > Arthropoda > Insecta > Thysanoptera > Thripidae > Stenchaetothrips > Stenchaetothrips biformis. Next base: position 8,451,572 of record CM060086.1, read on the forward strand.
GGGAACGGAAACCGTGCCCCCGGACGGTCACCAGAGACGAAAACGGGAACATGGTTCCCGTACGTAGTTACGCATCGGAACGACTAGCCTGGCCAACTAGGAGTATTCCCACACTTGCCAAGCCATTTTGGTTAGTAACTTCGATTTTAGGGTGCGAAGGAAATATGCATAAACACGGAAAAAAATGGTTGGTCACAGCGGTCGGATTGGGTCGCTTGATGAAATCCGGCCGTGATGACCGTTTTTCTGATTGTAGTAACCAACCAACCTGATCGTGGTTATCGGAGGTCGATCGTGACAACCGAACCTTGGTTATCGCCCAAAAGTTGAGCTCTACGACTGACCTTCCTGACTACGCCGACCAAACTTTTTTTTTTCGTGAAAGCTGATTAATTTTTAGGTTTCATTTCTTCAAAAATTTTTTTAGCTCAAATTGGATCTTTAAGTTTGGGAATAGCCTGGGTTTAGTGACGTGCGAAGCCTTCGAATCCGAATTGAATCGAATCAAAGCACGCTACCTTCGATTCGGATCGATTTCGAATGAACAGGATTCGGATTTAGGTGATTCGAGAAAACCGGTAACCTTTCGTTTGTATTCGAATGTGGAGCCCGCGCATGTTTGCCAAAATTTTTCTTTTACCCTGGTAATTTACGCAAAACACGTCTAAATGAGTCATAATCCAATTATTCTGTGATTTTAAGAGCATTTACTTGGCCCAAGTTGCAAGTTGGTCCACGACTGAGTTCATTCCAGTTCATTTTTTGCTTCGATTCGAGTCGGATTCGAAGTAGGGACATTCGATTCGAGCAAAAAAACAAACATTCGATTCGATTCGGGAAAAAAAAAAAATTCGATTCGATTCGACTTTGAAAAATGCCACTTCGCTCACCACTACCTGGGTTGACTCTCCTGATTCCGAAAATACCTCGATTTGCCTTCCTTGGCCGCCCCGTTGCGAAGCGACGTACGGGAACGGTGTTCCCGTATTCGTCGTGTCTCTGGTGACCGTCCGGGAACAATGTTCCCGTGGAAATTTCATCGCACGACGTCCGGACAACAAGTTCTTTGCATCTCACATCAAGGCGGTTCCAAAAAAATATGTCTCACGATTGTGACCACCATGGCTTGCAAAGTCACTTTAACGGGAACATGGTTCCCGGACGGTCGCGAATGTTTTATGATAGAAACAGGTTGTTTGCAAATCGCAAAGCTCTTGTTTTCAAGTTGCGAACTAGTGGTTTGCAATACGGATGCGTCCTTTGCATTAAGAACATGTGTTTTTCTTCGCGAGCTTACAAACACATCGGTTTGCAGGGTTTGAAGAAGGCACAATTTGACTAAAACTGAAAAATTGATATTCAACACACTAAATTCCTTTGTACAATTTTTGTACGTGCCCTCACAATTTAGCGCATACGTGCTTTTCGTTCAAAATTGTACGAAATTTCGCACAGATTTGTGCGATTCTGCGTACAAATTTGTACGAAAAAGTTCGCATGTTAAAAATTGTGTGACAACACGTACAAAATTGTTCAAATACATTGCGTACAAATACATGTGTGCACGGTCTCTATGCACTCGATTGGGCTAGAATTATAGTTTCTTATGTAAAATCATGCGAGGAACACGAATCCGGTCCCCGTTTTTTCTTTTGTGTATCGCCATTTTGAAGGCATGATATTTCGGTAAGGCCTTTTGTTAGCGATACTCAATTATATCGCCAAAAAAAGATATTTAAGTATCGCATTTAGATTTGCAGTGAAATGACATATATTTATTGTGCGTCGTTCATAGCGCGCCCCAGGGGCCAGGGGGCGAAAACAGGCACAACCAAGAGCGTCGTTTTCATGCCTGTTTCCAGTTTGACACAGGGGTTCCAACGTAAATAGGGTAAGCATTTATTCGTCCAAATAGCGCGAACCTTTTGAAATAAATCGAGCAACAATGTGCAGCCCTCTATTGAACATACATCCCCCAAAAGGAAGAAATTCTGATGTAAGATAGTACAAACCAATATGCAGGAATGCGCGTTAAGCGATCCAAACGGACGAACATGGATGCATGCCACTCGCGTCGTGCACTCTTTCATGATGACTCGCATCTTGCGGTCGTTGATGTCTTCCTCCAGCCACGGCCCCTCATAGACACGCAGCCCTAGATTTCCGCTCGCGTCTTGCAATGTTTGGCCTGCAACACAGAAAATGGGCACTCGGGTGAGATCGAATCTTCCCGCACGCTCATTTCCTTACGATGATTTTTATACATAATACGATGATTTTTTACCGTAAGGTATGCTTAAATTTGCACATGCACAAATTTGCACCGCATGAAGTCATGCGGTGACCAAAATAGCCAGGATTTTGATGCAATTTCAATGCGGTAGTCATGCGGTGAAAAATTTAACTGCATTACCTCATGCGGTTTACATTTTGACCGCATAAACGAACTGATGCGGGGTCCTAAATTTTATTATAGCCTAGCAGCAGCGGCTGCTACACTTTCTGTCTCCAGCTGGGCAACCCAGAAAGGGAGGGTATGAGCTGTGCCTTCTCATTCACTTCTGATGTTTATCATTGACTATCCGACACTTACCTGTCATGTAAATGTTTGCAACGCTGCGATGAGTAAATACCCTCTGTTTGAAACAACGAAGCCACAGATTAAGAATAATTGTTCGTCTTTATTACATGTTTGGTGACACTACATATTGTTTGAAATGCAGAATCTAATTATTGCCATTCGACACTGTAAATCATTTTTATTCTTAAACTTCATAGTAGGAGCAGTACTCTTGGAATCTATGAATCAGTCTGCTGGTTTGGTTAAGCAGGCCGGCTGTTTGTCCAAAATTTCCTATGCTGCTGTATTTGATCAAGTCAACACACATGAAGCACTTGAGTATTTCTATGATTTAGTTTAGTTTAATAATTTTAGGGTCTGAACATTTAAAACAATTGCAAGAAAGTTTTCAAAACGAATAATCTTTCAAATCATACACTGCACTTTCAAAACAAAATCAAGAACAAAAGAAACAAGCAAAACAAAAACAACAGTGCCAACAAAAGAAAATAACATCGAGCCAACCGGAAGATATACTGAAAAGTTGCTCTGCTGTGAGAGTCTTTCATCTTGTTAAGAGATTTAATAAATATAACTTGGCTTTGCACATCCCTAATTTGTGTCAAATGTAGTTTTTACTTAACTGCTTTCTCGTGACTAGTTTCTTATGTTGGCACTCACTGATTTTTGTTGTTTTTAAGTTATTTGTTGTTTGTTTTTTTACTGGTGTCTTCTCGAACTTTCTTTATTGGAAAAACGATTTTACATTTGTTGTGGATACCTCAAACCATAAAATTATGAATCTTACTAAAGTACACAAATACTGCAGAGCGTCGCGTTTGTTGCCATGTTCAAATATTGCAGCGGAGAAAATGTTTCTGTCAATCAGCCGGGCGGCTTAACCTTAACCTACCCATAGCCTGGCTGTGCTGTTCTCACTGAAGACTGCTAATGACTTTGATGAAACCAAATGCAAATTTTGTTCTCAAATTGTTTTGTGGTCAGGATCAATTAAGTGACAATTCATCTGAAACAAAATGCCATTTCAATCTTTGTTCTACAAAAACCATAGCTGATTTCTGAGGCCTAATGCTGATAGCTGTTGACTTCGGATACACTCATCTCAGTGTTTCAAACATTTACATAACAGGTGTCCCAATTAATATTGTTCATGAAGTAAATGAGATGGCCAAGTACATTTCACCACTTTGAAGATAGTCAGTAACGGGAGGGAAGTTAGGGGCAACTGCCGCTACTGTGAGTATTGGGTGATCTTGAAATCTATCGTGACTCATGCAGTCAAAACAGAGACCGCATCAGTTTGGCACTCTCCACATGAGTAAATGCAGTCTATCTTCTCCGCATCATTTAGTGCGGTCAAATTCATAGAAGATTACACCGCATCAGGAAGTGCAGAATTCTCCGCATTTGTTTTTACAGTGTAGTTACCGGACAGATCTCCCCAGTCATGGATTGTCACGCTGAAGAGCGCCAGGAAAGCCCTTTTTTTCCCCATGTTTTTACTTTTTTTAAAAATTTTACGATGAGAATGAAAATGATGCTTTTGGTTCCATGTTGTGGGAATTGTTTTTATTCTTTTATTTGTTTATTTAGATATGGCGACGGGAGAAGGTCCACTGGTTTTCAGACAAAGGGGTGTAAGTCCCCGAATGAAGACTACGCAGTCTGCCATGGAAAATTCTCTGCATCTAAACCAATAAAAGTTGCACAAAAAGACTTACATTATAGTACAATTTTTCATTCGTTATCCCTCGTGATGGGTATAGGTATCACTACTGTTTCGGAAATGTAGGACTTACAAATCTACCTACTAAGCACGCACTCACTAACGCATTCTTGGCCAAGAACACTTTGCTTCGCATGCGTGGCAAGTTCATACTTACGCCTGCATGCTTGGCGCTGTATGACTCCATGCTACGCGTACGTATTTGTAAGTGTGTACTTACCAAGCATGCATTTGTAGGTGTATACTTGGCCCAAGTATGCGTTTGCAGGTGCGTGCATAGAAGATGGTTCGCTTTGTAGTGTACTTCGAGCCGCGGTATTTGTAAACTCTAGGTATGGGTTGGCGGTATTGGTGAAACTGAAACGATACGTGCTCTGGCGTTCATCTGCTGTGCCTTGTTTACCTAATAAGCAAAGAGGAATGAACATGACGGCGATAGTGAAGAGTGTTGCGAACGTGAAGGCGTCCACCTCATTCGGAGTATTGATGATTTCGACGGAGGCAATAATGGGCAGAACCATGATAACAGCCATGGTGTGGAAGAGGTGGTCTTGAAGGCTGGTCCGGGCCAGGCGCGCTCCTCCAAGCACAGTCCCGTGGAGCAATGCCAGAGGCCGAAGGGAGTCGTGTCCTTGCTGGCCCGGTTCAAAACAACATTCCGTTAGTGCCACCACTCCAGCTTCAAAAGATTTAAGTTGTTATAGGTCTTTTTTACGTTCTGAGGGCACTAAGTATGAAAACATCTCTCCAGATACACTAAAAATATGAGGCAAGGGCTGTCATTTCTGACGAATTCTCCACCAATGTACCCTGGCTACCAGTCACGATAGTACTTTGGAGTCCGATCTTGAGTCCGATGTAGCCACTTGTGGGATCACTCTCTTCAAGCACGTCTTTCTTGATGGCGTTCGTGGCGTTCGCTCGCTCTTTGCTCACGTTTGCAGGTTACAGACTTCTTTCATCACTGCGAGGCCGTTCCCAGACGACAATTACGAGTCCCATATTAAGATTCGTCCTTCTGCTGCACGGAAGAAGAAATGTGCTCGATTTTTGAATGTTGACTTTGACGTTCGGTTTACATTTAAACCGTCCCTCGGAGCAGCGCATGATCTGTCTGACACTGAAATGTCTCTCAGCTTTCAGTCGAAAGCTGCCTGATTGAAGCTAACAGAACCTCAAGGTTCTCGGGACGATAAATTATGCCTAATGCAGAAAACCATTTTGAATATTACTTATATTTCAATACAGTTAGAGCAGACAATCTGATAAGTTTCAGCCGAAAAACCTTGATTAGGCAAAAGCAAAATACCATAAAATGGCCACAACCATTTGGTTTAGCTGTGACAAGCTAACCAACGCAACAAAGACGGATAGTTCCAGCAACTTAGCCGTATAGTTGGCCGAATAACAACTAAAATTTTTGGTTGGCTCAACTACATTTTTAGTTGGGGCCACTAAACTCTTTTTGGAGTTTACTTGACACATTTTGTGGGGGCTGGGACCACCAGGACCACCATATTGTAGAGTTAGTGTACAATACAGTTTTCATAGGGCTCAGGAATTTACTATAGATGATTTTAGGTGTACAACGCAATTATAATAGTGGTAAGGGATACACCAAGGTTATTTTGAGGTTTACTACTCATTTTGAATCACAGTGTTCACAGGGTACTGCAGCCATCGTACTCTAGAGTACAGCATACTCTGTACTCCGCACAGTCCATACCTGTGCTTGGACAAAAGCGTGCTGTTTTGGTTGCAGTTACTCTTGTGTCCCCGGATACGGTGGCTGCTGTACCCTGACTCGTATGAGTTCCGTTTGTGTGGGGAACAATGGCGAGTAACATCAGAATTGGCAGCCCTGCCTTCATTATTTTCAAAATTGTATCAAAGTTTGCGCGAGGTATACTCTATCACCCAAATTTGGGTGAATATAATTTATTACCTAAATTTGGGCGAGCAAGGTTTCCTCACCCTACCTTTGTGAGTGATAAAGGGTGTATCAGCTTTATAGGTGGATAGTCAACCATATTTGCGTGAGAAAACCTACCGCACTAAAAATAGAGTAATAAAATGATTCTCACCCAAAGTCGGGTGATACCTCACATAAAATTATAGTCCTGATCTCACTCTTTCATCTCCGTGAGGGTACATGATTGCCTGTGCCTGATTGCCCCTCTTGGGATGCGGTATACCATGTGGGAACACTCAGTGCCGAGGGCCGTGAAGAGGGCAGCACATGATCCAAACATGGCGTGCGTCACCATGAGCAAGCAGTAGAACCCTTGAAGCACACTGACCAAGCCTAAAACCTGGAAAAACAAAGTTGCCTGACAAGTGAACGTTTTACGGTGATGCAGTCAGAATTCAAAGGCGCCTCTAAAGAGGCCGCGCCATGTCCAAACGAATGTGGAATCGTATTCAAACAAACGTGCCAAAGTTTACACTATGACAAATATGACGTCACATTCGATGAATAACAGTGAAAAGCGACACAATTATTTATTTAAAAAATTGCATCAAATTCAAACCCAGCTGCAAACACGACTTTGGTTGTTTTGGAGGAAGTTGACAAAAATTACATGAATTTTCAGCCCAGACCCAGGGTGTCGTGAAGAAGACCCAGAACACGCTTTAAACAAGATGGGTGAAAGGACGCTTCGCTCGCAAAATGTTCACTTTAGGGATAAAATGATTATAACTATTGCATGTATTGCATTGTAGTTCACACAATCATCTTTCTTGGGAGACCAAATTCCCTGACGGGGCCAAGTGCTCGAAACGTGGCCATGCACACGCTTAAAACCTTACGAAGTATTTTGAGCATACATAATAAAAACTAATTTACTTCGTTATACGAAGAAACAGATCGTAAATTACGAAGTATTTTCTTTGGAAGCTTATGTATGCTCAAAATACTTTGTTATAACAAGCTGATTTTTTTGTAAGGCCTAAAATAGTTTGTAAGGTTTTCTTAGTGGAGCATAGAAAACACTCATCAGAATGACTTTTGCCCCAAATGCGCTACAAAAACATCTAAGCCCTTTCAGGGAAAGTCCTAACCTTTTTTCCATTCCTCCTTCCCCGCCGCCCAGTAAAACAAACTTCTGGCTTTTATGCTGAATGTGTATCCTTACAGTATCTTACCTCAATAATGCAGAGCATAACAGTGAGTGCCGTGCTCCGCTCATGTAGTGTTTGGAATACAGGTGAGTTCGGGTAGCTGGTGAAAATTGTGAGAAGAACAGACGGATACTGGAAAACCCGGAAGACTTGGTAGAACCAAGCCGTTTGCTGAAGACGATAAGACCTGCCGCTCAGATGCACCTGTACGCACGATGCAAGAGGGGTGATTCTGTTCGCAGGAAGTCATTCTGGTTGCAGTCCAATTCAAGAAATAAAATCAACTTTTTTGGCTAAATTTGGTGTGCACAGCATACATGCTATTTCGAAATACTAGGTTCAGGTGAGTGGGTCACAGCTGTTGACAGCTTCTGTATCGATACCTCCTAACCATATGCGTGTATCTGCTTTCATTCCTCCGCAAATCCACGTATCTGCAGCCGTGTCTACTCAAACCCGCTTATCTGCAAGCGCGCCTAGTCAAAACCGCTCATATGCGAGCTCCCCAAACCTAAACCGCTTATCTGCGAGCGCTGGTTAGGTTATGTTGCCCCTCATATTTATACTAAATGCAGTCGGTACGCAGAGCCTTCACAAGAAATGTAGTGTCGGGGGTAATGTTGCGATGCCGACTAAGAAGTGTGTACCGTTATTTCGCTTTAAATTGCGAAGATGTGTCTGCAAACACCTACCCAAGATTGGGAGTTGGCCGCGCGTATTTCAGACAGATGAGCGGTTTAGGTTTGGCGCGTTTGCAGATGAGCGGTTTTGACTAGGCGCGCTTGCAGCTAAGCGGGTTTGAGTAGACACGGCTGCAGATACGTGGATTTGCGGAGGAATGAAAGCAGATACACGCATATGGTTAGGAGGTATCGGTATATGCACCAAAAAATCGCGTTTTTAGACGTAAGTTGTGGCCACTTTCTCAGCTTAAGACGCTATGACCCTAACCGGAAATTGCATGTATTTCTACACCCTTCCCCTTTAATATGTGGGGTTCGCCAATAGGAACACTAAAAATTGAATGCTGAGAATGATGACCAAATTTTGGTGAGAAAAAATTCTCACCGCTACAGCGGTGAGAATCAAATTATGGATATCCTTGCCTTATGATTCTCACCGCTACAGATGTCAGAATCAAAATTCTCACCGCTGTAGGGGTGAGAGTTCCGATTCTCACCGCAACAGACTGTGACTGGAACCAATGTTTATCCGTTACCTTTGTGGCTGGGCTCCCATACTGTTCCAACCGCCTAGCCACAGGGACCAGCAGACTGAAGCACCGCACCACGTCCGACTCGTGCGCGATGAAGAAATGGGGACCCGTCATTGCGCCGTAAACGCCGATGATGTGGCGCAGCGTGTCGCGACTGGCGCCGTCCAGGGCGAGCATCAGGTCCGCGAGGCTCCTCAATAGCCATACCACGCTGCATGCGTACAGGAACTAGAACCACAAAGGAAAAACTGTGTATAAAGTCTGGCATGCGTAATAGACACTGCAAGAAAAAGTGTGGATAGTACAACAAAAGTACAACAAAAACTGTACAATAAAAGTAAAACAGGGATTGTAGAAAGTACAACGAGAATTGTACGAACCACAACGAGGCCTGGACAGCACAGCACTCGTCATGCCGGTTCCATTGTACTTTGAAAGTACAATGACTTCAGGATGAAAAATTTGCCAGTAATTTGTGTACTTTCGTTGTGGTTTTTTCTTGCAGTGGAAGGGGGTGGCAACCTTCAAGGGAGTGCGTAAAGCCATGCGCGAGCGAGGTGCAGGGGTTACGCACTTTCTTCGGGATCGTGAAACCTAGGCGGGAGTTTGCAAAACGCTTTGCACAAATCAAAAGAGCATGAAGCTCGGGGTGCATAAGCCCCAGTGGCCTGCCTGAGCCACCTGAATTTAGCTCACTCAAGGGAGGCACTTCTTATATTGAATTGGTGCGGCAGAGATTTTCCCTAAATTTTCGATTTTCCGTGTTTTTTGGTGCAAATCCTTAAACTTTTTAGTGGGTAAAATTAGTGGGCCTCCTGTGAGAGGGACAAGGAGCGAGCGCCTGGTGTCCCCTGGGCAGCGGTGTGGGATAGCTTGCGCGAGACTAGGGTACGAGAACAAGATCGTGCACGTGATCCTGCTCCTCAAGCTCGCCTAGCTCGCCCGGCGTAGGTTGGAGTGAAGCCTGGATTAAGTGAGCAAATATCAATGATCTTTTTAATTTTTTCATTTGTTCCGTCGTTCCGTCCGAAGGACCACACTGTGAAAAAAAACTACAGTAAATCCTGTTAATTTTTATGCCAGCCTTTACTGTAGTTGAGGGTGCAGGATTCACTGTACTTTTTTGACAGTCCGCGCCGTACCCCGAAAACCCAAAATTGTCCAAATGGAAATCTTGTTATAGCAATGGATTCCTTTCAACGGGACGAACAAAAAATGTTAACACATGTCATAGGTTTGGAGTCGAAATGGAAAAGTTATTGGCTATCAAAAGTGCACAAAACGTCCAAAACGACGTTTTGGGCCTTTGGACCACTTTTGATAGCCAATAACTTTTCCATTTCGACTCCAAACCTATGACATGTGTTAACATTTTTTGTTCGTCCCGTTGAAAGGAATCCATTGCTATAACAAGATTTCCATTTGGACAATTTTAGTTTTTTCGGGGTACGGCGCGGACTGTCAAAAAAGTACAGTGAATCCTGTACCCTCAACTACAGTAAAGGCTGGCATAAAAATTAACAGGATTTACTGTAGTTTTTTTTCACAGTGCAAAGAACTTTATATGACTAGTTTCAGTAATGAAAATGTGTATAATTTTCTAGGAAGCCGAAGGAAAGCGATGGGGGGGGGGGGGGGGGGGTGCACGGTGCTGCGCGCCCTCGTGCGCGCTGCACTGTATAAGTACCAACGCGAAGGGCTTTTCATTGTTTTTGGTTTGATTGGTGTGACTAAGTACGAAAGAATCCCTGGACAAATGTTTATTGCATCAACTCGGTACAAACACAAATGATGCCAAATTTTAAACTCAGCAGACAAACAAGAAGTTACACGAACACTTTACGAGTCACGAACTAGTCCCCGCTGCTACAAACATACACACACACGACTTTCATTTGATAAGGAAGAACGCAGACAAATTAGTCAACTCAGCAGACAAACAGGAAGTTTACAAACACCTTACAAGTCATGAGTTAGTCTCTGCAAGTACAAACATACCATACACAGCTTCTATTCGATAAAATAATGTTCGAAGAAAAATCCAGCCAAATTTTGAACTCGGCATACAAACAAGTCAGTCAAACAATTTGCAAGTCACAGGTCACTTACTGATAAAAAAACACACACAACAGGCGCGGATCCAAAGGGGGAGGCGATGGGGGCGTCGCCCCCCCCTGAAGGCGGCGAAGCCGCCTGAAAGGTAGGCAACTAGTCGCACTTAGCCCCTGTAGGTAGGCAACTTTTGAGACATCCCCCCCCCCCCTGAACCCGTTTCTGGATCTGCCCTTGACACACACACACACACGCACACACAGAGTTTCCACTTCATGAAATAATGTTCAGCGACGAATTCAGCAGACAAACAAGAAGTCGGGATGAACACATGCGAGTTTTTGCACTCTATTAAAGTTACACCGTAATAACGGACCTGAGCCTTCAAAACCTCGTTCTGGTAGAGTGCTTCACTCAAAATATCCTGTCTTGCAAGCGGATTCCTTTCAGAACAGTACTTTTCCAACAAGCACTTGCGCTCCTTCACAAAAGTGCACTCGCCCTCGCAGCACATTCGCTCCGTTTTCCTTTTGAGTGGACATGTCCTTGACCATTCTTCATTTTCTTTAGTGCTTTCTTTCGTGATATCGATCCCTGCAACTAACAAAATAATGAGCCAATAAAACCAAATACTCTATCCACATCAAGGAACACAACCTGCAGTGTCAATGTAAACAACGCCTTTATGTCTAGTTACTAATGGCAAGCGCGCAAAACAGTCGAATCTACAGAGAAGACACGCTTGCCAGAGCAGACTGTGTGGAATAGCTCACCTTTCCCGGCACGACGGAACATTTCATGAAATTAGTTTGACACAAACGTCAAACAACACACTTTGCGGGCAAGTCTTGGCGTCTTTTGGAGTGGAGAGGTATCCGACCGCGATTAATTGTCATACCTAGCCTCGCGCAGGGTAATTTCAGGGCCGCTTTCACCTAGGGGACACCAATGCGTTCTGATTGGCTGCCGCTCTGCGTCCCTCTCACACGAGGCCCACTAGGTTAAACAGCAAGTATCAACGATGGCAACTAGCCTGATGCACCCTTCAATTCATGCTCTTTCCATGTGTGCAAACCGTTTTGAAAATACGGTAAATTTAAATCACTTGTCGCTGCAGTGAAACCTTGAGATCCGATTTAGGAGACACAAACCTTGCTGCGTCTCAGATGGTGTCCAGCCTTCTGCCAAGAGCGTGCGGAGCCGCCAATGAGCTCTTCCTCCCACGTCTGGAGCACGTTGCCGAGGGGCCTCTCGGCAAAACTCGCCATCTGCTGTTATTGGAATAAAAGTCTGGCGCAGTTTGAACGAAGACGAAACTACAATGAAACGAGGGGTCCTATTCGAAAGGCATTATCTGGGCGTTCCCTTAAAAGGATTCTATGCTAAACGCTGGTAAATTTCACTAGGTTTGGTCATGTGCGACTGGGACGGATTAGAGTCCTAGAGAGGGAGAGAACGCCGATTGGCGTCCGGGCAAAGTGAACGTTTGATTTTTCATATCAGCCGAAAGGGCCACGCGTAATTTCTCATCTTGCGAACAAAATGGTAGCTGTCGGCTGCTCCGACCGACGGCAGAAAGATTTTTAGGGAAATAATCGTCCGAAATGAACGAGTTTTCTTTTAAATATCTTCGGTGCCTATTCAAAACTTAAAAAATGCGACAGCAGTGACGATTTATCAAAATAAATAACCTTAGTAAATCACGACAGTCCTGCGCAGGGTTAGGTCGCTGAGGCCACGGTCAAAGTTTATTTCCAAGGTAGTTTTGCGTTCCGTAGCCATGGAGACGTACCGTGAAAGTAGTCCTTTTTTACCGGTGACATTTCAGCCTCTTCTTTTTCCATTTGCCCCGACTTAGGTTAGATTTCTAGTCAAAACAAGTCGAAACCTGCCGTCCCGCCAAGCCGCAGCGTAGCAGACTGCCATGCTTTTTCGGCCCCCCTATTTATGCTCAAAAAATAGACCCATTTATGCAGTGATTATGCCAAAAAAATGAAAGATTATGCTCCGTTTATGCCCTATTTTAGTGATAATTATGCTTTTTTAAAAAAAAAATTGTCGGGGGACGTATAAAAACAGCAGGGGAGCAGAGAAACACAGTACGACCACACTTTTATTCAACGAATGTGATGTCATATTCGTTATAATGTGAATTTTGTCACATTTGTTTGAATACGATGTCACATTCGTTTGAACGTGACACGGCCGTCAAATTAGGGTGTCACATTCGTTTGAACGTGGGTCAACATTCAAGCGAATGTGACGTCATATTCAAACAAAGGTGACGAAATTTACATTTGAACGAATATGACGTCACATTAACAGAGCAAGAAAAAAACGTTAACGCTAACGTGAAAGCAGATGATACTAATGTTTATTTCAATGTATGTTTGATTATCATTTAATTAAGAAAAAAATATAATTTTAATTTTCTAATTGTGTTTGATGTATTCATGTCTACGCATGTGTGTCCACAATGATATGCCTAATACCACTTGTGTTGGGTATCATTCTCTTTGTTTCAACGCGAGGATGCACAATATGATGGCCAATCATATGAATACTCAATACCCGTAAAAGTTGTTTTCTGTACTAGCGCGGCATCGGCGCAGCGTCCTTCACTTGACACTCCAGCCTCGGCGCAGCGTACGGTCACGATAAGCAGCTGAGCTTCGTCAGTCGACACTCCAACATAAACAAACAAGAGCAGCGCGGCGCGGCGCAGCGCTCCGCGCCACTTGTAACCAGACGCCGCGCATCCGTTCCGCCCTAGTACCTATGCGAACTTTTGCGGGTATCAGTTAAATAGTTGAATGGATGCCGAATTCTGCATCCTCACGTTCCGACGAGAAAAATGATACCAAATAAGACTAGGATAGCGGCGGGGGCGCGGGCGCGGGCACGGGCGCGGGCGAGCCGAAGCCCCCTCCGCACCATAATTCTTGGCGAGCCATCCACGCGCTCGCTGTCCCCGCACACGACACGAGAGTACAAGCATTATGATACATTTATAATTTTAATTTTTGTTCGTTTTTGCGAATAGCTGTGTACATAAATGTATCATCTGCTAAAAAAGACTAGAAAATTTTTATTTTGAATTTAAAACAAATTACTAGCCATATGGAAATGGTCAAGTGGAATTAGACTTGAATGTCAATATTAAGAGAACAATGTTTAAAACGTAGTCAGAACTTACAAATGAATGCAGTAAATACAAAATAAAACAACACCTATTTACGCACAAATAAGACCAATCAGACACTGCAAGGGCGCGAAACGGCATCTTCTTAAAGCGTATAAACGTGAAACATCGATAAATGCCGAAAAAGTGGCGTATTTGGATCGATTTGTAGAGTGGACCGCCATTTTTCATGCGATTTATGCTCGGATTATGCGAAAATGCATTATGCTGCGATTTTTGAAAAGTATGCGATATTATGCTCTTTGAATTTGGAACCTACCGAGTACCAGGACCCCAAAAAGTAGTTTCTCCCCCGGTTTAAGACAGTCTTAAGAAATTATGCGATTATGCGAAAGCATAAAAGGCACATCCTTAGTAGCAGTCGACGACCGCCAATGTTCGCAAGATGGCCAACTACGCGCAACCTTTGGGCTTTTATGAGAAGCGTGCGCGTAGCATTTTTTATAATCGGCGTTCTCTCCCACTCTAGGACGGATAAGAGTAAGCGGAACGTATTTCTACAAGCACGATTGGTTTCTTTCGTCGTTCATCTTCAAGTTTGCGTGAGATTTAACACGAGTTATTTTTATTTGTAGCTGTCTCGAATGATCAAAGTTGGTGAAATTCGCTTGCGTTTCCGACAGGATCCTGTAAACGGTAACGCCCAGATAATGCCTTTTGAATACGACCTCTCGTTTCGTAAGATTCTTTAAACTGTAAAAAAAATATCGTGAATTTAAAAAATAGTTGAACAGGTTTTGTGTTCTTAAAAAACCCTTACTGTTGTGTACATTTACGAAATGTGCTGTGATTCTACAAAGTTACGCCGTGAAGAGAGAGACATCTCTTTAAATTTACGTTTTTACCGATGAATTCATTACGAAATGTTTCGTTTAGTGATACTTTGCGCAAAATTGTCGTAATAAAACGATAAAAGTTTGGGTAAGTTTCTTTTGCGAAACTGTCTCCACTTAGTGAAAACATTTCCTACAGAATTCTCTCCGATATGTTTTCAAAAATTTGACTCACAACAAGAAAAAAACAATAGACCATTCCAGTTATGGCTTGGTGAAGAACAAGAAGAATCACAAAACCGTCCAATAAGGGCATTTAAACAGCATATATTCGCTTCAAATATGTTGCATATAGTGGAAAATATTTTCATTACCTTTTACCAAGAAAAGGGACTTAAATGTTTGAAGTGAAAGTGAAAAAAAATACACTTTTGTGATTCTTCTTGTTCTTTACTCGGCCACGAATGGTCTATTCTGACTATACTTTTAATAAGGCTCGCTTGCGAGGCAAAGTGGCGTTACAAAACCGACGTTACTTTTTAACAGTAACCCGGAACATTTAGACTGTAGACTAACTTACTATGTAAACCACTTTTTACGCTACACATAACGTACCTATTAACAAAGTAAGTTCTGTGACGTCACGAGAAAAATATCAAAGCATTTAGGACACCGTGGTACCGTTACATACCCCTAATCTCTAGGAATACGTTGTCACTATTGGTTCAACCCTTGTGGTCCGTTACTAAGAATGGTTCTATTCGGAACTAAATTGACTCTTAGGTAAAAATCACTGTTGGAAATTTCCGTTCTCAAACGGAGCGGTTTATCCCAAAGCGGTCAAAAAGCTGTTCCTATTTGCGGCGACAGAAGTAATACGGGAGATGTTTTAAGAGTGTGTTAAGATTAACAAGGTAGGTTAACGCCAGACCGTGTCTTGTCGTAACAGGCTTCGCGATGCTGCGCCAGTTACGACAGTCCACGCCTGGCGTTACACCTACCATGGCCTGTAGCGCTACCTGCTTGTCTTCGGCAAGCTGTTTTAAGGTTCATTGAGGCAACGAGTAGTGCACTACGTGATGAATGGTTGAAGTTTATTATATTCGAATATTCTATAGTCAAGGTACCCCCTGCGTGGTTGACACTTTGGTCAGGGGTCAAAATGGATTTCACTTGCGTCATCAGCACCTACTAAACCATGCGAAACAATGTAAAAATGTCTCTAAAATGTAAAGTCAATAAAAAGTTGCACTTTTTCTGCCGTTTTTTAAACTGGTTTTTCGTTGTTACGACTGAATGATCTGAGATAGAAAGCTGAATTTTGGCTTGTAGCGAGCCAAAGACATACCTAACAGCCCTGCAAAATCTCGCCCCGATCGGCCGACCCGTCTGGAAGTAGTGCGGACACACTGACAGACCGAAAGACAGGAAAAGGTTTTCAACCCCACTAGAGTAACTGGCTTTCCTGATCGCTCAACCAACTAAAGGCCGGACGACCATTTTAAATGGTCATAGCATCACTTACTATATCCTATTCAGTGAAATACGCGAATTAAGGTACTTCACAAACACAAGTGAGTACACTGGTAGCCAACGAATGTGACATCACATTCGTTTGAACGTAAAAACTGCGATGTTAGTTTGAACGTGACAAACAGTGAAAATTTACAGTCAAACGAATGTGACACACCGCACCGCTTTGTCACATTAAATTGGGTGTGACACAATCTCAGCAAGTGAACTGTCACATCAAAACGAATGTGACACATGGTACCCAACGATATATGTCGCGTCACATCCAAACGAATGTGGCACCCATATGTTGTCACGTTCGTTTGAATGTGACATGCCAAATTGTCACATTCAAATGAACGTGACACCCCACAACCTGACACGGCATGTCCGAGGGCGTTTCACATTCAAACGGACGTGACAGGACGTGGGTGTCACATTGAAACGAATGTGACACCCATATGGGTGTCACATTCGTTTGGATGTGACACGACATGTCAATAAGAACCATGTGTCACGTTCGTTTTTATGTGATAGTTCACCCTCTGATTTCGTGTCACACCCGAAGTAATGTGACAAAGCGGTCCAGTGTGTCACATTCGTTTGACTGTATATGTTCACTGTTTGTCACGCTTAAATTGACATCGCAGTCTTCACGTGCAAACGAATGTGATGTCACATTGGTTGGCTACCAGTGTACATAGCATGCTTCAGGTTGAAGCATGCCTGCAAGTACACTCCACCTGGAGCCAACCTTGCATGTACGCTCCACGCTGGAGCATGCTTGCCAAGTACACTTCACCCTGGATCATGCTTGCCAAATACATGCCACGTTGGAGCATGCTTGCTAACTACACGCGAGGTGGTTTACATGATATAGTTAGGGGACTTCAGCAACAGCGTACTTGCAGGTATGCGTCTGCGTCACCCAGAGTGTACTATCACTCGCAAAAGAATTGAGCCGTAGATACTCCATGCCCAAGAGATCTCCCATACATCCAGCATTGAAAGTCTCTTGCGCATGGGGTATCTACGGCTCAATTCTTTTGCGAGTGATAGTACATGCCAGGTTAACTCCAGGTGGAGTGTACTTGCAAGCATGCTTTTGTGTTTGCACTTGTGTTTGTGGAGTAGAAAGTGTCAAGACCATTTTCAAATGGAAAAATTGACGCATATTTTAAAAACATTGCCTTCTGTTGAAGATAATATCAGAAAAAGCGAAATGCCAGTCTGGATGTGTTGAATTTGAATGTACTTTGAACGCAGTCCAGGATGTGTTGGACGTATGTTTGACGAGTTCTGAATATGTTGAATGTACTTCAAACGCAGTCTGAATGTGTACAATGTACTGTTAGTGCGTTTGCGCGACCTGGATCAGTTCAATTTGGACGAATTCCGGATGCGTGAGACGCTTTTTGGAAGCGTTCTATATAGTACTGAACTCTGAACTACTTTATTATTAACTTCTATACTGCATACGGTGATCGTTTCATAGCCTGGACGCGTCAAGGGTGGAATTCACATGAGCTGTATGTGTATAGATGCATTTGACGCCGTTTGAAATTTTTTGATGTGATCGATTGTGATTGATGTGGATGAAGTTCGAGTTGGATAATGATGGTCTTGAAGGCAGGGTCGACATAAGCCTCATACCGATTGGATTGAGCCCCTGGTACAGCCCCGGCTGAGCCCGACTTGGGCCCGGACTGAGCCCCGATCTGAGCCCTCCCCACGCCAAATAACTTCCACTTTTCTCTGCTTTTGGTCCAAATTGCGTACACACTGCGAGAAAAAACTACGGCAAGTCCTGTTAATTTTCTCACAGCCTCTCTCCGTACCCAAAACAACGGAGATCTCCGTCTTTTAAATGACGGAGAGCCTCCTTTTTTTTCCACAGAGATCTCCGTCTTATTAGAAACGGAGATCCTCCGTTGTTTTTTTGTGCATCTCTCCGTTATCCAGTGGCCAATACCACACCGGGACGGTATCATCTGCTTCAGGTCCCCGAGGACGTCGACGGGCACCTTATACAGGGTCCCCGATGACGATGTTCGTATCCTACACCTAGGTTCCGACCACTCGTTTAAAAGGTCTCTTCAAGATCTACTCGAATCAGGGATAAAAAAAATTTCTTGGTCAACCCCGTTTTTTTCAAGATCCTGTTCCAGAAACTGGATCTTGAAAAAAGGGGGTTGGCCAACAATTTTTTTTTTATCCCTGATTCGAGTAGATCTTGAAGAGACCTTTTTAACGAATGGTCGGAACCTAGGTGTAGGATGCGAACATCGTCATCGGAGACCTACGGTAGACGATACCGTCCCGATGTGGCACTGGCCGCTCGGACAACGGAGAGCTAAACAAAAAAACAACGGAGGCTCTCCGTTTTTAATGGGACGAAGATCTCCGTGGAAAAACAACGGAGGCTCTCCGTTATTTAAAAGACGGGGATCTCCGTTGTTCTGGGTACAAAGAGAGGCTGTGAGAACATTAACAGCACTTTCCGTAGTTTTTTCTCGCAGTGCAGCTGAGGGGGTAAACACTTTCGTAATGCCCTGTACAAAAAAGCCGTGTATTACGCGTAATACACGTATTTGTAATACCATTTTAGGGTCAAATTTGGCAAAATTTTGCATTTTAATGCCATAATACACGTGTAATACCATCGTCACTGTTATTCCACTTGCGATGCAGACCGCATCAAAACAAATTTCATCGCTCTTTTCTGTGATTATCATTGCAAAAAGGTGTGATGATCTGCTGTATCGCAGAATTTTACAATGATCATTGCAGAAAACTGTAATGATTGCAAACTTTGTGTTGCCATCATCGCATTTTTATGCAATAATTCCTGTTTTTATTGCAGATATGTGCGATGATTATTGCAAAATTTTGTGATACAAAATTCATCGCATCTGGGGAGCAATGATTCGTGGGAATCAAATTTTGGATATCATCGCACGCTTTTGTGTTGAAAGTATCGCAACTTGGATAACAGTGGAAATACAGCGTAATACCGAGTAGTCTGTACACGATTTCCGTGTTCATCTGACATAACAACGTATGTCATATGGGAAACCCGTAGTAGATACGCTGTTATGTCAGATGACGACAGATTTCTTGAAGTGTTTACCCCCTCGAGTACGGCTCATTTGACCTCTCTGTACCTTTAAGGGGCCACTTAAGGCTGGGCTGAGGCAGCGATCGGAGCGGCTCGGAGGCCCGCGGAGCCTCCGCACGGCGACACATACACCTCGATTGTGCCCACACGCGTTGTCGGATCGAGTTGAAACTTTGCAGGGGCACTCGAGATGAACCAGCCTCGACGCCGGTCCGTTAAAAAAAAATCCCAAAATTTTGGATTGGCTGAAATTGATCGAAAACTGCCCCGGGTCTTCCAGACCAGATATCGAAAAAAGCGTTCTGTTATTTTGTAGCTACTAGCTGCACTAAGAAGTTCCTGTAATCCGGTTTCGATTCCTTGAACGGTGTGGCCGTAAACCGCGAAACGCCGATCGAAAATCGGGACTTAGCCGCTGGATGCGCGCCGAGACCAGGCCGGCTAGGCGAATCTATGGACCGGCCCCGAAGCCCCCGCCGCCCCTCCCGCACCCCCACTGTAAAAAGTATTTTGTGATTTTACGAAGAACTTCTTGTGAAAAATGATGCCAATGATCTTCGTGAATTTCCAAGAAGAAAACCAAAGGTTCTTCGTGATTTTTCCGGGTAACAATTTTTAATCTGAAGTAGTGGGAAGTGATTCCTTCTCACATTAGTATCACTTTAAAGTGCCTTTTTTTTACTGCCCCCAAAGACCAAAGAATCTTCGTTTTTTCCTGAGAAAATCACGAAGACAATTGGCAACATTTTTCACAAGAGATTCTTCGTAAAATCCGAAGATTTTTTCTAACAGTGCCGCCGGCCTAGAGCCCTATATACTTCGTCAGAGAACGGCAAGTGAACGGCTCGGCTCGACACGGCCCGGCCACTGCACTCCAAA
This sequence comes from Stenchaetothrips biformis, assembly GCA_030522485.1. NCBI lineage: Eukaryota > Metazoa > Arthropoda > Insecta > Thysanoptera > Thripidae > Stenchaetothrips > Stenchaetothrips biformis. The sequence continues at coordinate 8,471,754 of CM060086.1, forward strand.
ATGGCGGACCTCAGCTGCTACCATTAATCGTCAAAAGTCGTGATAGCTTCAAAAACTCCGTCCAGTTTGCCATTAGAAACTCGTTTAGCGACTAAAGAATTGCTTTGAATGCGTTCAAGATGCACTTTCTATCGAAACGGGTACGTGAACGTTAGGTTAGGTCGGCAGCAGACGACGATGCACGCGCGGGCTAGCGCGGGCTGCTGTTTAAGAAATTGTTGCCAACTGTCACAATTAATCCAACCGCTCAAATGCATCAAGACACCATCTCTTTACAATTAAATTTCAACTTTAAAGCATTGAAAGCTGCTGAACTTGAATGCAATCAAAGGAAAAGTTTATCTGTATTATAAGAGATGCGGAAACTAATATTCATGTTTTTCTGACGTTGGCAATGGCTGCACTCCAAAATGGCAGCCCCCATGACTCACGTGACTGGGACAGCCAATCACAGCGCGTTCCTTCGCTTGCCGTTCTCTGACGAAGTATATAGGGCTCTACGCCGGCTCAGCACTGCACCGAGCGCAGCCCCAGCCTACCTGGCAGCCTGAGAGGCCTCGATGTGGTTCCAGCCGAACCCGAGTCAGCCGCCTCCAAGTGCCAAGGACTAAGCTCAAAAAGTCGCGATTTCAAAAATCAATTCCAATGCACGTTTTGAGGCGCGCTGATCAATTCTACACCTATTTAAATTCTCCTATCCTTTGCCGTCGAAATTGTCGTAGCGAAGTCCCGTTTTCACACAAATTCTTGGTTTTATCTGCTCTTTCCGGCACCGTTCTCAAAATACCAATTTCCTCAAAATTGCAAAATTTCGTATCGGAGATATCTGAGCGCCAGTCCCTTTTGTTTGAGGTCAATGCAGCCTGGAGTCGGGTAGGCTGGAGCAACATGCCTGGGCCGTCCGACCCTCGAGCAGGTCAATTGCCGTTGCCAAACAAAAGGGACTGGCGCTCAGAAATCTCCGTTACGAAATTTTGCAATTTTTAAGAAAGGGTTATTTTGAGAACGGTGCCGGAAAGAGCAGATAAAACCAAGAATTTGTGTGAAAACGGGACTTCGCTACGACAATTTCGACGGCAAAGGATAGGAGAATTTAAATAGGTGTAGAATTGATCAGCGCGCTTTAAAACGTGCATTGAAATAGATTTTTGAAATCGCGACTTTTTGAGCTTAGTCCTTGGCACTTGGAGGCGGCTGACTCGGGTTCGGCTGGAACCACATCGAGGCCTCCTCGCCGGAGCTCTGGGTAGCGTCCGCATTGCAACGGCTGCACCCTCTTTGTTTATCAGGTCTGCCGCTGCGAGTGCGACAGAGACAATGCAAAGACACGTGGTGAAGACGCACCCTGGCGGGCGGGCAGGCGCCGGCCCAGACAGCCAGGCGTATACAATGGCAGTTGCTCGGTGCAGTGCTGGGCCGGCGGGGTGCGGGAGGGGCGGCGGGGGCTTCGGGGCCGGTCCATAGATTCGCCTAGCCGGCCTGGTCTCGGCGCGCATCCAGCGGCTAAGTCCCGATTTTCGATCGGCGTTTCGCGGTTTACGGCCACACCGTTCAAGGAATCGAAACCGGATTACAGGAACTTCTTCGTGCAGCAAATAGCTACAAAATAACAGAACGCTTTTTTCGATATCTGGTCTGGAAGACCCGGGGCAGTAGAGTGGTTCGTTTTTCATTCATGTTCAAATTTTGGAGTTGGGTAACTTTCATTCGGTTCCGTTTTCCATATGATGAATTTTGGCACCTCAGCCGGCAAAATCGGCCCAGCGGAAAAGGTCGCGCAAGGGGCTTAAGTGCGAGGGGGTAAACACTTCAAAAAATCGTGTACAGACTACTCGGTATTACGCTGTATTACGGTGGTATTACACGTGTATTACGGCATTAAAATGCTACATTCTGCCACATTTGACCCTAAAATGGTATTACAAATACGTGTATTACGCGTAATACACGGCTTTTTTGTACAGGGCATTACGAAAGTGTTTACCCCCTCGCTTAAGTGCGCCTTAACAGCCCTTAATGACTCAACGTCTAAGTATCGATGTAGGACCTTCGCCATATTGTAAACATAGTGATTTTGACGCCCAAGGATCAAAATTTTGACCGTTTTGCCGTATCTTTACTCCTTCAGGGCGAAAAAAGCGAAAACGTTGCAAAAACATCCTATTTAGCTCAAAACACTATTTTAGACCACGTTTTCGCTTTTTTCGCCCTGAAGGAGTAAAGATACGGCAAAACGGTCAAAATTTTGACCCTTGGGCGTCAAAATCACTATGTTTACAATATGGCGAAGGTCCTACATCGATACTGAGACGTTGAGTCATTAAGGGCTGTTAAGGCGCACTTAAGCCCCTTGCGCGACCTTTTCCGCTGGGCCGATTTTGCCGGCTGAGGTGCCAAAATTCATCATATGGAAAACGGAACCGAATGAAAGTTACCCAACTCCAAAATTTGAACATGAAGGAAAAACGAACCACTCTAGGGCCACCCCCTCGAAAAAAGGTCAAAAGGGGGCTTTTTAAATTCAATTTTGACTAAATTTATGCAGAGACAGTTTCACTGACCTTATGAGAAGCGATTTGCCGAGTTCATACCCACCCCTTTTACCCCAACAAGGTGTAACTTCTGATCGGGTAGTCGTAGAGCGACGGGACCGACGCCAGTTTGTCGGGCGGTGGATGGAACATGGTGGGAGCCTACCAAAACGCCAGTGTTGTCCCGTTTTGACACTTTAGGGTGGAGAAAACTGCGTTTTTGGACCACGATTTAACGCTGAGTTCAACAGCACTTCCCGACGTGTTCGTTCGGTAAACTTTTTGTTTCAACGCGAATTTAAGAGGCTCAACTCCATGTCCTAGCCAGAAGCGCAAAGTCCACCACTGACTCTTTCAACCTTAAACCCTGCGTCAAAATTAAGAGTTGGAGGCAATTTCAAAAATAAAGAACCCCCTCTATCCAACCAAATATGCTGTTCTTAAGGGGCCACTAAAGGCTGGCCCGAGGCAGCGATCGGAGCGGCTCGGAGGCCCGCGGAGCCTCCGCACGGCGACACATACACCTCGATTGTGCCCACACGCGTTGTCGGATCGAGTTGAAACTTTGCAGGGGCACTCGAGATGAACCAGCCTCGACGCCGGCCCGTTCAAAAAAACCCCCAAAATTTCGGATTGGCTGATATTGATCGAAAACTGCCCCGGTAGAGCGGTTCGTTTTTCCTTCATGTTCTATTTTTGGAGTTGGGTAACTTTCATTCGGTGCCGCTCTCCAAATGATGAATTTTGGCACCTCAGCCGGCAAAATTGGCCCAGCGGAAAAGGTCGCGAAAGGGGCTTAAGTGCGCCTTAACAGCCCTTAATGACTCAACGTCAAGTATCGATGTAGGACCTTCGCCATATAGTAAATATGGTGATTTTGACGGTCAAAGGTCAAAATTTTGCCCGTTTTGCCGTATCTTCACTCCTTCAGGGCGAAAAAAGCGAAAACATTGCAAAAACATCCTATTTAGCTCAAAACAATATTTTTGACCACGTTTTCGCTTTTTTCGCCCTGAAAGAGTAAAGATACGGCAAAACGGTCAAAATTTTGATCCTAGGACGTCAAAATCACCATATTTACAATATGGCGAAGGTCCTACATCGATACTTAGACGTTGAGTCATTAAGGGCTGTTAAGGCGCACTTAAACCCCTTTCGCGACCTTTTCCGCTGGGCCGATTTTGCCGGCTGAGGTGCCAAAATTCATCATTTGGAAAGCAGCACCGAATGAAAGTTACCCAACTCCAAAAATAGAACATGAAGGAAAAACGAACCGCTCTAGACGCCAGTGGATGTCTTTGGACGTTCGTGGATATGGCTGGGAAGGCAGTGGATGTCGTTGGATGAGATTAGATGCGGCTGGATGTCGTTGGACGTAAGTGGAAGTCACTCGGAAGGCAGTGGATGTCTTTCGACGTTCGTGGATGTGGATTAGAAGGCATTGAATGTCGTTGGAGGAGAATAGATGTGGCGGGAAAGGAGTGGATGTCTTTGGACGTGACTGGATGTCACTCAGAAGTCAGTGGAAGTCTTTGGACGTGCTCGAAAGTGGCTGAGAAGACAGTGGATGTAGTTGGACGAGCATGGATGTGGCTGGGGGATCGGTGGATGTTGTTGGACTTCTGTGGATGTCGCTTGGAAGTCAGTGGAGATGTTTGGACTTGTATTGATGTGGCTTGGATGCCAGTGGATGAAATTGGAGGAATATGGATGAAGTTGGATGTCTGTGGATGAAAATGGACGACTATGGATGTGAAATCCGACCTCCAAGCACTTTCGAGTTCTACCAGGGCACCCATGGTCTTTGCTCTTTCTGTCGCACTCATTGGCCACTCGGGGCCACTTCGCTGGAGGCGGGGGGAAGAAAGCGAGGGGGTAAACACTTTCGTAATGCCCTGTACAAAAAAGCCGTGTATTACGCGTAATACACGTATTTGTAATACCATTTTAGGGTCAAATGTGGCAGAATGCAGCATTTTAATGCCGTAATACACGTGTAATACCACCGTAATACAGCGTAATACCGAGTAGTCTGTACACGATTTTTTGAAGTGTTTACCCCCTCGGAGGAAAGGAACGGCGGGGGAAGGGGTAGAGATGCAAATTTTCCGGAAACTTTCAAAGTGTCGGAAAGAAACCGGAAAAATTGGAAAAAAACCCAGAAAAATTGGGAAAAAAGGAAAACTTGGAAAAATTAGTTTTAAGGCTCTACAGTGGAAAATGAGCATGAAACACTACTTTTGTGTTGCGTTGGACCTCTACTTCCACTCGCAACCCTAGATACACAAGTGCAACAACGAAAATCGCATGAGAAGGAAACAAAACAGGGTATAAATGATGTGAGTGCACTGAGAATCGTCCGCACACAGTGATGAAGTTATGCTTTTTGCCTACTCACAGGCGAAAAGTCGGGCGTTTTGCCTACTTTTCAGGATGAATCTTTCCAATTTTTCCGAGGCCAGGGAAAAAAACGGAAAAGAACACTGTTTTTTTCCAATGTTTCCGGAAACTTTCCGGGCATTTTCATCTCTAGGAAGGGGAAAGCGGAGGGAATGTGGGGTGGGGAGGGTCTAGTCCTCTTATGTGTAGTATGTACACATCCTATCTTAGTGTCAATGATTGGTTCGTGACTAAAATTTTATCATGTTTACCGGGACTTTGACTTTGAGAACGGCCGCATGGCTGTAATAATTTTTATCCCCAGACCCAGAGTCAATAGTTTATTTCTCTATTAAGATTAAATTAGTAAACAACGAGAAATTATATCCTGAGAAAAAGAAGCAATTAGACTCACAAAGTTGGAAAGGTAATCAATGAATCATTCTGCTTGCCATTCTCAAGCACACTGCACTAATCCACTCTACTGATCTGGAGAAATATTCCCCACTGGCGGGTGAGGGGGGAAGGGGGCCGAAACGCGTAATCATTTTTACTTTCATTTTCCGCATTGCACTGAATAGGCACTCCAGAGCTGTTTAATACATTCTAAATTGTTGGAAAACTATCACAAAACCCATTTTGTAACCATTCTGCTCTGTATTTTGTTTTATTAGCGAAACTGCCGTACCGTATTTAAGACTCGGCCGATTCAGCCGCGGGTATGAAAAATTGGTACAGCGGTGCACTGTTGCCAACCAAACAGCGCTGATAACCTGATTCAAAAAGGTGTTTTGGATATTTCAAACGATACTGAACAATGATTTGAAACAAACTCGTGTTGGGAGAAACTGAGGCGATGTCAAATGCAAAATTTTGTAACTTTAGGCAGCGTAGTTGCTGAGAATCGTTGGTGAGTACAAACGGACTGACAGACAGAAAAACAGACACACGACCAGTCGCTATTCGGGGCACCCCAAACACAGCAAGGGCTCGCTATCGCTCGCCAATGATCTCAGCAACTCAAAAAGCACCAATTTGCAAGTTTTCAAAAATATAGATGGTGTTTTTATTTTTAAAGTTACTCTGTTTCAACAAATTTCACTCCGACATAATTTTTTTTTGCAACATTCGAAATCAGCATCCCTTAAAACACAAGCGCAGTCCTGCAGGCATGACGCCTGTTCAGCGGGCTTGCCGGCAGGCGCGCGGCGGACCGGTGCACAGTGGGCCCGAGGACCGGTGGAGGCGGTCACAGTTCCTGACGCGTTTTGACCCCCAGAGTCGTTTAACAGGACTCGAACCGAACGTGTGCCGCGTCTAGAATTTCGGCCACCTGCGCTGGTCTTCTGGCGCACTGTGCACCAGCAACTTGGGCCACAAGGCGACAAAAAGAAGTGGTCTGGCCGGGGATCGACAGGCTATTTACTATTGATTTTCCTTCCCTAAATTTTGTGTTTTCAGGTGAGAACCGCAGCCCATCTAAACGTGTGTGGTTTTCTTCATTCCATCCTAGAGCTGATGACTTGAACTGCTTACTCGAGGAAGCTGCGCTACTCACCTAACAAACTCAGCCAGACCACTCCTTTAGGTCCCCTTGCCGCCTAAGTTCCTGCTGCACAGTGGGCCAGAAGACCGGCACAGGCGGCCGAAATTCTAGACGCGTCACACGTTCGGTTCGAGTCCTGTTTACACTGAAAACAGAAAGGTGAGACTTCTGACCCTTAAAGGATTAATACTGAATCGTATGACCGTTATAAAGGTCATACACAAATGTATGACCGTTGAAAAGGTCATACAGCAGTGTCCGACCGTTGAAAAATGAACCCTCGAATGCACAAAGTAGTGGCGGAACAAACTGTTCGTCGTAGAATCTAAACCAGGACTTCCTGGCCTGCTGGCAGCCTCGCCTAGCTACGAAGGATCTGCGAGGGTGGTTCGTAGCAAAACTAGGCCAGTAAGGGCCTCTAAAGCTCGTTACAGTATCGGTCATAGGGGCGTGTAGGGGGTTCACCTGAACCCCCTGCCTAAGGGGTGGGTGGTGGTCCGGGTGGTATGGATAGGCTGGAGGGGGGTGAGAAAAGGGAAAGGAAGTGAAAGAAAAGAGAGTGGAAGGGAGAGAGAAGAAAGAGGAAAAGAAAAGGTGAGGGATTGGCACTATCTTAACTTAAAACAGGGGAATAAACGCTGTTTAAGACATAGAAAACTAGACACGCTGTTTAAGACATAGAAAACTAGACAGGTAGGTGGTGAGTAGCGCTTAAAAAGTACCCCTGCACCCCCTGAAAAATATTGAGTGAACGCCACTGGCTCGATACCTGGTCGGATTTGGCAATCTCTACGAAGTATTCAATAAATTTAACCAAATGTTCCAATTCTTAACAGAATGTTCTTTAGGAACAACAAAAAAATCGTTAAGCTGCATATGCAAGATTTTTAATGTAGATGTATGAAATAATCTCCATAATTCAATAAATATCTTTTAAATAATATTTTACAAAATGAATAGTGTTTAAATACTTCGTAAATTAACAAAAATTTCTAACAGTGCGGCAATGTTTTTGAATTTGACTGTGACCAATTGCACGGGTATGTTGGTTATAATTGTGGAAGAATGTCGCGACTGTATGAGTATGCAGAATGTGAAGGAGTGTGGGAGACTTATTTGAGAATGTGCAGAATGTAAAAGAGTTTGTTTGAGGAATTTGAGGGAACGTTTTGAGATTGTGTGTGAATAGGCCTGGGTATTGTGTTGAGAATGTGTGATAATGTACAAGAATGCATAGCGATTGTACAAGAATGTTACGAGAAAGTGTGTGAATATGTGAGAATGAAACAGATTGTAGAAGACGAATGTCGTGATTGTAGGAGAGTGTGAGATATTTGCGTGTCTTTAGAATGTGAAAGATTGTGCGGAGTTGGTTCTCCAGTTGCCAAATAAATGTGGGTAGTGGGCAGCGAACGTGGAAGCAAAAATAAGCCCCCCCCCCAAAAAAAAAGGGGGGGGGCAACGGACCCGACCAACCATTCCCCACCCCACCTCTTTCCGTTTTCACTGGGCAGGTTGTGGTACAGATTTAACAGACAAGTATTCTTAAAATAAGCCCAGTTCAAAGCGGGACAAGAAACCTCATTAAAAAAACAGTTGTTAAATAACGAGCTTACTATTATTCTTGTGATTAGCAGATTAGCTCTAAGTTTGTTAACAGATAAACTTCTTGTCTTTTAAGGGGGGAGACCAGTCTAAATGCAAGGGTTCGGTAAATCGGCTTTTACTCAAAAACCGTCTGAGGTAAAAATCTGAAATTTTATGGGCAGTTCAGACACATATCAAGGTATGCATTCAGGTAATCAGATGTTGATCGCGGTAATGCAGACCGAGTTTATGGCCTCGGAGCGGCGGAGCGACATGCCTCGATGGTGTGCACGATCCTGACCAAACCGATAGTCCTAGAACATTCAAATTTGATATGCATCTTTGGATTGTATGCGGCTATCGTGTGAACCAAGGGTATAAACGTCAAAAAAAATTTAAGGTCGATTTTGATTTTCTGAAATTAAAGGTCCGTTTTTTAGGAATTTTTTTCGAGTTTAAAAAATTCTGGACGAGTCAAATCGCAACGGAACTAAAAGTTGGAGGTTCACACGATAGCGGCACGTCTTATCTACATGTGAAAAAAATTTCAAGTCGATAGCTCAATTTTTGTGGCTTCTACCTTGCACACCAGTTTGAAAACGGGCATTTCGAGAAAAACGCGAAAAACTAAAAAAGACAGTTTTACTTTGCGTTTCCGCGGGGGGCAGTGGAAGGGAGGGGGGGGGGGGAAGGAGCGACCGTGTCGCGGTGGCGGTGGCGGTTGCAGCGGCGCGACACGGCGCGCCAAGAGTGGAGGGGGACCGAGCCAGGCTGCCTCCCTGCCCGTCCGGCCGCCGCCGCGCCAGGACCTTTGCCGCGCCGCCACGCAGCAACCGCTCATCGGATCGAGACCGGGTTTGCGGCGTCCGACGCAGAAAACGACGGAGAAAATTTTAAAGCATTAAAAAAAAATCGATTTTTTGAAAATTTTAGACTGGTTTACCCCCTTAATAATTCCTGTCGTAATTTAACTAATTACTCTCCGTACAGTTCCGACAGTAAGGGAGAGTGGGGCAGTGTGTAACAGATTTGGGAATTTGCTTCTCAGGGCCGTATTTTTTATCATATTTGACCCAAATCAACGCAAATGAATACTTTGTACTTTCACTTTCAAAAATATATGGTCTTTAGCACGCCACACTTCTTTTGGTAGGCTGTGGAGACGATTATCCGTAACCCTGCATTTGTTACACACTGCCCCGACCCGGGGTAGTGTGTAACAAGTAAAGAAAGTGGTTAATAAAAAGAGTGGAAATGATGATTTGGTCATTTTAATGAGTTCGTTTCATCAAGACGAATAAAAAACACTAAGCATGTAATATGCTAGCATACGAAATACGACTATAGGGCGTCAAGATAGTTCGAAGGGCCAACATAACCTAACCTGGTCACGAAATACTTATAACACCCTATATCTCCGTTTATATTGACTTAAACCGCAGACGAACTTAACATTTTTTGTTCGTCTTGTTAAGTATAATCCACCGCGGCACCTCATTAGCCACTTATGTCAGTTCAAAATTTTGATCATCGGTGTTTATTATATTGTTACGAACTGCCCCGCAGATTTTAGTTACACACTGCCCCGAGGGTAGGTTCTAGTGTTCATGCCCCTCAGAAGGAAACCGTGATAATGCAAATGAAGTTGACCTGAATTTTACATTCGTAAATGAGCATACTTTCATAGGAAATCATCGCGTTAGTGTACATTCGTCACTGGACGGCACTATCCGAAGAGAATCAACGCTGAAATGTTGCAACCAGGCTCGAATCGCCCTGTGGAGTTTTTAAACTTTTTCCGCTCGCCAAATACCGTATCTGACCTCCGATTTCTTGATTGCAAATCCAATGGGTGTTTTCGAGGAAAGAAAACGCACATTCAGATAGGTGTTTGCCCGCACCATTTTCGACTTATAGGGGTATGTTACACACTGCCCCTGTTACAGACTGCCCCACTCTCCCTTATATGTAGGAATTACAGTTGTGAAATAACGACTTCCAACAGTACGGTAAGCCGAAGTGGATTCAACCTTGATTAGTAGTGGTGTGCGAATGCTAAGAAACCGAATCGAATCAGATTCAATTCGATTCGAAAACGAAACAAAAATTAGATTTTCTGAAAATCAAATTACTTTGGTCCAAACCAGCAAATCAAAAAATAAATTAAAAAACTCATTTAAACACACCTTAGACCCAACTTGGTTTGTATCCGAATCAAATCGAATGTGAATCGAATGGATTCACTGCAGACACATTTTTCAACTTTCGATTGGATTCGAGATTGGAAAACGCCCAGGGTGGCCACATGCCAGGGAAGTCAGGGAAAAGTCGGGGAATTGCACTGTTAAAAAATTTGTTGTAAATTAACGAGGATTTCACTGGAAATTTTTATAAACAAGGGCTTTTTAAAATGTTGTCTATAAAATATGTTGTGAAGTCCAAATATGCGTCGTTAACATCAATTTACAAGATACTTAGTAAATCTACAAAATATTCTGTTAATCATTGGAAGTAACATGGAGTCTCGCGTGCCCCAAATAGTGGCGGGACCAACTGTTCGTCGGAGAATCTAAACCAGGCCTTCCGGCCTGATGGCAGCCTATCTATCACGGATCTACTGGGGTGGTTCGTAATCGAACTTGACCAGCAAGGACCTTCAAAGCTCGATACCCGGTCGGATTTGGCAATCTCTACGACGTATTTTGAAAATTTTAAATCTGTTTCACTTCTTAACAAAATGTTCGCCAGGAATATCAAAAATAAGCTGCTAATACAAGATATTATGTCGATGTGCGAAATAATCTCCAAATTTCAACAGATCTTCTTTAAATAATATTTTACAAAATGTATCGTGTTTAAATATTTCGTAAATTAACAATAATTTGTAACAGTGTGTCAGGGGAAATGGCTAGCTGTCGGGTAAATTCAAAATCGTCGGAGACAGGTTTTGCAGTGTGGGCTGAATGAGTATCTCAAAGCTTACTCGGGACCGTCGGAATCATAAATTCGTCATCGTCAATATGAGACGTCGTAATCCTGCGCGCTTCGCTCGCGTCATGAAATTCTTTAAGCAACATTTATAATTTATACTTTTTAATACGTAATCTCTTATGTGTGGCTCACGCTTGGTCAGGCCAAATTGCTTTCAGGTCATAAAATGGTCAGGGAATTCCCGTTTTCCAAAGTCATATTCCTTTCTATGTGAATTTTGTCACGTTCGTTAGAATACGATGTCACATTCGTCTGAACGTGACACAGCTGTTAAATTGGAGCGTCACATTCGTTTGAAGGTGGGTCAACATTCAAATGAATGTGACAAAATTAACATTTGAACCAATGCGACGTCACATTTGTTGAATAAGAGTGCGTGGCCACCCTGACGCCGCCGCTTCGCGCACCTTTTTTGATAATCATTTCTCTCTGTGGCGGAAAAAGAGTGAGAGCTGACCAAAGGAATGAATAACTGAATTTCGGAGATTACTTTGTCTCAGCCACGGTGAAACGTACGCAGGCTCTCTCCTTACACAGTTTGATTCACGAACAGTCCAGGGCCATTTTTACACCCTCGCTGAACTAAAACCAATATCAACACCTCCGTAGAAGACGTGGGTAACTTACTTTGCGCGGCCGAGAAAGACTGGACCAGGGAGTGGCAACGACCAAGGGACTGCGCGAAGCCATCTGCGAGCGAGGTGCAGGGGTTACGCACTTCTTTGAGATCATGGAAAATAGGCGGGTGTTTGCTAAGCGCTTTTAACAGATAAAAAGAGCATGGAATTTAGGGTGCATAGGGCCCAGTGGCCTGACCGTGTCCCCTCAGTTTAGCCCACTCAAGGGAGGTACATTTACATTGAGTTACGTCCAAGATTTTTCCTAAATTTTCAAAATTTTATTTTTGGTGCAAACCCTTTAATTTTTTGTGGGTAAAACAGCAAGTATGAACTATGGCAACGAGCCTAATGCACTTTTTATTTCATACCCTTGACATGTGTGTGAACCGTTTTGAAAATAAATGCCTAGTTTTCATTATCTCGAAGTAGTCCGTCACGAAGGCTCGTGCATGATGTCACGATGTCTTTGGCCGTTGCCACACGCTTGACTAGACTTTTCTGCTTTATGCTTTTCTGCAGTAGATAGTCCAGTTTTTCCCGGCCGTTAAAAGTTGGTTCATTCTTCCTTTATCTTCTCCGGCCGCTGGTCCAGTCTTCCCCAGCCGCACAACTTCACCCAGTCTTCCGCGGAAGTGTCAAAATTCTAACTTTGGGATTCAATGTTCGATGGCGAAGGCGCTCGTCGATTCCACGCAATATCCTCAACTGTCACCAAATGTCACAGAAAAAATTCGGAAAGAACACTTTGTTAGTTTTGTTAGATTCAACAGTGTATCTACAACTTCACGTCGAAACCGCAAGCATCCACGGGTGGTTTCTTTGTAGATAGCATCGTGAGCTTCCTAGCTATTTCTAAGTCCGTCAGAACGAAATATGGTTTTCCTGTTCACCAGCAGCTCTGACCAGTTCGAAGGATCGCGAAGGACTTACTGCACGGCCTTTGAGGAAAGCAGCCAATGAGTTCACTCCCCGCTACGCCACCACTGACCGCACTGTGCATAATTCATGTTGTAGCGTGCTGTATCGCACCTTTCAAATATGCAACGGCGCGCAACATACATACGTAAAGGGGTGCTACTATACTCGCAGGTGCGTGAGATGCCAGCATGCAAGGCCGCACAACTCCACCACCCCTTACCGTGTCAGGTCTGCATGCGAATGCGTCTGACGACCGTTTACGCACAAAATGAAACGCATCACACTGCACGAAAAAATGTGGATGGTACAACAAAAGTACGACAAGGATTGAAGATAGAAAGTGCGATCACATTAGTGCAACGTCACCTGGACTGGTACCGTTTCGTCACTAGGCACTTCGTACAAAAATTGATGCACTTTGAAAGTATAACAGACTTAAAAATTTGCCAGAATGTGTTGTGCTATTGTTGTGGTCTTTTCTTGCAGTGCAGGCCTTACGCGCAGTAGACAATTAATCAGTGACTTAAATTTTCCCTCCATTTCTGTGCACTGCAAAAAAATCCGTGTTTTGGTACGGAAAATGTACGGAAAATAGGGTACAGAAAAGGTACGGACCTTCCGTACTGGTTCTCTGTGGTCCCCATAAGGATCTCATGTAAAGTGGTACGGAAAACCTGTACAGAAGCTCCGTGGTAGGCAAGGTACGGACGGTCCAGGTAAAAAATTACCAGACATTTTCCGTGTAATTTCTGTACTTTTTTCTATCAGTGTGCTTAATAGGTGCTGACGACGAATGGAATTCGTTTTGACTCCGGCAGCTCAGATTCAGCTCGAAGTTACTCGCAGTATTCTTACCAAGAGGAAGCCTTTTTTGCCGAGAACAAGCTGGCCATCAACTGCCATGGTACGCACCCTGAAAGCCTCTCGAAGTATTTTGAGCATGTAGGAAGTTGCCAAATGTGTTGTGTCTGCCGCCGGTCGGCCAGAGTGTCCCGCGCCGCTGCGCGCAGGCGTTGTTGTTTTTAGAAATGCTAACCTCAAATGTTCGTTACTCTGCGACTTGGAGTGAAGAAGGCCGTCAAACTGCGTACCTGTGCACATGCATGTGTGAATTACCGTTCCTCAATGAAGTTTCAGAGTGACTAAAAGTTCTGATTCGAAAGAGATTGGACATGCAACTGCTTCTTGTAGCGAGGTTTGATGGTACTTTAAAATATAAGACGAAACGATCTGAGGACGATGGCTCTGCAATTTTCTGGCCTCAAATCATTTAAAAATTGATGAAGTGACCAATTTTTCTGCACGTTTTTGTGAATAACCTGACCTACAGGTATGATGAGACTGTCATAAATGTCTGGTTATGTCACAAATTGTTGTTGCGCAGGTCTTTTACGTGAGTTGTAGTTTTAACGAGCGGTAAGTCGGCCACACATTTTTTTGTGGCCACAAGTACAGCTTACTCAGCATTGACTCTAAACACCAAAAATTGATATTTAAACGATTTAAGTGCATGACACAGGTATCCTTGGTTCCGAGCATTACAAATTGCTCGCTTTTAATGCAAACTTTGTGGATCCAAATTTAGGTAATAAGATGCCATGTAAGGGCCAGTATCCGTGACATGAACAACGCTGTTTCAAAGCAACCTCTCCTCCGAAGTAGGGATCCGCAACTTGGTTTGACAACTGGAACAAGTTATTTGGGTCACCCTTACCCTGATAGCTGGCCGACCGAAGCGGCCCGAGCGCCTGTGCGGTAGGCAAGACCGGTCGGCCGTCGGCCTACGGGCAAGCCAGTTGGGTTGCCTAGGCGCTCCCAGCTTTCGTTTCTCGTGGGTCCAGGACACTTGTGCAAACAACATCGATTGCACCTTGCGAAAGGGGAACCTGAAATATTAAAACAGGGTCAAAAATTCTCATCTGAACAAAGGTACCAATGCCGCGTGGAGCCTGTTTTGAAAAAAAAAAACGGCTGGAGTACACTTTGGCAAAAAATTGATTTTGACCTTTTTTTTTATGAATGTTCAAGTCACTGCAGCTCCGAAACCAGACCCACACCCGGAAATTCCAAGATCGTAGCGTGTTTGCGCATGGTATGGGCTACAACTTCCTATATTTGGTTCGATTTTTAACCATATGGGCATAGGCCGGAAAACCTCCTGAAAATTGGTAGACAAAAACACATTTTCTGAGTTTTTTTCCACTTTTCACCATATGAACATCGTCGGATCTCAAATTTAAGTACATTTTCGGAATCCTCGCAGTATTCCCTTTCAGAAACCGTGTTGGGAATCGTCGTAGCTGAAAAATAGGCGGCGTCATGGGCTGAAACGTGCAAAAGTGCAATTATGCTGAACCCGCCCAAACAATTTTTAGGCAAAACTTTGGGGGCGATATTCTCAGGAACTACTTGGCGGATTTGTGTGAGATTTTGCACAGAATGTTAGTTGGATGATGTTTTTTTATCGAGTTCTGGAATAGTGACCTACAAAAGTGGCCGAAGTGGAATGTCCACTCTGCGTAAGCGGGGACCGTCGACATACGCAGTCGACACTTTGCCGAGGAAGACTGTAGTTTTTTTCGCAGTCACGAGAATAGGGTCGTCGTGACTCCGGCCTCTCTACGCTACTCTATCTCTTTGTTGACATCTCATATCACTATCGACTGCCTCATCTTTTATGGTCAGCTCATCACGACGACTCCTGTGCTTTGTTTGAAACCTTGTCATTCATTTCACGGCTGAGCCATCAGCAGCCATGTCGGTGATTTTGAAACACGTAGCTGCGGCTGCCGTCATACTGGCAGCAGTTGATCAGGTCAGGGAAAGTAGACTTAGAGGGGACATCACTCTTAGTCGGTTTTAAGTATTTATCTCTTTCCATTCTTCCTCTTCTGTGTTAAAATTCGTTTAAGGATAAAAGCGCCGTTTCTCCTATTGTAACCACGTTTTTCTCGAAATGAAAGTTTCTTACTTGTCCCAAGGTCCCAGGCCACGGTGCAGTTTTTGAGCTTCAGCCAGTACATTTCGTATGGATACTCCTGTAACTCCCATAAACTTTTTGAGAATTGTATTTTTTTTTACATTAAAATAGCGTTTATTTTTTTGTCGTAGTTCCAAATTAATTGTTTTTAAACAAAAAACAATCGCTGCAATTTCGTTATAGTTTTGGCCTTTCCCACATAGTTTTGGAATGCTGACGCGAAATCTCGTCGTTGTAGCTCGAACGATTCACCCACCAGCCTTGAGATAGTGAAAAAGTGTCCGGCAGGACCTTTTTCTCAATGTCATATATTTTAGTCCTTAAATTGACGGACAATTTTTTTTTTTTTTTTGGGAATGGGGACTCCGTAAATTTTCCATTTATTTACGGAATGTGTTTCTCCATAAATTCTCGTTTCTTCGTAGGTTTTTCATATTTTTACGGAAAGTTGAACGTGTTTTCATAGATTGTTGTTCTTATCACGAGCTTATATATCGGCACTGTATCCGGCACACAGGAGGACGAAACGCGAAAAAAGTGCCGATAATTAAAGAAGCGCCCAAATCATCGTCAAAATCTTTACACGGGGAATTTTATGGGGGGTGAACTAATTTCAGAAAAAATCGAAAAAAAAAAATTTGCAATGTTACGCTTGTTTTAACAATCGAAGCTTTGTGTTCAAACACCCTTTTTCCTGCGAGACCAGCCTGCCTCCGGCAGGCTTCTTTGCCAACCGTCAGTGTTCAAATCGAAGTGTTCGCAAGTCGAGATAGCATCCTTTCGTTTTATGAGAGGGGCTCGCCGGCTCGCCAACGCTGACGAAACGCTGCGTCAAAACCAGCTTGCGAGAAAGTTTTGAAGGCGATTTTCTCAAAACGCGCCATGTTGCGCCACGTTCGGCGGTATGGACCTCGAAGCTGGGGAGCTGCTCTATTACGGCTACGTCTCAGAACGGTTCGTAAATGTTCGCAACTCGGTTTATCGCATCGTAAGAATCGTTCAAACACTGACGGTTATGCTCTTTTATGGGGGACATCACAAAATATTGGTGAAAAAATTCAATTTTTTTTTTAAATTCTTTCAAGAAAATAACTGCGTTAAATGCTGAAAACCATGTGTTTTAAGAACGAAAATTGTGCCTTCAGATGCCTGCCAGCCTAATTTCTTTGTATGGCACAAGTGCCGTTTCTCCAACTTCAACCACGTTTTGCTCGTTACTTAAATTGACAACCTGTCCCAAAGCCCCAGGCCGCAATTTTTGAGCTACAGCGAGGACCTTTCGCCTCGATACTCCCACTACGTGCCGCTATGGCCGGAACCATTAAATTTTAATAGCACGTTTTCTTTTTGAGATTTTAATTCTTTTAACCAAAAATATTACCAACATTACTTTTGTCTCAAACTAATTTTACAAGAAAAAAAAATTGCAGAAATTTATTGGTGGTTCCGGATATCCACATGGTTCAGGAATGCCGACACGAAATCTCGTCGTTGTACCTGAAACGGTTCGCCCGCTAGCCTTGGGACAGTGAAAAAGCGTCCTGCAGCACGTTTTCCAGGATACTTTCGATGGTGTCGTCCAAACGTTGCATCAACATGCTTCTTTGTATTGTTAGCTTTTAATGCTCTAAATCTTAGAATTTCATCTTATTCTGCCCTTTTTTGGTGGCCGTTTTACGAAAACCCTGCATTTGGAGTGATGTCCCCCCTTTGAACAGCGTTCAACTTGCCCCGTTGATCCAAGAGGAAATCAGAGGCTTGCCTGACATTTTGTAGTCCCTTAGCTTTCCAGAAACATACAACATGATGTTTTTATCTCGTGAGACACGACCACCAGAAGGTCTATACACCAATTGCAGAGTAGAAAAAGCGTTTATTTTGGCGCTCCGCATCCGCAGGGGCTCGTGCGTCTGATATAGTCAAAAAAATGAGCGTCTCGCATAGCACAGACCTTCCCTTTGAACATGCAATGGTTTGTTTGACTCGGCCGCTTAATTTTAAAAATGCCAATTATCGGCACCTTTTTTTTTTTGTTTTTTTTTGTTTTTTGTTTTTGTTTTGTCCTACTCTGCGTTGGCAGTCCATCGGTCAGGTACCCCACCTCCGTGAAGATGGCCTTACCCGTACGCGCACAATTATTCTGGCCATGCTCAAAAAACTGTGCTCTAAGAATATCACAAGGCTTTTCATTGTGCTTGCACTGGTAGTGCACAAGCAGACACTACGTTTTTGGCGAGGCTCAATTAACGCTGCCCTCACCCAACTGAGCGCAATTGCTGAACCCATGCTCAAAAAACTGTCCCCTTATTGTGCTCTCGATTGCGCTTAAAGACAAGAACTGTGCTTGAATAGGAAACCAGTAAACATGGGTGAGGCTCATTTCACACTCGCCTCACCCATGTACATATTGGCCTCCGGAACAATACGTCCCCGTTCAAAATTAATTGTGCTCTTCGAATTAACCCTCCAAAATAACCGTGCTCAAATAGAGACACTGCCACAATAACTTCGAAGTCAAGGGAATTTCGTTGTACTGTCTATGGTTTCCGCTTAATTTACAACACTGAGCAAATGCTGCACACTTCAAATCGTACTACACACTAAATGACCAGGGACAATTTTTGCATCCAGCTGGATGCGGTTTTAAGCACATCTAACTTCGGACAAATTTGTATCTAGCTAGTCACGAATTGTACATAAAGAGGCACAATATTGTCCATCAATTGGATTACAAATATTGTCTCGTGTTCGAAGTACAATATTGTGCCTCTTTATGTACAATTCGTGACTAGCCGGATACAAATTTGTCCGAAGTTAGATGTGCTTAAAACCGCATCCAGCTAGATGCAAAAATTGTCCCTGGTCATTTAGTGTGTACGCGCACCGTTAATAGGACCACCGCCAAATCACTGTGCTCGAAAGGTGCTCTCGAATGCACCTATCAGGAAAAATCAGGTCCGCCGTGGAAGCTGGAAAACTCTTGAAAAGCGGGTGGCATGGCCTAAGAGAGCAGATGCAAGCCCCATTTGGCCGGGCTTTGAAAGATACGGACTTATGCCGTGCATGTGAGAGAAAGCGTGAGGTTGTACGCATTCCTCCGTCGCTTCTAGTTACACACCTCTGCAGTTTCTGTCACCCCTTTCTCCCACCTTAACCTTTCAATTATTGCCAATATGGTATTAGGTTTCCCAATGTACAGGGTGCAAGGTCTAACGCGTAACAGGCGAGCGCGTAGCCTATGCACGACTCTGCGGGCGCCATCTCTCGAAGCGAGCGCAGCATTCTAGAGCTGCGCAGGGTGGGGGGACGGCGGCAGTGCGGAGGAGGGGGGTAAGCCCGGCGGCAGGCCTAGCAACAAGGTCCGCTTGGTTGCTTATCACACGGGGCCGCCTGACAATCCAAGAAGCTATCGTCGCCATCGGGACAGACCCGACGGGCCCAGGGCACATGCTCGCGCACACGTCCACCGCCCTGCCGGCCCGACGGCCTGCCTGACGGCGTCCCTGACGGCGTGCCTGACGGCCTGCCTGCCTGAAAAGCTGCCTGCCTGACGGCCTCTCTGACTGCCAGTCCGATGGGCTGTCTGACAGGCCCAACGTGCTTGTGCTTCCTCACTGAGAATAAAAGAGTCTTGATCAATACCCATTTTTGGGTGAGGAACACTTTATCGCCCGAATTTGGGTGAGGAAGGGATATCGGCTACCTATATGGCTACATAGTTTTCTCACCCAAATTTGGGTGATAAAGAATTCCTTACCCTGAATTTTGGTCATGATCATGACTCTTTCATTCTCAGTGCTTACCCTATGACGTTCCCGACGGGCCCAACGCGGGTCACAGCAGACCGATTACGGCAAGTGCCGCCAGGCTTTCTCTCGCCTGTGCGAGAGAAACATTTCGAGACCTACCCGAGATTCGGAGAGAGGCGGAGTGTTGTCGTAGCGGGAAGCCAAATGATCAATGACACAGCCGCTTTAGGCGCTGGCCGTCGGCTTGACTTCGGCGTCGCAGCGGCCGCCCCTCTCCCCCTTGCCTGCCTTGGGTGAACGCTGACAACGAACTCCCTTGCCGTGCGTGCACTAGGTGAACTAGCCGAGTTCGGCCAGTCGCCTCGCAGATCAGAAGTCGTTCTTGGACGGTCAGTGCGTGCCTGTGCTGTTGTTGTTTTGTTTTGTTGTGGTCGTCGTCATGGAGGGCGATGATTTCGTGGATGAGGGCATTGATGACCCTGGTTATGTTGATGACCATGTTACCCCTAATGGTGCCGAGCACGATGAAAACGTCGCTGGGAACGGTGGCCACCCTAATGGTCATTTGGTGGACATGTTGGTGGTTTTTATTGAGCAACACCAAAACTCCCGAAATGCGGGCAGACAATATTACCTGCGATACCCAGTCAGGGTCCATCCAAACGCGAACTTTTTCTTCCGGCTGACAGTCAGACTGAGATCAACAGGACAGCTCCAGCCGCAGAATAAAGACGTAAGAATTTGTGTTAGTAAGATTTACAGGGCGCCAGTTATAAACTTGTCACAACCGTTGTTTTTCGTCTAGGAAGTGAACGACCTCGTGTCAACCAGCAGGTTGAAAATGCTGTTCTGCTTGCTGTGACCATGCAGCCACACACGAGCACAAGGGCTATCGCCGCCGGCATGGGCAACATCAGCCACACCACGGTTAACAAGATTATCCGGAGCCGCAGGTTGAATCCATTTAAAGTCCACCACACGCACGCACTCCGTGCAGGAGACGACCTGCGGAGGCTGGATTATTGCCTGTGGATGTTGCACCAGGTAAACAAACATACGGCGGTTCTGGACTTCGCGGCCCACAAATTGTCCTGCAGAGGGTGGCGAGTGCGTGCCGCGAGGTTCATGGTGGGACCGAGCTCGCGTAGCGCGTGTAGGCAAGGTGCGTCGCACATCAAAGGCGAATGCGTGACGCGTGCTCGATAGTGAGCTGCCCGTGCTCGCACCGTGTGGGGCGCGTGCGTGACGGTGAGCCTGCCTGCCCCCGCGCCGTGCGTGACAGCGAGCCTGCCTGCCCTCGTAGCGTGCGTGTCACGCAGGGCAGGGCTGCTAAAGTTTCATTAACAAAGTAACGCGTTACAGTAACGCCGTTACTTCGTTACGTAACGGTAACGCGTTACATCTTCCAAGGGACTGTAACGTTAACGCGTTGCCGTCACTCGCGTCTGTAACGACTTGTAACGACGTTACCTTTTACTCGTTACATCAGTTTACATATTTTGACAGGAATGGGGGACCGAAACTTAGAATGTGAAGTTCATCTGCGGGTAAAAAAATCATTTTGGCGCTAAGTTTATTGTTTTGATTCTAATGTTCATCAGAAATTTATCTGTCATTTATCAGTAACATTAAAGTTCAATTTTATCAGTAATTAACTGTAAACAATTGTAAGATTAACAGAAAAATTACTGAATGTACCTGATACCTCCTATGTTTCTTGTGTTTGAAAATAAATGAATATTTATTGTAGTTTTGTATAAACGATTCATTTCACTGAAATTGACTGTAAATTAGCTGTTTTGGGGGCTTATAAAAAAAATTGATGTAACGATTAACGAAGTAACGGCGTTACTGTAAAGTAACGCGTTACATTTCTGTAGAAGCTGTAACGGTAACGTGTTACCGTTACCTAGTATAAGGTAACGAGGTAACTGTAACGGGTTCCATTTTAAAAGTAACTTTAACAGCCCTGCGGTGTCACGTGACGGGAAGCCTGCCTCCTCTCTCGTGCAGACAGGCGTGCAGCAGGCAGGCTCACCGTCTCGCACGCGACACGCACGCCGCAAGAGCAGGCAGGCTTGCCTTCACAACCGTGTCCAACAGGCCGCGAGGGCAGCCAGGCTCGCCGTCACGCACGCGTCACGGGTTCGCCTCTGACGTGCGACGCATCCCATGAGGGCAGGCACGCTTGCTGTAAAACACACGCCGACACGCGCTACGCGAGCTCGGTCACGCCATGAACCTCGCGGTAGGCACTCGCCACCCTCCGCCAACGAACGATTGGCGGAAAGCTTGTCACACAGAGATTCTCGCAAGGCTGTCTCCGTTTTTGTTTTTTTATTAAGTATTTTTTGTTTTCTTTTTAGGGTAGATAATGATGCAAATCCGGGGGAATATTTGCGCCTTGTTAAAACTGCGTGGACTGATGAGGCCACTTTTAGCAATGATGAGACGGTTAACAAGCACAGCGACCATCATTACAGTGTTGCCAATCCACACTGCATCAAGCAACCCAATGTCCTGGACAAATGGAAGCTGTTGGTGTGGGCTGGCATCCTTGGCGATCAAGTCCTCGGTCCGCATTTCTTTGAGGAAAACGTGAACGAGGAGACTTACATTGCCTTCCTCGAGCAGCATTTACCTCTTCGCCAAAATAAGGGAGAGTGGGGCAGTGTGTAACAGATTTGGGAATTTGCTTCTCAGGGCCGTATTTTTTATCATATTTGACCCAAATCAACGCAAATGAATACTTTGTACTTTCACTTTCAAAAATATATGGTCTTTAGCACGCCACACTTCTTTTGGTAGGCTGTGGAGACGATTATCCGTAACCCTGCATTTGTTACACACTGCCCCGACCCGGGGTAGTGTGTAACAAGTAAAGAAAGTGGTTAATAAAAAGAGTGGAAATGATGATTTGGTCATTTTAATGAGTTCGTTTCATCAAGACGAATAAAAAACACTAAGCATGTAATATGCTAGCATACGAAATACGACTATAGGGCGTCAAGATAGTTCGAAGGGCCAACATAACCTAACCTGGTCACGAAATACTTATAACACCCTATATCTCCGTTTATATTGACTTAAACCGCAGACGAACTTAACATTTTTTGTTCGTCTTGTTAAGTATAATCCACCGCGGCACCTCATTAGCCACTTATGTCAGTTCAAAATTTTGATCATCGGTGTTTATTATATTGTTACGAACTGCCCCGCAGATTTTAGTTACACACTGCCCCGAGGGTAGGTTCTAGTGTTCATGCCCCTCAGAAGGAAACCGTGATAATGCAAATGAAGTTGACCTGAATTTTACATTCGTAAATGAGCATACTTTCATAGGAAATCATCGCGTTAGTGTACATTCGTCACTGGACGGCACTATCCGAAGAGAATCAACGCTGAAATGTTGCAACCAGGCTCGAATCGCCCTGTGGAGTTTTTAAACTTTTTCCGCTCGCCAAATACCGTATCTGACCTCCGATTTCTTGATTGCAAATCCAATGGGTGTTTTCGAGGAAAGAAAACGCACATTCAGATAGGTGTTTGCCCGCACCATTTTCGACTTATAGGGGTATGTTACACACTGCCCCTGTTACAGACTGCCCCACTCTCCCTTATGCCTCTGGCAGTCCGCCGTGGGATGTGGTGGATGCAAGATGGCCATCCTGGCCACCGTGCCATGAACACTCGATCTGTTCGGAACAGAATGTACCGTGTCGGTGGATTGGTATTGGGGGTCCGATTGAATGGCCAGCAAGAAGCCCAGACCTAACGCCATGTTTTTTTTTTTTTTTTTTAAGGGAAAAGTTTACGCCACCGTGCCACAAACACAGGAAGAATTAAGGGCACGAATTAGAAATGCTTGTAGGGAAATAACTCCCGAGATGTGCCGCCGTGTTCGAGATAACAAGGTCAAGCGGCTGCAATTGTGTGAAGCTGAAAATGGTGGACATTTTGAGCACAGCTTTAAATTCACATTGATCTAGTTGACCACTTATTGCATTTGTTGATATTATTATTGGCCAGTTACTCCACTGGGGTTGGAAAGTTTTGTCTGTCTGTATGTCTCTCTGTCTGTGTCAGCACTACTCCTCCTGAACGGCTCGGCCGATTCGACTGAGATTTTGCAGGGTTATTAGGCATGTCTTTGGCTCACCACACGCTTTCTATCTCATTCCATTCAGTCGCACTAACGTAAAAACACTGAAAAACGGCAGAAATACCCAGGCTAAACTAGGGGTACGCGCCGTTTAGTTTAGACGCGTAGTAGGCAACAGCTGCACTGCGATACACCTTGGTGCCGCGGACTTGCCGCGAGGAGGCACCAGGCCTGAGTTTGACATTCGCCTTCGCGTCTTGCCGATCAGTCGCGGCTGGCCATTGAGATTAGACCTATGCTTAGGCCGCCCACGAAGCACATGAGCGTACGGTAGGCGCGGCTGCCCCGGGAGAACGTTCCGACTGTGCGCGTAAGCGCGAGGCCAAGGGGTCGACGGCGGGTGGTTTGAGCCTACGATAGGCAACAATAATTCGAAGTACAGTCCGCGTTAAAGTGGACGAAGCGCGACTTATTGGCTCATACTGGGAGAATTGGGGGTGATTCAAATGGGAAAGATTTTCTTTAACAGAACACCATTTACACCTGGGATCAACGCCAAACTCTATTACAAAATTTTAGTCCCGAATTGATCAATATTGGGTGAAGTATGGGTCAGAGGAAAATTTGGAGGTCATTTTTGAGGTCAGCACACCAAGATCTGCTGGAAACAATGTAAAACTCAACTTGAAAATTTTGGTCCCAAATTACCTAATTTGAGATAAAAATATAAACCGGCACAACGCCAAAAAAAACTTGTTGTGCGGGTTGCAGCCGCGTTCTCCCGTAAGGCGCCATGTAAAAACGCTGACTTTGAGGTTGATTTTCTCAAAAACTAGTGCGGTAACAAAAAATTTTCATAGGACGACTTTTAAAGAGAAGGCATTAAAAATTGCACTGCAGAAAAATCAGGAATTTTTTATTGGACCCGATATCTCGTCCGAACCACTTTAAGACGTTTGTTCATCTGAAATGGAATTTCAACTAATTCAACATGAAATTTTTCTTGTGGGAAAACATCTTATGTAAGGTTCTAAAAAGAAATTTAAACATTTCGAAATATTTTCTTCATCTAGCTAACGCCAATGTACCCTGATACCCTACAACTACCTGTAATGAACCAAAAAACACGAATTTTACTGTCATTTTGACTGACATGTTACTCATTCAGCGGCTGTATCTCCTAAACGAGAGGTCGTAAAGCATTTCACGACACGGCATTGTGAAAGCTGAGACTTTTTACTAAAACATTGCGTTGAGGTTACCTATTTCTTTGCAGCCATAATCCAGATACAAAATTCCAAACTTGTAAAATGTGATTAAAACCCTATTTTTGAACGAAAACGACGCTACAAATTTGCCCAGAGAGGTCCGATCGGACCCCAAGAGGTCTTGTTGGACTCGTCCTACTTAGTAGAAAGAGAAACAATCGGGTCCACGTTGCTCGGTCTCGTTCCGGTTCCTCTGGAAAGCAGAACACGATAATAGTCCGATTTCAGCAAAATAGGGTCGAAATTGGACCTTCCAAAAACATTGGCGACCCCTAAATATTATTTGATCGGTCTCAGTTTTTGTCCACGCTCATTAAATAGATAAAAGAACAATTTTCCGCTTGCGCCGGTATGAATTTCGAAAAATCGTGTTTTTGATACCCCTTAACCTACACCATGGTGAAGACCACTGAACCATGGTGAATGTACCCATAGTCAGACCTCCACTATGAGTCAGCCCGTTTGACCATGGGGATGACCTCCTCCACCATGGGGGACAGCCCTATGGTGATGGAAATTCACCATGACGACCATGGTTATTTTAGCCCGGGGACCTTTTCAGTGATTTTACATCTTATTACAGGGTTACTAGGTATGTCTTTGGCTAGCCACATGCAAAAATTCGTCTTCCTATCCCAATTCGTTTAGTCGTAACAACAAAAAACACTATAAAAGCGGCAGAAAAGTGCAACTTTTATGTGACTTGAAATTTTTAAGACATTTTAACATAGATTCGTAGGTTTTGAAAGGTGCTGATAACGGAAATGAAATCCATTTCGACCCCCGACCACAGTTCCACCGCGGAGGGACCCGAATTTTGTAACATAATCTATTTCGACCCTTTATGGCCTCAACAAACCCTGAAACAGCTTGCCGAAGGCAAGCAGGGATCGCCGCAGGCCAAGGTAGGTGTAACGCCAGGGCCAGGCGTGGATTGTCGTAACTGGCGCAGCATCGAGAAGCCTGTTACGACAAGACACGGTCTGGCGTACACCTACCTTGTTAATTAAATATTGGTTGAAAACCTTATCTACCCAATCCGATAATTAAAACAAATTTCCTACTGTGCGAATCTAAGCGCCAGTATCACGGCCAGTAGCACGAGAGAGACAGAACGACAAAAGCAGTGCTCGGAATCGGCCTGCTGATACTGTGTTTCAAAATGTGTTGTACACCTCAAAACATCCATGGTGTATCCCTTACCCCTATGATAAGTGCGTTGTACACCTCAAAACTACCATGCTGTATCCCCTACCCCTATGATAACTGCGTTGTACACCTCAAAATAACCATGGTGTATCTTTAACCCCTATGATAACTGCGTTGTACACCTCAAATACTTGTCGTCAATTTCTGACCCCTATGAAAACTGTATTGTACACCGCAGAAAACTACAGTATGGGGGTCCCGCCCCCAACTAAATGTGTCTTAAGTAACCTCACCGCACTTTATCTGCGGTAAATGTAACACAGACAGTGTCGCCAATATGGCAATATTCGTCAAATCTGCGTCGAGTACAACGCAAAAATGTGAGGTCAACACCGCGGCTGTAGGTGCGTTACTTTTGAGACACCACAGATTGAGCTTCACCTCAGATAATTGGGTTAAAAGTACCCCATTTTGAATATCAGAGTAGGCTACCCGCTCGCCTATTACGCGTTAGACCTTACACCATAAATGTACCATAGGGTACTCCGCTCTCCCCGCAGAGCGGAAGCTGAAGAACAAAAATCCTTCCATTCCGGAAGTCGCTCAGCGGCGGCTGAGAGCCGGTATGAGATATGTATGGTGCGTTTCAGAGTGCGGTAATGGCGGTGTTGGAGGCGCTGCTGTACTCTGAAACGCGCCATATATTTCTCATACCGGCTCTCAGCCGCCGCTGAGCGACTTCCGGCATGGAAGGATTTTTGTTCTTCGGCTTCCGCTCTGAGGGGAGAGCGGAGTACCCTACTTTGAGGATGGATTGAACGACATATGTGGTGTTTCGGATTTTGATACAAACTTTCCACCGGACCCCAAATCTTCTTAGTATGTATTGTGCCAGGGCAGTGTCGAGCACCAACACACAATGCAGTAGTCTCTTCTTATTCACTGAAAATGTTACGGTCGGACACACGGCCAAATTATGGCGTGACAAAAAGTCACGCCAAAACTTGGCGTGACCGGAAATTCACGCCGAAAAATGGCATGACATGTGAGTCACGCCGTCATGTGGCGTAAATGGCAGTGCGTTTCACGAGAAAAGTCATGCCAAAAACCGGCATGACAGGAAATTCACGCCAAAAATTGGCGTGAATTTCTGAGTCACGCCGATTTTGGGCATGACTTTTTGTCATGCCGTTTTTTGGCGTGACACTTTATTCACGCCCCTAAAACGGCACGAAGTCACGCCGATAGATTTTCAGTGTTTCTACTTATTTCCATCCCTGGTGTCAGAAATTAAAAATGTGGGCATGATTACAAGGTAGGTGTACGCCAGACCGTGTCTTGACGTCACAGGCTTCGCGATGCTGCGCTATTTTCGACAATCCACGCCTGGCGTTGCACCTACCTTGGCCTGCGGCGCTCCCTGTCCGTGTGGCGAGCCAAGGACATGCCTAATAACCCTGCAAAATCTCAGTCGGATCGGCCGAGCCGTTCAGGAGTAGTGCTGACACATAGACATACACACACAGACACAGACAAAACTTTCCAACCCCAGTGGAGTAACTGGCTTCGCTAATCGCTCAGCCACTAAGGGTCAGCGCCAAGCAAAAAATAAAGAAATGAGTAAAGTGATTATAAATAAGGTTAAAAAGTTCTGCTTCTTCATTGTTGGCTAAAAGCTGACTTTGAGTCAAGTCATGTCCAAAGAGAACAATCTGTCCATCCTCCTGTCCATGCCATTTCAGTAACCGTTTCAAGTAAAGTCTGTGGCATTTTGACAAACTGTCGTAAGTAATTTTGGACCTTTTCGCAGAAAAGACCGCTTCAATGCTATCAATGAATTTTGCTCAAAATTTGTCATGAACTCTTGACCTTGGTACTGAAGGAACCAAACAATTTGTCCTGGTTGAAAATGTTTTGATCAGGAATCATTTTATTTCCACTTTTTACTTACGACAAAAATTTGTGTTTTCCTGAGGTGACAAAGTGTCGCAAGTGAACTTGCGCCATTTGCATTATTTTTCATCCACATGACAAAGTGTCGTAAGTCAACTTATGCAACTTAAATAGATGGGTGACGATAACAGAGCTTGGGGTGACAAGGTATTTAGAGCTGAGGCAACGTTATAAACCCATAAGAAACAAACCGATGTGGTTCGATCAAACAATTTCTTTTTTTGGGGAGGGTAATAGTATATTGTTACGAAGAAGATCAAAGTGTGGCAAGTAGACTTACGACACCTCAACATGTTGTGACAAAGTGGCGCAAGTAAACTTACGACTATGGATTTTCCAAATCCCATTTTGACAAATGTCGTAAGTTAACTTGCAGCACTTTTGTCACAAGGTAGTTCCAAAATTTCGACTTACGACAAAAATACCCTGGCTGTAACTATGTAACCATAGATCTTAGAGACAAGCTGGTTAGCTCAAAACCTAGCTTCTGATATTTTCAAAACAAATCCCTCAGAAAATGATTTTTGTCGTAATTCAACTTACGACAGTTTGTCAAATTGCCACAGAAGTCTAGCCTGGTCTTCTGCTTCCAATTATGTCTCTGCAAAGAAAGGGGTTTCGAATCAAAAAAAGATATGGACAGCTTGACAAGGACAGACGACACAGGCGATTCAAGTTACTCACCTCCTGCGCCGAGAACCACGGCCAGCTCCGCATCCCCCACGACTCGCTCAAAGTTGATGACATCCCCACTAACGTACACTCGGCCACATGTTTCATAATCTTCTATATTGCCAATGTACCCGTCTCGCATGAAAAGGACGGTGAGGCAAATGTAATTCTGGTTTGGATCGACGGAGTACTGGGTAGCCATGCTCGAGAGAACCTGAGAGTTAACAACACAAACGCCACAACTTTACAATGTGTCACAGGTTGGAAAGAGACTCGTGCGAAAACCACGCGTACGTACCCAAGATTCCTGCGATTGGTGAAGTTTTATGTGTCCTTGATAGATAATGCAGATACCAGCGACCGAGAGGCAAGTGACAGCAAGTGTAGTGGTTAGGAGAGCGGCGGGGTGCGGGGTTGGGGGGGGGGGGCTGGGATGGTGAAGGCAGCCTCCGCCGATCAGCTGTTTGGGCAGAGGGGAGGGTAATGGTCACACATCTTGTCTCGTCGCAAAACGCTTTTAAATAGTATGAAAAATTGCTTAAAGGGTTCGTTCTTTTACATCTTAAAATAATTTTGTAGAGGAGGTCTCAAAACGGACGGCAGGGATCTGAAACAAACAAAAATCTGCAAGTGTCCGAACCTCGCTTGCCGTCTGCTTGCCGTCTCCCAGAAGGAGAAGATAAACAAAAAGAAGGCGATGGCTGGAAAAGCCTATTTGGCTATAAAATGCCGAACCGGTGTTCAATCTGTCTAGTTTTTTGGTGGTTTGATTGTGGATAGCTGCTCGAGGTTGACTGCAGTTCCTGGTGGTGAACTGAACGACGATTCCTTTCGTTTTTGTAAGTACTTCGCAGATGCCCAAGTTTTGAAGCGTACATTTCTACATCTCTAGGGTTATGTTCACATTCGCGCCGTCTTGGCTGTCTTCAACCAAATTAGACCTATTGCCATTGCTGTGCTCCCACTTCTTTTGACTTAATTCAAGGAGAAGGAAGAAAACCTTTTCCTGATTATTAACGTGAGTGTTTCAATGAGCTTGATGGCCTGGAATGTACATTAATTTTTTGTTGGCTGAGCGATTAGCGAAGCCAGTTACTTCACTGGGGTTGAAAAACTTTTCCTGTCTGTCTGTCTGTCTGTCTGTCTGTCCTTCTGTCTGTCTGTGTGTCCGCACTACTCCTCCTGAACGGCTCGGCCGATCTGGCTGAGATTTTGCAGGGTTATTAGGTATGTCCTTGGCTCGCCACACGCAAAAATTCAGCTATCTATCTCATTCCATTCAGTCGTACTAACGAAAAAACACTAAAAAATGGCAGAAAAAGCGCAACTTTTCAGTACCTTTATATTTTAGAGACATTTTTACATGGTTTCCTATGTTTTTGAAGTTCCTGATGACGAAAATGAAATCAATTTCGACCCTTGACCAAACTTTTAACTGCGAATTGGCTACCTCGGCCCGAATTTACTAACATAATCAACTTCGACCCTTCATCTTGAAAAAAGGGGGTCGGCCGACTAAAAAATTTTATTGCAGATTTCGATAGGTCTCGGCAAGACCTTTTCAAAGAGGGGTCGGAAGGGGGGTCTCGGAGCCCGACTTCATTTGTTAGCCGAATCAGAATCTTGAAATAAGGGGATCGACCGACCAAAAAATTTTATTGCAGATTTCGATAGGTCTCGGCAAGACCTTTTCAAAGAGGGGTCGGAAGGGGGGTCTCGGAGCCCGACTTCATTTGTTAGCCGAATCAGAATCTTGAAAAAAGGGGATCGACCGACTAAAAAATTTTATTGCAGATTTCGATAGGTCTCGGCAAGACCTTTTCAAAGAGGGGTCGGAAGGGGGGTCTCGGAGCCCGACTTCATCAGTTGGCCGAATCAGGATCTTGAAAAAAGGGGATCGACCGAATAAAAAATTTTATTGCAGATTTCACGTGGTGCATTACTCAATGCTTCAAAAATCATTGAGACAGCTTGCCGAAGGCAAGCAGGGAAGCGCCGCAGGCCAAGGTAGGTGTAACGCCAGGCGTGGATTGTCGTAACTGGCGCAGCATCGCGAAGCCTGTTACGACAAGACACGGTCTGGCGTAAACCTACCTTGTTAGGAGAGTTCTCGAGAGTTCTACTAAGGAGTCCATTTTAGAGAAGACCTAGTCCATATCACACTGTCCACTTCTGGTGATCAAAGGTAACCAATTCATTTGCTCAAACCACGTCCTAGCAAATCACATTCTATTTACAAGTTGTAGTAAATGTGCTTATCTTAGCAGGCTTGTCCTTATTTGACCAGCACGCAACAGCATATGTTGTTGTCCGTGGGTTGTTTATTGGCTGAGCGATTAGCGAAGCCAGTTACTTCACTGGGGTTGAAAAGTTTTGTCTGTCTGTCTGTCTGTTTGTCTGTCTGTGTGTCCGCACTACTCCTCCCAAACGGCTCGGCCGATCTGGCTGAGATTTTGCAGGGTTATTAGGTATGTCCTTGGCTCGCCACACACAAAAATTCAGCTTTCTATCTCATTCCATTCAGTCGTACTAACGAAAAAAACACTAAAAAAAAACGGCAGAAAAAAGTGCAACTTTTCAGTGACTTTACATTTTAGAGACATTTTTACATGGTTTCGTATGTTTTTGAAGTTCCTGATGACGAAAATGAAATTAATTTCTACCCGTGACATAAGTTTTAACTGCGAATTGGCTACCTCGGCCCGAATTTACTAACATAATCAACTTCGACCCTCCATCTTGAAAAAAGGGGGTCGACCGACTAAAAATTTTTATTGCAGATTTCGATAGGTCTCGGCAAGACCTTTTCAAAGAGGGGTCGGAAGGGGGGTCTAGGAGCCCGACTTCATTAGTTGGCAGAATCAGGATCTTGAAAAAAGGGGATCGACCGACTAAAAAATTTTATTGCAGATTTCGATAGGTCTCGGCAAGACCTTTTCAAAGAGGGGTCGGAAGGGGGGTCTAGGAGCCCGACTTCATCAGTTTGCCGAATCAGGATCTTGAAAAAGGGGATCGACCGACTAAAACATTTTATTGCAGATTTCACGTGGTGCATTACTCAATGCCTCAAAAATCCTTGAGACAGCTTGCCGAAGGCAAGCAGGGAAGCGCCGCAGGCCAAGGTAGGTGTAACGCCAGGCGTGGATTGTCGTAACTGGCGCAGCATCGCGAAGCCTGTTACGACAAGACACGGTCTGGCGTAAACCTACCTTGTTATTGAAACTGCAGATGTGATTGAGGGGATGTTGTGCCTACTTTGTGCCTATTTTGTGTTCAATATTTGCTACCCCAAACAAGTATCTCGAACACTCGAATTCATGCAAAGGTAAGAGGTATTAGCTCAGTCATGTTCATATACTTTTATTCCTTTGCTATGCAATGATTACCAAATTGTTATTGCAGGTTCTTTTAGCGTGTTAATCCTCCAATTATGGGACGGTTTCAGAGGACTAAGGCCAAGCGAGCAGTTAATACCTTGGTTGCAAAGTTAGCGGGTCAGTTGACGGACTTTGAACAACAACAATCCAGGTGGAATTTCACTGACACCCAGTTTTAGTGCTGTAATGCTTGCAATGTCTCTCGTGTACATATCCAATGAAATTTTTATTTTGTATTTAATCTTTGAAGTGTATTTGTGACGCTGTTTTGATGCTATGAATTATACTTCAGTATGTTACTTTTCTTTTAAATTAATTTTCCTCCTTTCCATAATTTTCTGATTGTTTGAGACTGTTTTTGAAGAGTGAGCTGAGTGCAAATTCTCAGACCTATTAACCGAAAGTAATTTTTTTTTAAATCCGGAAAAGTTGAGTATTCTGGTCTTCTTTGTCAGACACGATCGCAAAATTTAAGACCACCAAAGAGCTGTATTCTTTGCCCTGGGCGCGACAAAATTTCAGACCACCAGCCAAATTTTTAAGACCCAGTAATCATCATAATTTTCAGACTTGCAAGGTCTAACTATTCAGACTGTCAAAGTCCAAATATTCTGAGTGACTTCCACTCAGAATATTCTGACCGCTATGATAAAAATCTACTTTTGACCATTTGGTCTGAATTTTAAGATTTTTTTGTAACAGTGAAGTTAAAAATTCGTTTTCCTTCCCCAAAAGATCCCTCCCCAAAGTTGGCGAAAATAAACCTATTTTGACATGGTTTTAATTTACTAAATCGCTCAGATCACCGTAATGATGGGTTCAAAAGTGAAATTTGACCACTGGAATCTCTTCCTCTACTCTATACGCGTTTATTAAGCACAAAATTATTGTGCTGTCGTTGAAGTTGTGCCGTAGAGAGCCAAGAAAGGTAGTAACGGACGCAATTTCAACAAAAACAACAAAGAAAGTTCAGAGAAATCTTAAAACTGCCACCCTGGCCTCAAAAATGGACCCAGGGACCTAAAAATATGGCAATCGCCCCGTCTCCACGAGTAAAAAAAAGTACCAAAGCGGCGTGAAAATCGTCAATAGTCATCTTCAGGGCCTGACCGAACCGGCATGGAATGTCTCTTTAACAACTACTGCCACCATTACTAAAGAGACAGCTACATACGGATCATCAATCACAATTACACCAACAAATACAACCTCAACTACGACCCCTTACAATGACTTATTCTGAAACCCACATGACACTGAACCAAGGGGTCGACAACTGCCTCAAGCCGTGTACGAGGTAGTATATATTACCAGTAATATAAGTAATATAGGGTAATACAAGGTAATATACGCAATTAAAATATCGGTAATATACGATAAAATAAGTTGAAAACGTGACAAAGTATCCTCCATAAAGGCTTAAATCTTAACTTCTGGTAAGAATTCTGGTACGATGTGGACATAATCCTTATTTGATAGTACAGCCCCTGTCTCAAGCAAGGTATGCAACCCGATGCAACCTATCCGCTGAGTGTACTAGGCATAGCTTCGTCTCAGGTTTAGTGCGGACATTTTAATCCGAACTCCTTTCTATCCCAACGAGAAGCTGAATTGCTCAACATCTTAATATCACGGTTTAGTACGACAAAGTGTGCGTTAAATCGGGGAAACAAACAAGAAAATAAAAAAAATGTGGTAATATGGAGGTAATACACGGTAATATATGGTAATATACGGTAATATAAGGTAATATAGAGGTAATATAGCCTCCGCGTACGAGGTAATATGGAAGTTGTCGACCCCTTGCACTGAACAGACACTGACAATGACTAAGACGATCTCTACAGCACCTTCAACGCCCCACCACACCAAAACGCACACTGGACTCCAATTCATTTCTATCTAATCTATCATCCCCTGATCATCTCTATGCGAATATGATCACACCAGTTATTGCTAATCCATCTCCATCTGCTCTGGATTCATTTCTTAGTGTGCCGAATGAGTCAGTAATAAAACCAAATTGTAAAACTGTTTTTCCTATATCATTGAGCATTGAGCAAAAAACTTTTTCAAAAATCAAAGTCCAAAATCCCAGGATTTGGGACCTTTTGGGTCATTTTTTCGAGAAAGAGTGAAAAATAACTCTCAAAAACACGTCGTAGGTCGAATCTGAGGGCACGATCGTGTTCCTCATTCAATTTTGATGCCAGAACCCGAATTTGAAGCTAATCGGACCAAAAGTCGCGAAGCTATAAGAAAATCCCAAATTCAATGCAAAAAGTCCTAAGAGAACTTAAGATCTTTATATTTTTCAAAATAAATTTTTTTGGGCTCTGAGATTTTGGCCCTGAACTCCCACTTGGGGGGACTACTAACCACCAAAAAATCAGCGAAATCCAAGGGGGTCATTGAAAGACCCTGCTTTTCTTAAATAAACCTGCTCTAAGTCCTGCAAAACGACACCATTAATTAGATGATTCTAGTTTAACGTGAGTTCAGAAAAATTCTTGGGTTAGTAATGTAAGGTATATACTTGATCGGGAACACTACTAAGTCCCTTGTTTAGACGCAGGATGGGGAGTATTCTCCTTGTCCACTGTGTTTTCAGTGTTGCGCCGCTTTCCAGTACCAGAATCCCCAACTTGATCTGAAGTCTTGCGCTTCATTGATTGCTCCGAACCCTGAACAGACAACATGATTAAGACCGTTGCCAGATAAACATTCATGACGAAGAGAAAACAATGAACCCACTGTTGAAGAAGAATGGTTGAAATTAGTTAACACGGAAGTAGTTGCAGAGGACTCGAACTGCATCCTTCGGTCTGCACTGCTTTCAGTTCGGACTGTTGAACTGCTTGGTCCTGATTCAAAAGGTGCAGGCTCTTTGATGACGGAAATTTCCGGAAAATTAATGAGCGATGTGAAGATAGGGAATGTAACATTTAGCAACACATTCCTTGATTCCGAGATAAACTTACACCCTCACATGCTAACAGTGGTCGGCAGTTTGACTTGAATCGCATTCTGTGGCTGCCGATTGGAATCAATTCCTTGAGAGCACTTTCATCGTCTTCTTCACACAATGCAAAAATGTGAGATGCATCTAAGTCATTTGCTACAACAAATGGGTAGAATTAATTTACATAACAGGTAGAAGAGACCTACAGATTAAGGAGACGGTGTTTGTGCTTTAGTATACAGGGGAATCAAGTACTAGGCGTCATTGGTTGTTATGGTCAAGAAACAACTTAAAGTTGATGTAACATTGATATGCACTCTCCTTATATTTATTTGAGATACTTATTTGAAAACCATCTCAACACTTCCACAGGATAGTGCAAAGATAAAATAGGCCTGTTCCATGGAACATAACCTCCTCAAGACTGATGCAAAGAATTCACAAAAATCTTGATCATATTGATAAGTTGACACTGCAAAAGAAGAAAAAGGACGAACTTTGTGAACCAAGGATCAAATATACAGAGAGCACAAACCTCCGTTTCACAGTACCCGCAGCTAGTCTGGGTCGGATAGCCGCCATGCTTTTTGATGGCATGCTGGTAGCCGAGTAGCGTCTGAAAAACGATCATTTTAACGACCCAAAGATGACGCTAGCATCACACTAAATGTTCTATGGTGAAATCCATTCGTATTACGAATAAACATTATGGTATCTTACGGTACTTGCTGCGCAAACATAATACGAATGAAGGGTCTCATATATTACGGTGAACCTTCTCCGTAAAGAAATGCTAACTGTACTTTACGAATCCCAATTATGAATCTGCTTGCTTTCTGTAGAAATGGAAGCCATTCGTGAACCATGATAATTTTTCATTTATAAAAATTTGCTTACCCTTTTTAGATTTACTCATCAAAATATAAAACATGACACAAATCATTTTCTCTTTACTCTTTCATCCATGCAAACCACGTTCAATAAGTACCCAGATCACATCTTGGCATACATTTCTACGGTGGTGACATTCTGCACAGATTTACGTTATTTACGAAGACCTTTGCTCCCACTGAAGCTTGGTTAACAATAAAACACAAAACTCTATTTACTTACATGGAATGGGGCCAACAGTGATAAGGTAATTTGTAATTCCTATGTTGTTTATCTTCTTCTTCCAACCAGCCATCAATCCAACCATTGTGTTTAGGTTAAGAGGGGCCCAATGGCATTCACATTTGATGGCCAAAATAAACACTTTGTCATAAGTTCCAGCATCTTGCATGCATGGAAGATTGTTGTTTTCGCCACTTTCATTCGAGTCCTGCCGCTTGTTGACCATGGCAATAAAAATTCAAAGATCTTTTCTTGTAAAAACTATCTCAGTGAGAACGGCGCTCAGCAACCATGGAGACCACGGTGTCAGCAGAGGCAAACCAAACAATGGAACTTTCTTCAAATAAAATCCTAAACAAAAGTCCACATGGATTTACTGAAAAGAATGACTTGATTAGTAGCTAGTGATTATCTAGGTTCACACAATTAGAGGCGTTACGTTGATTGAACCGATTCAAGTCGTACACAAGTCATAAATACAACAACAAGCAGCACTAGTAGTTACACTAACGCCCACCAGGAGCGCTACAGGCGTCGGGCATCAAGGGGCACGGAGGAGAGAAGGCAGGGGACAAGGCGCAGACAGGAACCAAACAAAACAAAGTTTAAAAAATGAATTCGGGAGTCGCGACTTTAAAAAAATACACTTTGGTTACAATGTCGCCATTAAAATATGGCAAGATTAGAATCAAAGTGGCTGTACCGATGATTTTGAGCGAATGCGAGGTAGTTAAACAAATGACAAAGTGTTTGTTTCGGCCACCAAAGAAGTTTGCATCGGCCCCTAACCTTTGACACTTGACTTAGTAACCAAGCTGCCAGAAGATGGACACATCAGAATTTTCATGTAGCGCATCGTTTTGAGTCTCATTCTACATCGTTCCCGTTCCGTGTAAGTCATTAAAATGGGGCTTTGTCCAAGTTATGCTAAAACTTGTTACTTGCTTATGTTAGCGTCTGCCGTTGACTAAGTTTCTAACACTAGAAACTGGCGCTTTCTTTTGGTTAACAGGAACAACAGGATAAACTTATACCTTTTTTTTTGGTTTAAGTCCAAGACTAGAAGTGATGATTCATAACATACGTATGAACTCTGCATTGTGTTTGTAAGCTACTAATATTTTCAGACACTCATGTCAGATTCGTACTGTACTGAAGCTGTAGTCGCCTCCTTACGATGAGATCTCACCGTAAATTATAGAGCAAAAGAATCTGAACAGACCTGATACGTATTACAATACAAATGAAGAAACTTGATTCGTATTACAATACAAATCAGAAATGTTGTTTGTAGCATACGAAGAACAAAATTTCTTCGTAGCGCATACCAACAAGATTTCACCGTAGAACATTTAGTGTGATGACGCCAGCATGACTCTAAACGGACCCGGCTCTGACCACGGAAACTAAGCCAGATCGGCACACTGGCATGCGAGAGGCGTCAGATTGAGGTCGCACTAGCGTCGTTCCAAGATAGTACCATTATGACACTATTCAGACACCAACCTGCGATCGTGTTCTATACAGGCCGAGTGCTGTCCTGGGTTGTGGATGTCTACTTTCAATGCAGTCTTGCAGAATAAGAGAGTCTCTTTGGTTTTAATTGCACAGATGGTGGGTCGACCTCAGCGGGTGAGGTACATTCCAAGGATCCACGACATTTCGCCGTGTCCAGACAAGAATCAGCTCGTGACATTGGACACCTTCAAGGTCTTCATCTACGACGACGGTTTTGAATACTGTTTCATGAATGGGACTCTGAGCGCCGACACAAGGGTATCCAAGGTACATTTTGAGTAGGTTCACTCCCTAGATTGCAGTAGTACACTAGCCAATTCTCGCTTTCTAAATAGTTACTTTTTCGGTCAAGAAATGGTGCCGAAGTGGCCTTCTTACTGAAAGAAGGCACGCATCCGCGTCAAACGTCTGGCGTTCGTCTGCCACTCAAGCGGATGCAAATGAAAGAAGCAATCTTGCTCTTGAGTGTATAAACTGCAAATCCAAGTGTAGGACAAGTCGACACTTGGAGGCGAAGACCAGTTTGTCCTACGCTTGCAACGGTCAACCAGTTTTGTCCGACGCTTTGAAGTGTCGACCACAGCCTGTCCGACGGCTGGTAGGGTTGGACCACAATAGGAAACTGACCGTAGTTTGCCGTAGGTCATGGTATGGTCGACTTTTCAAAGCATCGGTGAAAACTGGTCGACACTTGCAAGCGTAGGACAAACTGGTCGACGCCTTCAAGTGTCGATCGGTCCTACACTTAGATTTGTAGTGTAGCAACTAGACGTATTTAGAAACCTTAAAATACGTGCATATTTGTTCTTTTTTTCACCTGAAGTTTTGTTATGGCAAAGTTGCAAAGTCCAAATCAATCCGTCACCCTTGTAAAAAGGAAAATATATGGAAATATGTGGCAATATATGACCCTATATATGTTTTATACATTGTCAATATAATTGTATCTTGCTCAATATATTGCAAATTATCTTGCGCTATACGTCTTTAATGTATGGGGGTATATCTTGCTGCCCGATAATATATTGGGAATATATTTCCCAATATAATATTACCTTTGCACACTAAATTACTATATACTTTTTTGTGCATTACCTTTGCACAAAGTTGTGCATGCGTTTCAATATGCACGAATTTTATGCGCTACAACGCACACTTTCGTGCGTAGTTAGGCACAAATTCGTGCATTTCAAAACGCATGCACAATTTCGTGCAAATCTTGCGCACAAAACAGTACATAGTAAGTTAGTGTGTGCAACATATATGTCTGAATATCTGACACAGCACCTGTCATAGTGCACTCCACCCCAATTCCCTCCACATGCATTCTCTGGCGTGGAATGAGGCAGAGTTAAGAGGGCAGACTTTTCAAGTAACTTCTGAAAACCTTGGCACTCGATTTTGAAAGGCGGCTATTTCTCAAGATCATTAGATCTTGTAAAATATATTGACGCCATATATTCATCAGGGGAAAGGCTCTTTCCTATGCGTTTAAGTCTCCGGGAAATTTTGAGAAATCCTCTTAAACAAGTTATATGGAACAGTTCGGAAATTTTAACCGTCTTATTTGGGTGTAGCTCGAAAAGTTCACTTCGGCGGTTGAGTGTGGCGCCCCACCGAAAGTCCTGTCAAACCGAAAATTGCATTCTTGCAAAATAGAAAAGGAAGTCGTTCCTGGACTTCATAGTGCTATTCACACTACTTTGCTTATATAATAGAGCAATGTGTGAAATTTATATATATCCCACATATTTCTTATATCGGAAAAGTATCTTGCTTAATTATCTTTTCCACATATTTCACCAATACATGTTGAGCAGTATATTTTGTCAATATAGTGGCCATATATTTTCCTTTTTGCAAGGGCAAAAAAACAAAACCAAAAAAAGAACCTTTTTAAAAAACAAAACGGGCAAATGTGTAATCTGCTAAAAAGAACTTTAGTTTTGGGTTTCGTTCCATCGATGTATGGGCGTCGTCTCAGAGAACTCCTGCGAGTACTTCAACACCTTTACATGGACTACTGGGGCGTGCGCATTCTTGAAGCTTAAGAAAACTTTCTGGACCCCGCTCATAGACAGCCTTCATCCCCCATTCGATTGCTTCATGAAGAAGGTAAATTCATGGCGAAGCGTTTTGGCTCAGGTAAAGCCTCGATGTCAATTACCGAGGGGGAAACGACTGAGAAATTTTGTGTACATCGGATAGGGATTACCCCGGATAACCCGCGCGCGGATTACCTCCGGATAACATCGAAAAATTTCCCGGATTACCATTGTATTCCGCCGGATTATCCCGGATTACCTCAAAATTTCCCCGGGTTACCACCGGATTACTTCGAAATTTCTGGTTATCCGGATTACGGACTACCAATTTGCCGTACACCGGATAACCGAAGTCGTTTTCCCCTCGTCAATTACTCTAAAGGCTCTGAGCGTCTACCTGCTCTGCGAATCAAGAAGCATACATTATATGCTCTTGCTAGAGCATGTTTGATTTCATTAGTGTCTGTTCACTGCAAAGCCAGTGGTAAGTTTGCTTGCCACAAATATGGCAAGGTGTTTTGAATGCCAAAATTTGGCAAGCTTTGACCTGGAATCTTCACAAGCTTGCCGAATTTTGGCAACCTGTTGAGTATTTCCAGGCCAAGCTTGCCAAGTTTTGGCATTCAAAACAGCTTGCCAATTCTGTGGCAAGCAAACTCACCACTGGCTTTGCATTGTTTATTGGATGAGTGATTAGCGAAGCCAGTTACTCCAGTGGGGTTGAAAAACTTTTCCTGTCTGTCCGTGTGTCCGCACTACTCCTCCCAAACGGCTCGGCAGATCTGGCCAGATTTTGCAGGGCTCGTCGGTATGTCTTTGGCTCGCCACATGCGAAAATTGAGCCCCGAACCTTACCATGTAAAAATGACTCTAAAATGAAGAGTCACAAAAAAGATGCACCTTTTCTGCCGTTTTTTAGTGTTTTTTCGTTGTTACGACTGAATGATTTGAGATAAACAGCTGAATTGTGGCATGTGGCGAGCCAAAGACATGCCCAACAGCCCTGCAAAATCTCGCCCCGATCTGCCAAGCCGTTTGGGAGGAGTAAAGCGGACACACGGACAGACAGACAGGAAAAGATTTTCAACCCCACTGGAGTAACTGGCTTCGCCAATCACCCATCCAAAGAGTGTTTAAAAGAATTATTTTAAGTTAGTTATCCGACTGTATTCGCTTTATTTTCCTCAACATTTCATTTTCGACTCCGAAACCTTCCCCTTGATAACCCTTTTGATTTTATCTTGCCCAAAATTTTTGTCGAAGCACTTTGAAATATAGGGAACAAATGTATTGATGGATGACCACCTCTACCATCCCTCTTCATCTACATCCTTACGTATTTCTCATTTTATCACATAAGCTCAAAAGAAAGGGACAATAATTCATTTTTAGACCAAAATCAGAACATTTGGTTTTTTAAGGGGGGGCCTGAAATCACCCCAATAGACGGGGTACTTTCGGACACTGCTTTGGGCGCTCCACTGAAAACAACGGTGAGGCGAAGATATCTGGAATTGGCTTCAAATTGAAGCTAAAGGTGGGTAGATTATAAACTTTAACCCTCAAGTCCATGGCAACAACCTTCACAATGTTAAAAATACCTCTCAAAAATGCCCGAAATTACCCCGTTTTATAGTATGCGGTCCTTGGTAAAATTACTCACTCAAATTATATTTCCAACCTAACAAATTTCGGTAAGGTCAGCATAAGTATACTGCTAATTCTCCGAAAATCAGTGAACGGTTGCCCGGAAGTTATGAATTGCCCTTCACGCCATTTTATAACCTGACCAAAGACTTCTTACCATGGTATAAGTGATCATTTTCTGTCGTCCCATTTTTCCGCAAAATACAAAACACATGAATTAGTTAACTGCTCTATTTGGAATCATTTTAACAAACACATGTGTTTTTGTTGAACGAGATAGTCAATGAAATAAACTTCGTGACTGCCAGAATGTCGTCAAATCGTGTTTTTCTGCAATGTTTCATATGAGTCGTTCTTGGCTTCAGGTAGTAATCTTATTTCATTCTGCAGGAAGTAGTCTAAATTATCGGGTTGGGTAAGAAATTGTTTTCGTTGAATTGCCTTATTAAAGGTTGCCTTTGCGCTGTTTTACAGGGTTACTATAGCTTCACCAACGCGTCAATAAACTATGATCAAGTTTCATCGGTGGTAGGTTCTGGTGTGGATAAGTACATCTGGAAGGGTGAGTTGACTATGGTCAATGAAGTTGGACGATTGATTCTTTGCTATATTGGCATCGGCGAGGTTCGACGGGCTTTGGTGAAACACAGGTAAATATTGCGGATTGGGGCTCCAAGAAGTCACGCAAAGCAAAGGAAGATGGGTTTGAAGATAAGTGTGCTTATTCTAAAAGTTTGTGGAACTCTTGTTTGAGTTTTGCGGAAGAGGGTTCATAGGGTGGTTTTGACGTCTGGAGATGACATTTTTCATGTGAGACAAATTTTACGTTTTTCAAAGTTATTAAGTTTTAGAGTGTCTTAGTTTGTTCTAAGTTGTCTGAAGCTTTTGTGTAGTACTACAGTTGTCAAAAAAAAAAATTGTCCAGTGATGTGGCGATACCCTGTGCTTCAAGGTCGCGAAGAAGTACTGCCGGGCTAGGTTTTACCTGTAAAAAACCATCATTCGCGACAGATCTTGGAATTTTTAAGTCCTAATCGTACTTTTTGTCTGTTGGCTCCGTATTTGTTCAGACTAATAGTCCGATTTATTTGGACTGATTTATTTATCTCTGATGTCATTATGAATATGATTATGGCAATGGATTCTTCTGGGATAGCTGATCCTAAAAATGTAAGCACACCACACCCGTTTTGACTTCAAATAAAGACGTTTTGCAGCATTGGTTCACA
Organism: Stenchaetothrips biformis; assembly: GCA_030522485.1. NCBI lineage: Eukaryota > Metazoa > Arthropoda > Insecta > Thysanoptera > Thripidae > Stenchaetothrips > Stenchaetothrips biformis. Next base: position 8,514,090 of record CM060086.1, read on the forward strand.
ACGTAAGACGTTTCATTTGCACGTTGCATTTTGATGCAAATTACATTTCAAATATAAAAAGCTTCCAGCGACTCTTTCAAGAATCACAAAGTGATAACATTAAGTACTCGTTCCGCATTTTAGGGAAATTTACCTTTAAAATAAAACAAAAATATCTGCAAAAAAAAAAACGACAAAAAATCTGATTTGTGGCCTACACGTTTCTTTTCTTGGTTGTTTGGTATACTTCTTGTACAAATGTTCTTTCTTTTCAATTTTGCATTAGAGTTACTTCTCTTTTAGCAACACGAAACCTGTTTTGAGCTCATAAAAAGGCTGGATACAAAGGGGAATCGTTGAGGTAAGGTGCTAGATGTAGGACTGTAGTCCATAAGAGCCGACTTCAGGAACTTACATCCTTGTAATGACCGAGCCTTCATGGAAAATACTCCTTTGCCATTTGCGTTCAGGAAGTGCATCGCTTCGAGAGAAGGCATCACGAGGGTGGGGACTGCAAACCAGACCTAACCACAGTCAGCTCCGCTCGGTCCGGCAGGCGGTGGGCGGACGGCTGGGCCGCGCGGCCGAACCAAATTAAACAGAACTTTGTCAAAACTGCATCAAATTGAGTAAACGAGATCATTTTTAGATTCTACTCAAAATTTCTTATGCGTGTGTGACATTGGAATAGACTTTTGGGCACGTGAAACAGTTTTAAAATCAATTTGTAATCAAATTTTACGGCACTAAACAGCCGACTTCAAGTTTCCCTTTCAATAAAAAAGTTATTTCCGTTGGTTTGAGGTCTATACATACAGCGAGCCGGTTGTCTGCCACTGTTTCCCGCGTGGCATGGTGCATTTGAAATGCCGATTCGACGTCTGTAGCGGAAATGCGATCCAAATACTTATTTCCATTTTTGGTCCAAAATTGGTTTTTGCAACTTTGGAGGTTAAAACCACAGTTTGCAATAGGTCTCTCAGCGTTGTCGACTTTGCTAAGCAACCCAGAATTTAATGCTGTATCTTTCTGTGGTATTGGATTTTCAAAAGGAGGTCAAACTTCTAATTGAAACGAAAAGGCCCGAAACGCTGCAAAACCACCAGAACAGTTCAGGTTTTGTGGAGCTTAATGTAAGAAAACTGTTTCTCGGATTGTAAATCCAACCACACCACGTTGAAGGCCAATTCTAAAGCTCCATTGTAAGTTTCGTCACAGTCGAAGACCAACAGCACAGACAGCTAGGGTAATTAAAAGTTACATCAGTTTGGTTGCTTGGTCGAGCGGGCGCAAGTATGAAAAATCTGTGCGGCAGATGACTGCGACAAACTTTACAATATATTTTGCCGCCTTTACTCTCTTTTCTTTCTGCAACAAGTTGTGGAAACCAGAGGAGCTTGTTGTCCGGAGCCCTACAGGACTGCCGCCTCCCTCCAAGAAGGGTGCAGCCGCCTACCCTAGGATGACTCCCCAGAAGGTGGAACAGTGCAGAGGTAAGGTTTTCACGTTTCTTCGAGACAGTGTATTGTTCATTTCGGTGGTGATGCATGGTGCACAGGCGCATGGCGCTGCAGAATTTTAAACTCCTTACGCGCTGTGAGCGCTACGGCCCCCCACACAGCAGGGGCCGGAGCAGGGGCACGTTAGGCAGCCCTTCTCGCGCCGGCGTATGCCGGACGGCAAAATGCCTACCTGGCAGGCGCGCTGCACTGCGCGCACTGTGACTCAATATTTCTATTGCCCAATTAAGTCATTCTTGTGTTTCTCTTTCAGATTTTCTGCGGAAGCGGATTCGAGAAGAGAATCCGAATGTCACCAATGATGAATGTGAGATGAGGTTGAGTAAAGTAGGATACATTCTAGGTCAGAAGATTTCCTCGACCCGGAGGAGTTTCCGTGCGAAGAAAATAGAGTGGCCGTCTGCAGAGAAGATCAAGGAGGAGAAGAAGAAAAAGAAAGAAGAGAGGCGTAGGCAGAAACGTAGGCACGGCAATCGTAGCCAATTCAACAATGACAACTGATTTTCTGAACTTTATTCCTTTTAAGTTGATTTATTTTAAAAATATGACAGCACGTGTGTCTCGTTTCGTGGTAATGCTCCCTAATTTTATTTAGGAAAGTCCTGTTTTGTTTCTTACCACATGTGGCATTAAAGTCTTTTGTTTCTTATTGACATACTATTTTTTTAAATTTAGCGCTTAATTTCTCGCACCCTAGTAAGACACTTTTCGACCAAACCCCACCCATTCAGTGTCCATTATCAGACCATGGTCGCCCATAGGCTGCCCATAGGTGGGCCAATGGTCAGACCATATTCGTCCATGGAAATCCATACTCATCCATACGGCGTCAATACGAAGACCAATAGCACCCACTGTCCATCCATAAACTGCCCATTGCTACGCTCAATGATCAGGCCATAGACGTCCATGGACCGCCTATGGTTCACCCATGGATATCCATTGCGAATCTCCCATGGACGGCCCATGGGCCGCGCACCCAGGGAAACAGCCAAGCGGAGGTCATTCTCCTTTTTTTTCGTCACCAACAAGCTGAATACCTGCACGACACGAGGGATATAAGGACAGATCGGGGTAGGCCAAAAATAGAGGCGGAAGCTCAAGGAAAAAAAATTCCAATGCTAACGCATTGCACGGTGTTCCGGTATTCTAAGTTTAAAATATTAATTTATGTTCATTATTGGTTGGAGATTTTAAGTTGGTAGCGGAAAAAAGGGGGTAAATTTTTTTGTTAAAAGTTGGCAACAATATGCTTGGTGAGAAACGAGTAGTCGCGCATTGAAACTGCCTCTTGATTGTTGTTGAAGCGGATTTGTTTGGCTTGCTTTTAAAGGCTGTGGTTTCTCATGTCATGTTTTCCTTTATTCACTGGAATAGTTCTGACCCACAACCTAACAATAGTTCGGTGGTTGGTTTGACAAACTCATAAAACTGGAAAGGGATGGTTTTAAAACGCGGGTGATCTTTGTTTGAGAAGTATGAGCACTGAAAGTCGCGAGGTGGAGAGCAGAAATCATGGTGGTAACTGAATCAGGTTTGACCGGAAGTCTTCGGTATTGGTCGGTTTGAATTGAGCGCATGCGCAGGAAGAACATTTTCAATTTCCCGCCATTCTGCTTTGTTTCTACTGGTCAGTTTGAATTTTGACGGGTGGATCGTATTCGTTTCTATGGAAATGATTTATTCATGTTTTTCGTATTAGACCGTAACGTAGACAAGTTTTCGTTAATTTAATGAGTCAAAAGTTTGAATTTTCTACTGAGGCACATTTTGTCTTTGAAACGTTTCTCGATAAAACCAACGGTTAAGGGTGTTTGATTGTTGAAGTTTATGTTTTAACAAATTACGCAAAATTTCCACGATAAATTTTTAAAAACTTCCCGCTACCCTTATTTTTTTATCGTAACGAATAATTTGGCGGTACTCATTTTCCAAAACCGAATAGGATATAAAAAAAAAGAAGAAGCGGAGCCGTCAAAAACAATAGGGGTCCTCCTTCGTCGGAACCCCTAAAAAATTACCGAGATTGTTCAGCCGCTGCTGCTTGGCCACGTTGTACTTTTCCATATTGGCGATATGTGTCAGACTCAAGCGGTGCCTGTTGAGGTCCCCTTTGTGTGCCCGGAACTCTTTCTCACAGACTGTACACTGAGCCAGCTTGTTCTCTTTGCCGCCCTTCGGATTTTTGGCGAGCCACCCTGTAACGACAGTACATGTTTACAGTACTGATATTCGTCCCGAAAGAGACGAGGGAAATAAAAGCTACGCACCTTTAAAAAGGGGGTCGGAGTCCCATGTAGCTTGGTGTTTCCGCGTTCCCCGTATGGCCTCGTATGATGGGGTTCCCGGGGTTTGGGAAAGGGAAGCAGAGTCTGGGTCATCAGCCTGCTCCTCGGCCAACGCGGTGACGGTCAGCGTGTCAGCCAGGCCGGACGGGGCGGGCCGGCGCGCCTCCGGGACGGTTGGCTGACGCTGGACGGGAGCAGGACCATGGGCGCGACCAGTGATGGAACGAGGGACAGGGGCGGGACCGGGGGCTCTTGTTGGTGACAGTGAGGGCCGGGGTAGAAGGCCGCGCCCCCGTCCACGGCCTACTGCAGCCACGGGGCGCGATGTTGGTGTGACAGGCGTCACCGGCGACGAGGCCTCTGGACGGACCGTGGTGCCCACTGGTGTTGGCGAGGGCGCCGACGGATCCCTCGCAGCCTAATGACGTCAATTAATGACGTCAATTAATAAGTAACAACTTACTCTACTTTCTAAAACAACTTACGTCGAATCTGGTTAAGCCTGTGTCACCGTCTTACCGGCCGTTTCGGCTGAGGCTTCAGCCATTTGTCCAGGGCCCCGCGCTTCGACATTTAACCCGCTTTGGCGCCTCCGCGGCTGCACCAGCACCGTGCCGCCTGCCCTCGTCCCCCCTACCGACAGTTACCGGGTCCCTAGTAACGCCATGGAGTACGTACTCCATGGTAACGCCGTTGCTAAGGGCACTCTGTTGAACCTATGTTGCATTGCATTCGTATTCGCATTGCGGCAGCAAAATCCCGAAGGGCACCCGAAACTGGCCGAGTCCGCCCGAGCGCGCCCGGCTGTAGGCCATTGCGCCCGTCGGGCGCTGCCCTCACCACTCCGCGCAGCTTCGCCCGCGCTTTCCCTTCCCTCCTCATACCGCTCCTCCTCGCAAAATCCCACGCCAGCAGGCCTCGCCGGCCGTCCCCCTAGCCCTATAGTTGTTCTGTCCGAATCCTGTTTAGGAACTCTGGAACTCAAAACGCATCCAGAGTTTTGGCCACCTGCGCCGGTCTTCTGGCCCTTAGTGCGTGGCCCTGGCCAATCCCAACAATTATGGCGCGGATCCACTGGTAGCCAACGAGTGTGACATCACATTCACATTGACCTTGAAAACAGCGATGTCAGTTTGAACGTGACAAACAGTGAAAATTCATCATCAAACGAATGTGACATGCCGCACCGCTTTGTCACATTACATTGGGTGTGACACGAGGTTCAGCTGGTGAACTGTCACATTAAAACGAATGTGACACATGGTGCCAATTGACATATGCCGTGTCACATCCAAACGAATGTGACACCCACACTGAGACAAGGGGGTGCCCAGAAACTGAGCGACTAAGTCGCCCACCCCAGTTTTTGAGGCGACTTGAGTCGCCTAGTTTCTGGGCGACACAGTCGCCTAGGTTTAGGGCATCTTGGTCATGTAAATACAGGGCTTACTTATCTATGCTGGCCCAAGACATTGCACACAAGTTTGCCTGCACATAGATAAACTCAATGGATTTCATATTTGGGTGGCGTCAGAGGTGCCCTGAATCTAGGCGCAATGGGTGCCCCGAATCTGGGCAGCAGTGGTTTACATTAGGTCAGACCAACCCCAAAGGTGCTCAGGTTGTGGGCGCCTTGGTCTAGCCCTAGGAAGCACTGTAAAAGGAAGCCAGAAACTGGGCAGCCATGGCTGCCCAGTTTCGGGGCACCTTGGAGTACAATGCCAATGCAATGAACACTTTGGCCAAAGGTACCCAGTAGCTGGGCACCTGTTGTGACAGTGAATGTTCATAGAGGGGCACAGTGTGGTGCACCCACCCAACATACCGCTTAAGGCCTAAGTCTGCAGTTCAGGGGAGCCAAGCACCTTGTAAAGTCCAACTCCTCTTCCCCATCCTCCTCCTTCCTCTTCTTCTTCAAACGAAATTGGTGACATCCTGGCTGCTGCTGCTCTTTTGCCAGGCGCAAAAGAAAACTTGAAACGAACTAGACCTAAATACACTTTCACAAACACTGTTCTTGGAAGACTTTTCTTGAACGGTGTATCCACTGCTGCTCCTATGACGCTATAACCTCTATCTGAGTTGTTACAAGTCCCCAAACCAGACGATTGAAACAACAGCGGAGGGCAGTCCGCGCGAAGTGCTTGCCAGGTCATTTCAATCAGAGGTCGATGTTAGTGCCGAGGTGTGACACCGGAAAATTAACGTTGTAACAGGTGGCATAAATTGGCATCGGACCTAATTTTAGAGCGTCCTCCGCGGCGCTACTGAAAAACCTGCAAATAATACGCGACCGTCGTGTGTTTTGGTTGTTTCGTCGTCGGCGGGGTTGTGGTGAGGGGAGAAGGGGGCGACGGGGTGAGGAGGGGGGGGGGGGTATCTCAGCTGGAGGGCTGAGGCTTGAAAGTGAAAACTGTTGGTAAACATTGGGTGACGTTGCCGAAAATGAGAATGGCAAACCAAAGCTACCTCCGTAAATCGATGATAAATTTTTACAAATGTCGGGGAAGCTATTTTCCCAGCGAGCACTGGCCCGTTTCGGAACGGTTTTGCTTTGGTTTGTGCTGACAATACATGTGTGTCTTGTCAAACGGAGGGTGAATTGTTTTTGCAAACTAACTTGCAGTAATCGTAGGAGAGTCCGTCCTTTTTATGCATCTTTCCTGGCAATGTGTGGCTCGGCTGTAGGCAAATCTGAATTGTGTGTTGAGTGAAATGAAGTCGTCAGTCTGCCTCGCATCACCGTCTCTTCTTAGTACAACTCCACATAACCTTTCGAGCGATGGTTTGTCGACTGTACGGTTTGTAATCCCGTCTGCCAGAGCTGCGCTCTGTTCCCAATCAGCTTAACCCTCTTGCTTTCAAGTTTATTTAAATATGTGTATATACTTATCACCAAGGCCACCTTGGTACACAAGATAATGATAAAGAGAAATGCACTCGAATTGTTGCTCGTTGCCAATGAAACCACAGTACCTACAGACTGAGTGATGCCTGTTTCTCTGGAGTGTTTCAGGCAAACAGCAGCTTTTTGTGACGAGATACATGCAGCGTGGCTGATAAGTCCATCACCAACTTGTGGCAGTGTCGAACTTCTGGAGAGCAGCACTGGCACGGTACGGATAGCTGTAGAATCAGACTACTAGTTGCTGGTTTGGGGGCGTACCCACTGAAATCCATTCCAGTCTAGATCTTAACTCTCTGAGCATTGCTTACTCATGAGTTTATGCCAATGTTGTGCATTGATCTTATAATTAAATTTGTCTCAGGGCTTATTCATTTTAAACAAAAGAAAGAAAGAAAGCAAGCAAGCAAGCTTTTAATAATGACAAGTTCTGCCGGGGTGGGCCTTGTCAGAGAGCCTTGTGGGTTCTAAAGTCAGCTGTGTTTTGATATTAGCTGTTTTCACCCAATTATTGAATGCTGGTTGTGTGCTATCCTTTTGTTCCCAATTTTTCTCTGCCAACTGTTGAATCAATTTTGTTTACTGTGTTGCAGTTTCCTATTGATTGAACTGCCAAGGCGTGGCTGGTTCGAGTAATACTTGGGACTCGGAGACAGTGGAAATCACATTGACCAAGCAAGGTGAGTCTTTCTGCGGCATCAGCTGCATTTCTTACCGTCGATTTGAAAGGAGATGTTGCCATCTCTCCCTTTAGTTTGCCTCATGTATCAGCATTGTGCTTGTGGTTCTCTCTCTCTCTTTTTTAATTGTTGAGGGGGGGGGGCTGGATTTTACCCCTGATTTTCCTTTCTGTTTAAATGTCTTGCTACACTAACTTACAAAAAAATATTGCTAGCTCAAATCATACAATGCTGCATTGCACATGATCTAAAATGGGTGTTGAATGTAAAATATTTAAGCATTGCAATGGTACATATTAGACTATGCATAACTATTTCCAACAATCAATCACTAATGCATTTGTTTTCCCTCTTCCCATTTTTAGAGGTCGTCACTGCGGGTCCATTCCTGGAGACCGAATGAGAGCCATTGGAAGCAAATGTGATCACTCCAACATATACGCACCGACTTCTCAAATGGTGCCACTCCAAAATGTGTTGAACTGGTGCTCTTTTATTGCTGAGGCCAACAAATTGATAGGGTGTCACATTAACTGTTGATAATAGATAATTTTTGTTTAATCAAGGGAATTTAGTATCTATTGTTTGTTTTGTTCATAAAATCAAATTGGTATCTGTCAGGAAACCCAATACATTATTTCTAATATTTGATTGTTCTGTAACGGGAACGTGTTGTTGGTTTCCATGTGGACTGCTGATATGCTCTGCTGTATCTGATACCAAAAGAATCAAATCCAGGAGTCAGTGAGATTAACATTTTTAATTGTTAAATTCAAAAGTGTCACCCATTTCTGTAGTGTATCAACATTATTTTGTAGTAACAAGATGTGCACTTCGTCTCCTTTGGTGGCTTTGTGAAAGTTGGATACCTTATCGTGCAGTTGTTGTTTTTTTTTTTCAATCCTACTCACTACTGTATATAATGGCATATTCAGCTCTCTTAACTTTAGTAAAAGTTCATTTAATCTAAAACTGGGTGTATTGTTGTGTGTGGTTATTGTGAGTTACATAGTTTATCTTGGACAATAAGTCCAATAAGTAATAACAGTAAGGCAAGAATTGTATTCTGATTTTGTCTTGTATTCTTGTGTATCAATAAGGCAATATGTCCTAATTTTAACATTAAATATAGATATAAATAGATAACCCGTGTAGCACAATATTAATTAATACAACAGGCACAGCCTGTGATATTTAACCAAAACATAAAAATGCAAATCAGAAACAACTAGCTTCACTTTAGGAAATGTTTGAGGCCGTTCTGAAGAGAGAGACATTGCTGCATACACTGGATTGTCAAGAGGCACAACTTTGAATGCATTTAGAGTCTCTACATAATATTGAGTGTACAGTTGACTTGTGATGAGGTACGTCTGGTCTTCATAAATAATGATGTCAGATACCAAGGCAAAAGTTGGCCCCTCTTCATCTAAAAGTACAATGCAATCTCTAAAGTAAGTTCTCCCTTGTGATTTGAACTTCGTGCAAGTCACTGCTGTAGTAGTTAGAGCATGAGAGGGTTTGAAGAGATCACAATGAGGGTGCTGACTGACTTCGATTATCTTGCAGCTTGTTGGAACTTCAGGATCTGGGAAGAAGTTTTTTGGTTGCGTACCTGCCATTTGAGAGGCTCGGAGATTTTCATACCTGAAACAAATTTGAACATTATTAGTCATGACAAATCACTTAGTCTGAGAACACTGTAAGAAATGCTCGAAGATTTCACACCTGTAGGCTGCTGTGTATGGAGGATTTATAAAGTTTCGAGATATCCTGAGAACTGCTTTAAAATACACGTGCATTGCCTCATCTCGAATGGTCCAGGTGTCACGGGTTGGACCAAGTTCTAAAAGTTGAGTAGGAAGGTGGATTGTATAATGAAACTTGGGCACAATGGAAACATTTGGGTAGTGCATTTTGAAGGTACTGTGGTGCGTCTTGATCATTTGCCGCAACTTAGGAATATCTACTCTCTTCTTCAATTTGTATGATAACAGTCCGTTGGTTATTTTCAAGAGGCGAATAAAATTTAATAATCTATCTCCAAGGCGGTCAGCAAAAGGCAACAGAACAAACGGTATTACCAGGGCCAAGGAAAACATTTGGGCAGCAGATTGACGCAGTCCAGTTTTTAAATGCTGCTCATCATTTATATTAGCGGGGATGTCGTTGGAAAGGAATTGCAGGGCAATCCTTGACACTTCTCGGTTGAGGTGGTCTAAAGTAAAATAATGCTCTGTATTGATACAATAATCAAGAAGAGCTCTCAAGTGAGCCTCCAGAACCCTCCTTAACCGTTTATTTTAATTGGCTTTCATGTATATCAATTTGAAGGGGAAGGTTCATACTTCACGCTCATGTAAAAAAATTAGACCCAAGTAGCAAGTACAAGCTTACAGAGTGAACACAAAAAAAGAAAGCGTCCGGAATAGCCCCACCCTCCCTAATATGAAGTTGAGGTGTAAAAGTGGATTATACTGGGCATATGGTGATTTCTTACGAGTAATTGAGCACTCGCACGTTGCGGAAGTCTGCTTTGTTTGGGACTTGGACCGCAGAACGCCAAGCCGTATAGCAGTCAGGGCCTCCCGACTCGAGTCCAGTAAGATCTTTTCTCATGGTGGGAAAGCGACTTGTTTAACCATTACTGTCACTGTGGCTCAGCACTTCCCAGGTGCATGACAGACACCCCCGGGGACGCCCATCGGCTGGCGTGGCGCGGAATCGCGCAAGCTTCCTGCTAGGACGATGCCGCCTAACAGCACGCTTTCGCCGCTCTCTCTTGCACTCGACGTAATGCCCGTGCGGGGTGCGTGTTCTGGCTGCTGAGCCGCGGTGGTTCTGCCCTGTTGCCCGGCTTTGACGTGCTCGCCAAATAGAAGGGAAGGGGGGAAAATCTCGCGATAAAATCGGCGACAGTAAACCAAACTCCCACGGCCGCCGATGAATTTGAGTAAAAACAAATGGCTTAACTTGCGGATTTATTTTTTATGTCACCGTCTGCGAAGAGCGCAGGTGGCAGTCTCGCTCGAAATCTCCTGAATTTGAGCGTTTTCTCCCCAGTCGGTTCAGGCTGACGCCGTGGTAGTGGGGTTGCGGCTGCCGTTGACGCACTCGCGCACGGCGTCGATGATGGCGGTGGCCTCGGTCCCCGCAATCTTGACGGCGTCGTCGAAGCAGGCTGAGCTCTGCACAGGGATCTTGACCACCAGGTCGCCGATGATCTTTTCGGCCAGCTGGCTGGCCTGGACGGTCACCTTCGCGCTGCTCCCCAAGATAATGGCCGACTTGGTCAGGTAGCAGGCAATTCGTACTTCCCAGTGTTCGGCTAGGCAGGTGTTGAGGAGCTGAAACGAGACGCCGCGCAAATGTAGGGCCCTGTCTCTCTCGCACCCGCGGGGTGAACAGTCAGAGGCTTACCTCCCGCATATGGTCGCCCTGCTGCACGGCCTCGTCGTTGAGGGTCTTGAGACTGCTGAGGGTGCTGTTGGCGTTGGCGGACGCGTTCCGCACGCAGTCCTGCAAGTCCTGGTCCAGCTTGTCGTACACCATCTGCAGGCTGCTCTGCTTCTCGAGACACTGCTCGTTGATGCCGGTCAAATTCTGAAGTCACACGTAGCAAGTTCTCTCACCATGTCCAAAACTGCATGACGTAATTCATAAAAGTATGCTCACCTGCAATTGGTTGTTATAGTCTTCCGCGACGGCCCGGGCTGCAGACCCGGCGCTCTTTAAGGCGTCGTCGACGGCCTGCTGCACGGCGAGTGTAGCGGCTTTCAGCGCGTCCCCCACGCTGTTTAGGACGCCATCGACGGCCTTAAAGACGGCGTTCACAATCTCCGTCTCGGTGCCGTAGTCAAAGAAGTCACCCTTCGCCTGGGCACAGATCACCTGCGGGAAGGAACCCAACACAGTGTTGGACACTTTGCTTCCAGACCGGAACAGTCAACTCAGCGACATGAGTGGTGAACTTGAGTTGGGACTCACCAAGAGGGCCACGGCGGCCGCGAACACCTTGAAGTTCATCTTTGCACGATGTTCCGGTGGGACTGAGTAAGGATGCTCGGGGAGGGGGCCTTTTTATTGTCGGGAACTCCGAGGGACTTCGCACAGACCAGATAAGTGTTACCAACTCGGAGGAAGGGCGATAAGAAGGGCAGGTAGGTACTGCGCACCCTTGCCCCGGCAACACAGTGTCCTTCGCAGTCGCATTAGGAGACTCGTCAAAATAATCATTTGCCGAGTATTAGGACGCGAGACGCGTTATCTATCGCAAGGTTAAATATTTACCCTCGCCAGGCACGGACTAGGGTGCCTAGGACCCGGGTTGGAAGTGGCTTTGCCTACCTTCCAGGGGCAAAAGACAGGTTTTTCTTATGTGCGTTCAGCTGAACTAATAAAATGGTTGCGTTTAGAGAAGGAAAGTAAAAAAAATAATTAAAAGCGAGTAGCATTGGCTTGCATTTTATTGCAAAAATCTCTCTGTCGCACGAGAGCGACGTACGGAAATTACATCAATTGTTACAACCCACCTTATTTACACACAACTTTCACTCGCACGCCCTGGGCAGGCAAAAACGGGCCCGGCCAGTGATGGCCACACTAGTGTTTTGAAGCGAACTTGTCAGCAAGCGACGCCGCCGTGCGCGTCCGTCAAGTCCGTTGACTGCGAATGTTTATTTTTGGACCAAGCGTCTCATGAGACCCCCCCCCCCTCTCCTCGCCGCCCAGTAGTGGCCACCCCCTTTTCCCCTCAAAAAACCACGCTATAGTTACACTGAAATTTTATTGGCGTAACTTCGTGCCGCTGCAGAAGCGTGAATTAAGTGTCACGCCAAAAAAGCGGCATCACAGTAAAGTCATGCCAAAAATAGGCGTGACTCGGAAATTTAAGCCAATTTTCGGCGTGAATTTTCTGTCATGTCGGTTTTTGGCATGACTTTTCTAATAGAACGCACTGTGCGCACCAATCCACACGGTACTTTCACGCCAAATGACGGCGTGACGCACATGTCATGCCGTTTTTCGGCGTGAATTTCCTATCACGCCAATTTTGGGCGTGACTTTTTGTCACGCCATAATTTGGCTATTTGTCCGACCATTCAATTTTCAGTGTAACTTACCCTCTCTCGACTCTGCCGCCACAGCCTGCGCTAATCCGGGCCGGTTAGAGAACCACCGCCACATCAGCTGACCCTAGGGCCGCAGCAGGCAAGACCGCCGCCGCTGACCCCAGGGCCGAAGCAGCCAGGGGCGGATCCAGAGACGGGTTCAGGGGGGGGATGTCGCCAAAGTTGCCTACTTACAGGGGCAAAGTGCAACTTTTTGCCTACCTTTCAGGCGGCTTCGCCGGCTTTAGGGGTATAGCGACGCCCCCATCACCCCCCTCCCCCTGGATCCGCGCCTGGCAGCAGCCAAGACAACCGCCGCTGACCCGAGGGCCTCTGCTGCAGGCCCAGCACGAAGAAGTACTCGGAAGAGGACGTAAAGCCTAGTGTGGCCATCACTGGGCAAGGTGATGGCCATGACTGGGAAAGAGGTGGCCATCACTGGGCAAACTGTACATATTTTTTCGTTATTCTTTTCTTCAAGAATAAATTTTATTTTGCTGTTTTTCAAACTTGCGAATCTTGACTCTATCCTTCATGCATGTTCCTGGAAATTTTCATATCGGTACGACGTACGAAAGGCATAGTGAAGGGGTTAAAGGCGCAGCTGTGCGCTAAAAGTGGCCATCATTGAGCATCTTACCCTAACGTCGGTGCGACTATGAGCGGCTAGTGTGCCGTAGACGCGGGGCGCCTCTCCGGCAGGACAACGAGATGTAACCCGAGGAGATGAGCATCGGGGCCCGGTGTGTCAACGAGTCGCGACTTGGCGCCGCGGCCCCGCCGTCGACGCGTACGTGCCGCCCACCTGCACGCCGCGCTCGCCCAGGCCACCAAGCCCGTCACCGCCGACTCCAGCCCGCCCAAGAGAGAAAGAGAGAGTTAAGTCCTAGTGATGGCGTAAATGTGAGAGTGTATGCGTGTGTGTTAGATGGACGGAAGGCAAGTGTCGCGTGGCATGAGCTGCACTCTCCGGAAGCCTCCGCACAGTGTGCCAGTAAATAGACAGGAGTGTTATGTCGGGTGCCCGGCGTCGCGACGGTATCTGCGCGTGTAGTTTCTGGAAATATGTCTGAGGCGCGGGCGTCGCGAGGAGGCAAGGGTCGCGTGCAACGCGCGGCCCTCGCTCGTGACGTCCTCGCCCAGATGAATTCGAATTATCGTTTTATCGTAATTTAATCGTTATGTCGTCGCGCCGCCGGCATTCTTAACCTTAGTTATCCTCTTTGTTTGTGTTGGGATTCTCGACCATGTATGAATGGTTTATTGTTGTAATTTTATCGTATCCACCTTTGGTGATAAGTGCTATTTAATAAATAATTGCACGTCCTTCTGGTATAGTTGTGTCTTGATTTTGCGGAGCCTGGCTCCTGGCGCCCTCACTGCACCGAAAGGATCATTGAGATGTTCTTCATGTTTAATAAAGACATGCCGAATGCTGTACTGGAGTCTCGGTACCATAGGAGAATATAATGGTCCAGACATGCATTCATTCGTGCCTGCAATTGGTTTCAAACGTATTTAATTGATCATTTTTGGCCCGCCCTTCTATTCAAAAAATAGGGGGAGGGCATATGCATTTGCCTTTGTGTCTGTGTGTCGTCGTCGTTGTTGTTGTCGTCGTCTGTGTACAAGGAAGGAGTTGAGCTGGAGTGACCAGATTTGGAGGGTACTTCAGGAGGGCCGTCCGAACAAACAATCCGGTGGTGCAAATCCCGTCCGACCCACGCAAGGCCTGCAGCAGCTGCATCATGGTTTGCATGGGCGGGAGGGGGATTTCCGCCATTATTGGTGCTAGCAGGGCACATAGGGGTATTTTTGGAATCAGGGCGACGAGACAAGATGAATGGACCTGGTCCCGACCCCATCGGCCGCTTTTACAAGTTGGCCAGATCAGGATCTTCAAAAAAGGGGGTCGACCGACTAAAAAAATTTATTGCAGATTTCGATTGGTCTCAGCAAGACCTTTTCAACGAGGGGTCGGAAAGGGGGTCCAGGAGCCCGACTTCGTCTATTAGTCACATCAGGATCTTGAAAAAAGGGGGTCGACCGACTGAAAATTTTTACTTAAGTTTTCGATAGGTCTTGGCAAGACCTCTTCAACGAGGGGTCGGAAGGGGGGTCCAGGAGCCCGCCTTCATGAGTTATGTGAAAAAGTGCGACGGGCTCGTTTTGCGCTCCTGCTGTGCCTCCATTGCAAGGAGTTGCAGTAGCATGGCAAATATGAGTATTTTCGGAATGAGGGCTAAGAGACAAATGAAATGGGCATATTCTAAGGACAGTTGGAGTAAAAAGTGTAAGGACTTTTGCATATTGTGAATAGAAGGGCGGACCTAAGTCACGATGGTACATCGATAACTTTGCCTTACCCGCTCACGGGGTGTTTGATGAGAGCGGGCCGAAGGCCCGGGCCTTCGACTGGCCAAGTTGGGTCTGATGCGAGGGCCGAAGGCCCGAGGAAAGGCCGCCGGCAGGCCAAGCTGGGCCGGCCCCCTGTCGAACCGAGTTGCCGGCGCAGCGAAGCGGAGCTGGCAACTCGGTTCGACGGAAGGGCGGGCCCTAGCTTGTTAAGTGTTCAAAATATACTGTTACAAGGGTGCTGCACACAACAGACAAAATTGTCCAATAAATTGAGACAAAAATGTTGAACAAAAAAATCACCTGTTCCTAATGACCTATTATACATGAAAAGGGGATGGATAGTTTCACGTTCGACTGGTCAAATCACATTCATCAGAAGTATACAGCAAACTATAGTCGTTGACTCTGAACAGCAAGTTTTTACAGTCCAGATGGATTCTGAAAATTAGATTCACACATATTCTTACCGAAACTCAGCAGCTAATTGTATGCAATTTCTTTAATGAAACTACAAAGAGATTTCAGCATTACTATTATGTTTATAACATCACAAAGCCCGTATCAAATTTATTGCTTAATTATTTTTTTTCAATTTAAATGTGCAGAAGGTCATTTTTTGCCTTAAGATCACTCCAGATCCATGGATTATTGCCTTGCCCCCAGCTTGTGTACGAAGTTGTTCCTTTGATTCAAAGACGGCGTCGTGCTGGATGGGGACGGATTGAGTCGCTCTGCGTCTCGCATATCTATGAAACGCCCCATGAGTGTGACAGAGACAAAGCAATGAAACACGGTTCACGAGAGCTGAAGAATCTAAACCCTTTGGAATAGATAAAAAAAAAAATAATAATCTGGCGACTCAGGGGACTACCCTGAGTGGATAGACACCCCTGTGGACTAAATCCGTCACCATCGAATTCGGGGGCTGTGGTGACTTGGCGTGGAATTACCCAATGGCTGAAAATATTTGTGAAGAACGGCTGAAGAAGGAGAAACTAGAAGAGGCGGAACATTTTCTCAAGGAAGAGCAACGCAGGAAAGATAAAGAGGAGGCAGAAAAAATTGAGGAAGAAGAAAAACTGAAGGAACAAGAGGCAAAGGCAGGGGGAAAAAACTGGAGAACGATCAAGAGGAGGCGGAAATATCAGAAGCAGAGGATGATAGCAGGGACTCAAGAATTGTCAAAAAAAGGAAGAAGCACTCAAAAAGACATGAGGTAGTGTATTTTTTAAGCGTTAAATAATAAGGCCAAACCCGTTGAGCAGGAGCCAGTGCAGCAGCTTAAATGTAAGTTCCTGCTCAGTCGTTTAAGCATCACTCCTGGTATCGCTTCTTATTTCCCTGTCGACAGTAATATTGTTAACAATACCGCTGCATTAGTAACTATCTTTTATTAAGCATGTTTTTAGCTACAGTAAATCTTGGCCTCAACTGGTCCTGTTATAACAGTAATGTTCATGTTTAGATGTGCTGATTTGTACATAATATTCTGCAAAGGCTCCTTTCCAATTTAACTAGCATCATACTTTGATGTAACTTACAATCTTTTCATATCTTGTCTTTATCTGTGGTGCAAATTCTTCATATCAGCCCTTTCTTGCATGTTGCTAGCATTGATTGCTACATCTGCCGGTAAAAATTCATACAAAGCATCAAGATAACTTTCAAGAAAGACTTCTTAAGGTGGTAGGTACACACATGACATTAATACAGTTTCTTTGGCGCACTTAACCTCAATAAAAATAAATTCAGGTCTTTGATCATCTCCAGTAGACTTGGCTAAAAGCTTTGCTTTTAATCGATTGTGGACATACATAGCTACACCACCTCCTCGCATGTTATTTCTGTTAACATTAAACACATCGTATAGTTTGGAATGTCCATCTGACTGCTGTCTCAGGAAAAAGGTCTCACTTACTCCTGCAACATCCACAGAACTATCTGAGAATGCATCCCAGTACTCAGTGAAGTGGTTTGAATGATTCAAAGATTGAGCATTTATATTAGCCACCCTAAATTTTTTCTTGTGTTTAGCCATCTTCTAGAGAGGGCGAGACAAAAAGAGAGAGAGAGAGAGAGAGAGAGAGAGAGAGAGAGAGAGAGAGAGAGAGAGAGAGAGAGAGAGAAAGAGAGAGAGAGAGAACGACGGAACGACGTTTTGGCGACGAGTCGGCGTAGCGACGAGCTAAATGGTGTTGGACACTGGAGAGAAGCCTTGTAGCGCTACAGGGCACTAGATGACCAACTCCATCGTGCGGACTTGGATCGTGTTTCGAAGCGGTTGCGAGTTGCCGCCGAGGACCCCCCCCCCTCCCCCCGATGCCCCTCCCGTCCCGCTCTCAACCCCAGACGGATGTGACGCACTTGCCACGTCCAGCCAGCTTTATCCCGCAGTAGGTCCGAGGGTTATCCACAGCACATTTAGAAACTGTTGCCATGTTTTAGCACGATAGAGGTTGAAAATGACCGTTTCTGAACCCTCGATACCGGCTCGGAGCTATGTAAACCGTACGAGACCACTGTCAGCATTCCCTAACCTCTCACTTTGGCCTTTTTTTTACGCCTGTCGTCTGCTCGTATCCGGTCCACTACGCTGCGCCATGCCAGCGTCATCGCTTAGCGCCAACGCTAGCGTTGCCGGAGGTGAAATGCTCTGCGTGCAATTGCGTGCGTCTTGCGTGCGTTTTGCTTGCATCTGCGTGCATTTGTGCGTAATGAGTGCGTGCTCAGTGCGGGCGTATGCGTGCAAATGCGTGCACAGCGCGTGCAAATGCGTGCGCGCCCCCGCTCTCGTGCGTGCGATTGCGTGCGAAGTCGTATCGGACACGGCGCCGGCTTGTTTGAGCGCCTGGAAGGTACGCAACCACTCTGAACGGGAAGTGTTCTGGTTGCATAGCGACAGGCTGATCGTACGAGCCGAGCCGAGGCGTGCGGAGCCGAGCCGGGGAAGCGGAGCGTCGCGCCCCCCAGCTGATTCCACCCCCCTCCCTTCTCCTCTTACCCACCTCGCGTCTGCAAGTGCATGTTTACATTTTTGATTTTCACAATTGTTTTCCTTTTCTGTCTTTGGTTTCTTGAGGCATTGAGTGTTGCTTGGCGCCGACTGACAAGGCATTTAGTTGTGTTCCAATGGTGTGCTCAGCTAATGCATTCGCTTCTGCTTTCAGGCTTCCAGCATCTGCATGTGGTGTACTGTTAGACAGGTTAGCAGACCATTCTTCCTCACAGCTGGAAAGATAGGGGTAGGTTGGGGAAGAAAAGTACAAAACGGCTACTTTGCACTGTACAGAAGTTACAAATAAGGCTTCAACTAGTCTGCTCTGTGGAACTTGTAATGTAGTCCCTTCCCGAGGAAATGGTTCACTTTTTATCGATTCCAGGTCATCACAGGACGGACAACATGCCAGAATAGATGTGATTTCGGTACTTCTCGAAAAGGGTAAGAAAAGTACACCACCGGGAAAGAAAAGTACAGTGAAAAGAATTGCAATTTGGAACCATACTAGGTCCAATCTTGGTTCAAATCAGGTTTTAGCCTAAAGTGGGAGGTAAGGACTTGCCATTAGTTCAAGTTTCGTCAAAATCGGTCTATTGGTTCTGATTCTACATGGTTTTATTATGGGAAGTCCAAGAAGCCCTTTCTTAGTGATACGAGGGTACAGCTTTTATGTACTTTTCTTCCCCTCGCCTCGTAAATGTCCAATAACTTCTTCATTTCTGGTTTCATTCTATAAAGTGTGATAACATTTTTAGTTTGTCTCGCCAAATAAAATATTTTTCCGTGACCAACTTCATATTCACCCCACTTCAATATTTTACAGGGCGTACTTTTCTTCCCCAATGCCTGTACTTTTCTTCCCCAGGGGACTGTACTTTTTTTAGCCGTTTCATTTTTCCACTTATAACATTTTTTATATAAGCCTAAGAGCATCAAACGATACTGATTTTCAAAGGTGATGGTCTAAGCTATAAGTTGGTACCACACATTCGACTGGCGGCTGATTCTGTTCGAAGCTATACTTAAAAGTACGAACAGTTTAAAAAAAGTTTTTCATGGTCCTTTTTAGTGTTTTAATCAACCATGCGTTTTGGCTCCAAATATTAAATGAAGAACTGGGCAAAATTTATTTTTTTTCGGCGGAATGACCACTTTTTCTTTAAGCACACTTGAAATAGTTCAGTAAAGTCTCAGTGCGTAGGCACAGCTGGTGTTCGTTTTTTACCCGAGTCCAGAGTGTACTTTTCTTTCCCAACCTACCCCTAGCAACTCCTTCCCATGTCCACCTTTGCCAGGCAAGCATAAGGTTTGTGTCAAAATGTTTATTCTTATCTGGTGCATCCAAATTTTCACCCGCTCCTTCTTCCCACACCAATTCAAAGTCACCTCCTCCTACATTCCATGATGTTCGCCACTTTCAACAGTTTTATTTTGAGGTGCAATGATTCCACTTTGACCCTGTGTTTCAGTTTCCAACCCTTGGTCCCAAGCTCTGTCCGAGTATCTCTGTTGGCAGCATTTGTTTAGCTCATGAGTTTTTTTTTGTTGCAATCAACACTGAAAGTTCAAAATATATATTAAATAAGGTATTGAGTATCTTGTGCTTTCATCAACCTTTTCATGCACTTTCATTTCTTGGTGCAATGACGATCTTGCTCGTGGAAATATTCTGAAAGCTATATTATTTCAATCAAACACTGTTTCATTGATTGGCTCTCGGAAAACAAACAGAAGGTTCTCAAAGCAAAATAATGCAATTGTATTTACTGCGTTTTTGTTTGTCCGTAGCTTTACATTACAGTTGGCAGATGACAATATGTAACAAAAGATCTCGTATCTGAAGCAACATATAAACTAAAACATAAAATGACAAACAATAGTCCACATACAAAACACAAGCGTATGATGAACTGTTTCCCACGTTATCTAGTGCATGCCTGTTCCACACTTGGATATGCAGTGTAGCCATGGGTTGTTAGTTTGGTTGTGCGAAGTCCCTACCTGATTCTCCTCAAGAGTTAAAAAATGATTTACATGGTAGGTCGTGGTTTTGGGATTACAGTGCAGTCGACTGCTGTGCAAAAGCGAGTACTAGTCACGCCAAGTCGGATAGTGTACTTGTAACGTCCATACGGCATAACCTTGAATTTAGGAAACTCCCATGACATAGGTACGTTTTTGACCTCGTGGGTGCCCTGCGAGTAAAAAAAAAAAGGTCACATTTTTTTTTATCACAACCGGGAAATTCAGACAACAACTGGTCCATGCCCGCAGCAAACCCGGGACAGACCCGCCCTGGACCCGGTACTGTTTAGTAGGGGTGATCGTCCAGCAAAAATGGTTGAAGTTGAAAATGCTACATAGCCAAAAAGCTTTCTTGGAATAAAAAATGAATTTAGAAAAAAAGAATTTTATTCGGACAGGATCCTCGACTGATCCGGTTAACAATTTTCTCTGTTTTTCAGCCAAAAATGGCGGTTTTTCAAAATTTCTCTCAGCCGCTTCTGTGATTTGGGGACTAACTGAGGCTCCTGCGTCACCGGGCAACCCTCATATCAAATTGGAGTAACAAACCCTGGAAAAAAGGGCCAAAGTCATGTTTTTTGCACGGAAACCTTGTTTTTGAGACACTGAGAATGAAAGAGTCATGATCAGGACTAAAATTTTGATTGAGGAATCCTTTATCACCCAAGTTTATGTGAGGAAGGTTTCCTCGCCGATATTTAGGCGAGGAAAGTTTCCTCACTCAAATTTGGGTGATAATACAGTGTAGCCATATATAGTAAGCTGATACACTCTTCCTCACCCAAATTTGGGTGAGAAAGCCTTCCTCACCCAAATTCGGGCGAGGAACTCGGTTGATAAAGTGTTCCTCGCAGAAAATTGGGTATTAATCAAGACTCTTTCATTTTAGGAGCGACTTAGTTCGTTTAGTTACGGATAATCAGGGTTCAAACACACCACTTAGTGTCCCGACTAAAGTAGAGCGATTGGACGAAAGTGGAATCTTTTTTTCACTAGACAACTACTTCAGGGCACAAGGAGACAAGTGCCAAAATACTTTGACCCGGGGCCACCTCCTTAGGCCTTAATGTTAGGTCCCAACGTATAAATCGCACTTTTTCGTGCGAAGCAAAGGGAACTACGTTTTTATTTGGTTTGCCCTATCTTGGATCTGGGGCGAAGTATGTCTGAATATGATATGAATTATTTGCCAGTAGTGTTCGAAAATTCCCGGGAACAATCATTTGGGGGAATATTCCCGAGACTTCCCGGGAATTCCCGGGAATATTTCTACTTGACCGGGAACATTGCTACATGAAAAACTCTTGACATTTGATAAACGTTGGAATTTTTAACACTGTCTCTTACACTCTACGTTTTGTTTTGTCTTCCTCTTTAAGAAAAATGGAAAACAAAAATTGAATTGTTTCATAAATATTACTTGCTATGTTGCTTTTTTAACTTTTTCCTGAAAAAATTGTCAATTTTAGCAATTTTTATAAAATTCCCGGAAATTTCCTTGTTTTGGGGTCTGATTGTGCCCGGGAACGTTCCCGGGAATTCCCTAAATTCCCGGGAATATTCCTACCCTTTAAAACACTATTTGCCAGACTTTTCTTTGGAAGTCTTTCGCTTCGGCGGGGTCTAATTTTGTTCAAAAATGGTACAAGGTCGCACTTTTTTTTAGGTTTCGAGATCAAATCTTGGTACGTTTGTGTGCAGCAAATAGTTACGGCGTTTCTGGAACAACATAAGGACGAAAAATCAAGTTGAAGCCACTTTCAGGGGGTAGGTACCCGAGGTTAACCTTCCCTGAGGTCACCCCCTATTCTTTTTAATTTAATAATATTTTTTAAATACATATTCTTTAAACCCGATTCCCAGAGGTTGCCCTTCCCTACGGTCACCCCCTTTATTTTCCTGAATTAAAAATCATTTAAAAATAAATACTTCTTTTGGCCATATTCCCGGGAGTTACCCCCTTTCATTTGAAACAAAAAGATTTTAAAATTGATTTGAACATTAAAATGATTAAAATAAATAAAGAAGAGGCATCCCTATTACTCTGAAACTAATTGGTCCATACTATCCTAACCAAACCTAACGGGCTCGTGACCAATCTTACGCTACTCGTGACAGATCTTACGCTCCTCGCGACAGACCTTATACACGATGAAAGCAAAACCTGGTTTTCCCAGGAGCTTTTTTAAATTTCCAGGAGCTTGCGACTTTTCCCAGGAGGCTCCTCACTGCAATTCAAAGGGTGAGACGTCTCATCCATTTTCGGTGATACAAAAAGTCTCACCGAAAAAAAGTCACACACGAATGTATCACCGAAAAATGGTCAGACATCAGTGAGATGGACCCTTGTTTTCCTGAGGAAGTATCACTCTTTTTCTGTGATACATTTGAGTACGACCTTTTTTCGGTGATACATTCGTGTACGGCCTTTTTACGGTAATACACTTTAGTATCACCCTTTTTCGGTGAGACAGTTCTTTTCGGTGAGACAGTTCTGTCTTACCCCTCAGATGGTGAGAGGTATCACCATTTGATTTACAGTGCTGGGTTTTATGAACTTGCTTTCCAGGAGCCTCCCGGAAATTCCACACATTTCCCAGGAGGTTCCTGCGAATCATGACGCGAAGTCTACGTTTCCAGGAGTGTCCTGGGAAAAATGTTGCGTTTCCAGGAGGGTTCCTGGAAATGTTGACGGAAGTGGCCGGAACGGTCCCCGAAGGCACCCATGGCGTCCAGGTGACCGCTATGACACCCAGAGCTTAACGCCGTGGTCCGCTTCGTTCTGCTCCCAGTGGGTCCAGAGATACAAGGACGTCCAACGAGGAGTCCGTCGAGGCCACTTTTTACTTGGAGGCCATGCGGCCGCGGCCGCAGTCCCTCAAGGTGTCCGAGACTTCTGACTTTTCTATCGCGTTAAGGTGGTCCTGGACCCCCAGGAACCAGGCGGTGGTTGAGGTTGGACCACCGATACGCCCAGGATTCCGCCGATCGGCGCCAGCGTGCCGCCATGCCAGCCGGCACCATGACGATTTCGTCATAGGGGATCACAGAGGATGACTACGTGCCCGCTAGGACACTCGGAGTTCAACGCAGAAGTCCGTTTCTTTCTGCGCCCAGTAGGTCCAGAGATACAAGGACGTTCAACGAGGAGTCCGTCGAGGCCCTCTTTTAACTTGGAGGCCATGTGGCCGCGCTCCCTCAAGGTGTCCGGGACTTCTGACTTTTGTGTCGTGTCAAGGTGGTCCTTGACCCCCAGGAACCAGGCGGTAGTTGAAGTCGGACCACCAATACGCCCAGCGGCACCCTGGCCCCGATCAGCGGAATCCTGGGCGTATTGGTGGTGCAACCTCAACTACCGCCTGGTTCCTGGGGGTCCAGGACCACCTTGACGCGATACAAAAGTCAAAAGTCCCTGACACCTTAAGGGAGCGCGGCCACGGCCGCATGGAAAATAAAAATACAGGTAATTCAACTGCACACTGCAAGAAAAGACCAAAACGAAAGTACACAAATTACTGGCAACTTTTTTATCAGGAATTTATTGTACTTTTAAAGTACAACAATCGTTGTACAATTGTTGTACAAAGTACAATGGAACCGGCATGACGAGTGCTGTGCAGTCCAGGACTCGTTGTGGTTTGTACAATTCTCGTTGTACTTTCTACAATCCCTGTTGTACTTTTATTGTACAGTTTTTGTTGTACTTTTGTTGTACTATCTACACTTTTTCTTGCAGTGCAGGCACGACTGCATACCACCAGCGTCTGCAGTCGTGTCTGCAGTTGTGTGTGCAGCTTTGACTGCAGTGCGTGGGGTGTTATTTCGCTTTCAAGGTAGTTCCCTTTGCTTTGCACGAAAAAGTGCAATTTATCAGTTGCGACCCAACATTGAGGCCTTTAAGGAGGCGGCCCGGGTCAAAGTATTTTGACACATGTCTTCTTGTGTCCTGAAGAAGTACCCTTATCCGTGGAAAAAGATATCACTTTCGTCCAAGCGCTCTTCTTTGATTGGGACGCTAGGTGGTGTTTTTAAACCCTGATTACCCGTAACTGAACGAACTAACTCTCAAAAACAGGGTGTCCGTGCATAAAAGACACTCAAAACAATAACGTCTTTGGCCCTTTTTTCCAGGGTTTGTTACTCACATTTGATGAGGGCTGCCGGTGACCCGGGGACGTTAGTTTGTAGCCAAATGACAGAAGCGGCTGAGAGAAATGCTGCATAACAGACATTGCAGGCTGAAAAACAGAGAAAATTGATTAAAATTGTTTAACGGCACTGTCGCGGACGCCGAATCTTGTCCGAATAATTTATTTTTTTTCTAAATTATTTTTTGGCTGAGCGATTAGCGAAGCCAGTTACTCCAGTGGGGTTGAAAAGTTTTGTCTATCTGTCTGTCTGTCTGTGTGTCTGTCTGATTGTGTGTCCGCACTACTCCTCCCAAACGGCTCGGCCGATCGGGATGGGATTTTGCAGGGTTGTTAGGTATATCCTTGGCTCGCCACACGCCGAAATTCAGCTCACTATCTCAAATCATTCAGTCGTACCAACGAAAAAACACTTACAAAAACGGCAGAAAAGGTGCAACTTTTAAGTGACTTTACATTTTAGAGACATTTTTACATGGTTTCGTCTGTTTTTGAAGGTGCAGATGACAAAAATGAAATCAATTTCGACCCCTGACCAAAGTTTTAACTGCGAATCGGCTACCTCGGCCCGAATTTACTAACATATTCAACTTCGACCCTCCATCTTGAAAAATGGGGGTCGACCGACTAAAAATTTTTATTGCAGATTTCGATAGGTCTCGGCAAGACCTTTTCAAAGAGGGGTCGGAAGGGAGGTCTGTGAGCCCGCCTTCATGTACTGTGAAAATTGGTGCAACGGCCATGATTTTCACATTAACTTTGGCACAGTGGGAACACAAGGGCGGGCCTTAGTCCTGATGTTACATCAATAAGTTTGCGCTTTACCTCCACGGGGTGTGAGGTGCGAAGACCGAAGGCCCGAAAGACGGCATCCGATTGGGCCAAGCCAGGTCTGCTGCGAGGGCCGAAAAAGGCCCGAGGATAATCCGCCGGTAGGCCAAGCTGGTATCGGCCCCTGTCGAACTGAATTGCCGGCGCAGCGAAGCGGAGCTGCCTACTCGGTTCGACGGAAGGGCGCGCCCCAGCTTGTATACTTCGACCATTCATCACGTAGTGCACTACTCATTGCCTCAATTAACCCTTAAAACAGGCGTGGATTGTCGAAACTGGCGCAGCATCGCGAAGCCTGTTACGACAGGACACGGTCTGGCGTAAACCTACCTTGTTATCACAAGAAATTATTTAAGCTATGTAGCATTTTTAATTTCAACAATTTTTGCTGTATGATTACCCCTACTGCACAGGCCTGGCACAAGGGCGGTGCATAAAATACGTCATTGGTGACGAGAAAGTTAACAATGGATCCCAGCCTCCAAGGAAGTCCGAGCAAGTGGTAATTTACGGAATCTTTAATTAGAAAATTGCCCATTTTTAGCTTACTTACCTACGTCTGCTGTTAGTTTAGGTTTCGCGATACAAATAAAAAAACCTACTAAGGGGAGGTTCTGGTGAAATGTTATGCTTTCTTCAAAATATGTCCTACTGTGAAAATTTGCTTTAAATGTGATGTCTTACCAAATAAATATTAAAATTTATCATTCAGGAGGCACATTCCATACCTTGAACCCAGACGAAAAGGTTAATTTGGCCTATTTAGGCTATAACTTCAAAAAACGTTTTGCGCCTACAGTTTCGTTGTAAAAGGTTGGCCTTGACATTCGATTCATTTTTAAAAGGTCCGGCATGCACAACTAACAATCTTCATTAAATTACCATAGGCAAGCTTTTAAAGCAAACGTTTGACTATAATTGCTCAAAAAATAACAAAATAGTCTATTTTTAGTAACGTTTCAGCTGAAAAAGCTTGCCAGTAATAATATAGTGGACATTCTGAGCGATGCATGCCGGAATCTTTTAAAAATGAATCGAGGAAGTGAAAAATGTCAAGGCCAACCTTACAGGACAAAATGGTATGCGCTAGAAATTTGTTTAAGAAACAGCCGAAAAAGGGTCAAAAAGACTCTTTGACTGGGTTCACGGCGTGGCATGTACACTCAAAAGTCGAATTTTAGTCTCTTCTAAGTATGTACTGATATTCCTTACAAAATATGTCATGGCAAGATTTTCACCAGAACCTCCCCTTAAAGAAGCTTGCAAACACTTCTCACATAAGCTTACGAAATTAGCGCAATGCAGAAAAAAATATGACATTAATAATTACACTGGGTTCGAATGCGCAGGTTCCATTCGTGGCAGAGTAGTTGCCTAGCGCGACCATTTTGTAGAAGTCTGGTAAGTGGTCCCGCAGATTTGAACAGGCTCCTCGAGGGAAGTTGAAGATGAACGCGTTTTCCTTCCACTGGTTATTGGACCGGACCGCCATATCGACGCGAGCCTGTCGAAACGATGCGCCGAATTATGAGAAACTGACGTTTTTCTTGATACAGAAAGCAGGGGAAGGAAAGGTCTCACTCCCAATTCGAAGGGTGTTAAAAAATACATCACCTAGCAAGTGTCATAAGCTAAATACGAAAGAGAAGTTCCCGGTCAAGCTGGAATACTTCCGCGGGAAGTTTCGGGAATGTCCCCCCAAAAGACTGTTCCCGGGAATTTTCGAACAGTATTCCAAGTACATCGGTGTGTCCTTTGTAGACAGGTAGCTTTCTAGCGGGCAAAACTGCGATGGTGACGATCCAGGACCAGACAGACAATAATTGTCATGCAAAATCGGAGCGCTAGTGAAGTGGCGAGGAATCTTACCAATGGATTTTCTGTCATACCATACCCAATGCGTATCATCGAAGCGAGACGAAATAGTAAAATTGCCGGTTACGGTCTGCTTTTCGAAGGGCCTCGCAGGATGAAAGTGACTTGGGCGCAGGAATATTGCCAGGGTGCCGTCGGACGGACATGGGTCGAATCTCGTCGTGTACGCGATGTACGGACCCTGCAGATAAAAACCGAAAACACTTCATAAGGACTCAATAATGTGACCCAACGAAGTACTTGGGAGTGTAGATTGGATGAGCAGTGCTAACCGTAGCTAGCTAGGCGTCAGGGAGAGTTGGGGAGCATGGTGCCCACTCCTTCCTGACAATTTCTATGACTTCTTTGACGGGATTGGAGCAACTGCTACATGAACGGACACTGCTTGCCGTGCTGTCACTGGTCTCGCTACTGAAATTGGTAGCTTCCGAATGAGTCCTTTCCCTATTCCTACTTTTTTTCCTAGGTGTGTCCCGGCAATGCAGTCTTCCAAACAAGCTAGGACCCGCCCTTCCGTCGAACCGAGTTGCCAGCTCCGCTTCGCTGCGCCGGCAACTCGGTTCGACAGGGGGCCGGCCCAGCTTGGCCTGCCGGCGGCCTTTCCTCGGGCCTTCGGCCCTCGCATCAGACCCAACTTGGCCAGTCGAAGGCCCGGGCCTTCGGCCCGCTCTCATCAAACACCCCGTGAGCGGGTAAGGCAAAGTTATCGATGTACCATCGTGACTTAGGCCCGCCAATTCACAATATGCAAAAGTCCTTACACTTTTTACTCCAACTGTCCTTAGAATATGCCCATTTCATTTGTCTCTTAGCCCTCATTCCGAAAATACTCATATTTGCCATGCTACTGCAACTCCTTGCAATGGAGGCACAGCAGGAGCGCAAAACGAGCCCGTCGCACTTTTTCACATAACTCATGAAGGCGGGCTCCTGGACCCCCCTTCCGACCCCTCGTTGAAGAGGTCTTGCCAAGACCTATCGAAAACTTAAGTAAAAATTTTCAGTCGGTCGACCCCCTTTTTTCAAGATCCTGATGTGACTAATAGACGAAGTCGGGCTCCTGGACCCCCTTTCCGACCCCTCGTTGAAAAGGTCTTGCTGAGACCAATCGAAATCTGCAATAAATTTTTTTAGTCGGTCGACCCCCTTTTTTGAAGATCCTGATCTGGCCAACTTGTAAAAGCGGCCGATGGGGTCGGGACCAGGTCCATTCATCTTGTCTCGTCGCCCTGATTCCAAAAATACCCCTATGTGCCCTGCTAGCACCAATAATGGCGGAAATCCCCCTCCCGCCCATGCAAACCATGATGCAGCTGCTGCAGGCCTTGCGCGGGTCGGACGGGATTTGCACCACCGGATTGTTTGTTCGGACGGCCCTCCTGAAGTACCCTCCAAATCTGGTCACTCCAGCTCAACTCCTTCCTTGTACACAGACGACGACAACAACGACGACGACGACGACACACAGACACAAAGGCAAATGCATATGCCCTCCCCCTATTTTTTGAATAGAAGGGCGGGCCAAAAAGCGCCCCCGTAATTATTTTCAATGTTAAAATAATCCGTGCGACCTTCTAAGTTTTGAAAGAACGTTTCCAAATCATTTCCGTCCTTATAGGTCGGCAGTCTGACCAATGGCTCAACACGTGAAAACTCCATGTCAAATTCCAAAATTCCGTGAATTAAACGTGAAAACAAATTTTGGAACGGGCACCACCGCGGCGCGGCCGCCAAGTGACGTTTGATGTTCTTGCGGAGAGCGGCTGACAGTATGCTGATCACGCAGTGTTGGTCGCGGCCGGGGCGACACAGAGGCTACACAGCAGGCAAGATTTCCTATTTTAATTAAACTACACATAAAGTAAATAAATGTAAGTGCACAAAAAGGGAAAATTATTTAAAATTGATTTTTTTACGAATTTTAACTTTTACCTCGGCTTCCTTTATCCACGCCGCCCACCACAAAATCAACAAAGTAAATCCCACGAAACCCAAAAAAATGCGACATTCTGAAAGCTAAGGACAAGGCCTACTACTTTTGTTCTAATCGCAACGCTGGAGCGAGGTTTCCTATTCGAAATGGCCTCAAAGTCTATTTTTTCATAAATTTCACTGAAAAATCAGTTTATTTTGTCATTAATTGTACTTTTTGCATTCCGGGGTGCAACACGGTAAACACGTCATTTAGTTGACCATAGGGGCGAAAATTTAAACCTTTTTGGCGGATCTCGAACAGTTATGGCCGAAACGGCGCTCTGAGCGCGATTCACCAAGGCGCGTAAGGCCGATTTTGACCCATCCACGACGCCTTCGGGCTGCACCAAGCCGCCCTGGAGGGCAGTGGATCGCCGCGTCGCTGTCAGCCCGTCCCAGAGACATGTCTCACATGCATGTGTTTGACTCATTGCTTGGTGACTGGTTGTTCTCCCTCATTCCAGACATGGGAAAGAAAAAATTTTACACCAAAACACGCGAAAAATGCTAAAATGACTAAAGTTGACACTTCGAGGGCATATTTTGGCATTTTCCTTCGGTGTATCCCACAAACAACGGCGCAATTTTCAGAGATAATTCAGGTACGTGTTTTAGAATAAAGTTTACAGCGACGCAGCGCTCTACTGCCCTCCAGAGCGGCTTGGTGCAGGCCGAAGGCGTCGTGGATGGGTCAAAATCGGCCTTGCGCGCGTTGGCGAAACGCATTCAGAGTGCCGTTTCAGCCATAACGGTTCGGGATACACCAAAAAGCTTGAAATTTTCGTCCAACCGACAACAAAATGACATGTTTACCTTGACAGACAACTATCAAATTTCGAGATCAGCCGATTTTTGGAATTTGCACTCAAGCCCCTCAGGCTCGGCCATGCGACATCGTAGGACCACCAAACTTTGGCAGTGGTGTTTTTTCACCAAATGAAAGAATTTGGCACCACGAACTTTTGTCTCAGTTCAATTTGAAAAAAAATAAGGGACGGTCTAAAACACATGATTCGCCGAGCAGTTCGGCTAACAGTGAATTCCCTTGTGAGTAGGTAAACGAAAAAAATTATTTCGGGTCCCGGATCAGTTCAGGGTCATTTTCATCGATGGGCCACCACAAGTCGATAAATAAGCGAATCGATTTCAATTTGGTATGGTTCTTCGCTCAATACTTATACCTTCGTCCCCTTTGACATTCGTTTGCACGTAAAAACTGCGATGTCAGTTTGAACGTGACAAGTGGAACGTCCAATGTTGGTCAGGTATCATATGACAAAGAATCGTAGAAAGCAGCAAACCACAATATTTAACAGGCGTTTACAAGGTCATGACATACAAGGTATAGGTAAGTAGCATAGAACTCATTGACCAGGTGTTCGAATGTTCAAAGCAACCAAAACTAGAAAGCGTTTTGATCCAGTATGTCTCAGAAGTCTTAAAGGTAACGACTTAGACTTTGTAAAATTAAACTGTTGAGGCTCTCTGCACTAAATCACTTCTTACACCCTCAGACTTGAAATTGACATGTTTACATTGTATTGTACATGGTATTGACATTTTCTTAGTAGCACCTCAGCACCTCCAGTAATTTGGGCAACAATATTACGTACCTTTAGCTTTTGTGATATTTACACATTTGTTAGTACTTATTGTCTACAAAATTTTTCTAAATAATTACATAAAGTAAATTGTACGTACCTCAGAAGAACATACTAAATACTATCGTTGTAGGAAGTAGTACCTGGTTACTGACAATAAAGTCAGTAAGATGCTGAGAGTGAAGCTCAGTGGTGCATCAACAAGGCAATATGGTAAAAATTGTCTTGATTTAGTATTTATTTAATTATTTGTTTTAAAACTTGTTATTTATTTTTCGTGTCATCATCTAAAATACATGGTGTGCTCATGTCAGTTTGCTGGGTACATGTGGATGTAAAAAACAGACTCACATTTCAGGTTTTGACCCCACTTGTGAAACAAATGTAACACTTCCAAGTTAGACGTCACATCAGTGCCTTTTCGGCGGATACAACTCACAGCAAAAGTGTTGATGGAGGTTTTGCTGTTAACGAGATGCGAGTTGAGCAGGATGGGGGCCAACAGCAACGCAGCGAGCGGAGGCATGGAGGTGCCGTTCCCTTGGCAGCTCGCGGCATGCGAGTCCAAGCCGCCGTAACAGTGGAGTGGCGCATGTTGGCAACGAATGCGAGCGGAACAGAACGCTGCTGACCTGCGATGGAAGAATGGTTGCATGTTAGCCACAATACTGTGGCGTGTTATTGTGGCTAACAGTCTGTGCACTGTGGCAAAAATCTACGGCAAAGCCAGTTAATCTGTTTGCCAGGATTCCCTTGTGACCCTATACTCAGTATTTCCTGTAGCCTTTAGAGTATGCAATGCGCGCCTCACAGTATTCTCTGTAGGACTTCCTGTGGTCTCCGTGCACCACATTGGTCTGCGACGCGCATGCAGAGAAAACTTTGAGTCGCACAGTGAATTTTAATACTGCATGGAGGCTACGGGAAATGCTGGGTTTGGGGTTACAGAGAATCCTGGCAAAAAAAAACAAAAAAAACTGCCTTTTCCGTAGTTTTTCGCCTTTTTGTATGCCTACTCGCTTTCTTCCTGTTCTTCCTCTTGCACTTCGATCGGCGACGACTGTAGTGCTCTTATCTCTCTTACATCTACAAGACGATCCTCGCGCGCCTGTGCTCGGCGGTGGTGGTGGCTCTCCTGAAGTTCGAAAAACTTCCTTGCAGAGTGTGAGTTCCCTGCAATCCCTTAACCTTTGCTACGTGTTTCAAGCCAGTGGCGTGTTCCTCTTTTTTTACTTTCACATTTTTCTAGAGATGCAAATTTTCCGGAAACTTTCAAAGGGTCGGAAAAAACCGGAAAAGTTGGAAAAAAACCCAGAAAATTTGGAAAAATGGGAAAAATAGGAAAAATTAGTTTTTAAGCACTATGAACATGAAACCTACTACTTTTGTGCTTTGTTACAACTTAACTTATACTAACAACCCGAGATTCACAACAGCAAGCTAAAAAAACGCACGAGAAGGAATCATAACAGGGTATAAGTAGTTTGAGTGCACTGAGAATCGTGTTCACGTAGGGTTAAAGGTATGCTTTTAGCCTACTTTCAGGCGAAATGCCCGACTTTTTGCCTACTTTTCAGGCTGAATCTTTCCAATTTTTCCGAGGCCAGGGAAAAAAACGGAAAAAAACACTGTTTTTTTCCAATGTTTCCGGAAACTTTCCGGGCATTTTCATCCCTACATTTTTCAGCTTTCAGATTTCATCCTTCTGGCTACAAAACAACGTAATGGCACTTACGTGCGACTTTTTCCGTTCTTGCTCCAATGTGCAGCGTGACGAATCTGGCTTGCAAACAGTAGGGGTGATCGTCCAGCAAAAATAGTTGAAATTGAAAATGCTACATAACTTAAAAGTTTTCTTGTGATAAAAAAAAGAATTGAGAACAAAAAAAAGTATTTCATTCGGACCAGATTAAGCGTCCACGACAGATCCGTTAAACCATTTTAATCAATGTACTTTTTTTTTTCAGCCCAAAATGTCGGTTATGCAGCATTTTTCTCAGCCGCTTCGGTCATTTGGCGACAAACTAGGGCTCCCGGGTCACCGTGCAGCCCTTATGTCAAATGTAGGGAACAAATCCTCGAAAAAAGGGCACCAATACCCTGTTTTTAAGAGTTACTTTGTTTAGTTACGGGTAATCAGACTTCAAACACACCACCTACCGTCCCCATTAGGGTAGATGGACGAAAGTCGCAATACCCCTAAAGGCGGCGAAGCCGCCTGAAAGGTAGGCAAAAAGTTGAACTTTGCCCCTTTCAGTAGGCAACTTTGGCGACATCCCCCCCCCCCCCCTGAACCCGTCTCTGGATCCGCCCCTGGCTGCTTCGGCCCTGGGGTCAGCGGCGGCGGTCTTGCCTTCTGCGGCCCTAGGGTCAGCTGATGTGGCGGTGGTTCTCTAACCGGCCCGGATTAGCGCAGGCTGTGGCGGCAGGGTCGAGAGAGGGTAAGTTACACTGAAAATTGAATGGTCGGCCAAATGGCCAAATTATGGCGTGACAAAAAGTCACGCCCAAAATTGGCGTGACAGGAAATTCACGCTGAAAAACGGCATGACATGTGCGTCACTCCGTCATTTGACGTGAAAGTACCATGTGGATTGGTGCACGGTAAAAGTGCCGCCTTGAAATCCAAGGGGATGCCTTGTTTTAATTTCCAAGGGGTTTGAGTGAATTTTCAAAATAGTCCAAATTGACATGTTGTAAAAAGCAGAAACATAAATAAAAAATATAATGCACATTGCTTTTTATTTTATCTTCCCCCTTTCCCGAAAACGCCTGATGGGTAGGCAACCCTGAAAAAGAATTGCCATGAGGCGCCTGATGGGTAGGCAGCCCTGGAACGTGATCTTGAGACCGGCACTTACGTCTGGATGAGGAACTCGGCGAAGTAGAACGGGTGCTACACTGTTAGAAGTACCTCCGTAATTCTTAAAATGTCTACCGATCTGTTCAGTTTTTTTTAAAACGGATCCTTCCGTTCACGAAATAACAGCGCATTATCTGTAAAATCGGGTCCCAGGTCAGTCCTCTTGCGTCCTCTTTGGGCCCCAAGGCGGTCCCGTCCCGTCCCCTTGGGCCCCAAGGCGGTCCAGTCCCGTCCCCTTGGGTCCCAAGGTGGTCCCGTCCCGTCCCCTTGGGTCCAACGTCAGTCCCAGTCCTGTTGGGTCCCCTTCAGTCCCAATGCGGTCCCGCCCCGTCCTCCTGGGTCCAACGTCAGTCCTCTTGCGTCCCCTTAGGTCCCAAGGCGGTCCTGTCCCGTCCCCTCGGGTCCTCTATTAGGTCCTCTTGGGTCCTCTTGGGTCCTCTTGGGTCCTCTTGGGTCCTCTTGGGTCCTCTTGGGTCCTCTTGGGTCCTCTTGGGTCCTCTTGGGTCCTCTTGGGTCCTCATGGGTCTAAACTCAGTCCTCATGGGTCTAAACTCAGTCCTCATGGGTCTAACCTCAGTCCTCTTGAGTCAAACGACAGTCCTGCAGTGCCGCTTACTCTACAAACTGCCACATACTTCTGACTGAGTCCACGCCTACAGCGTATGCATCTGTAGGTGTGTACTCAGCTAAGTATGCATCTCTAGATGTGTACTCAGCCAAGTATGCATCCTTAGGTGTGTACTCAACCAAGTATGCATCTGTAGATGTGTACTTGTAGGTATGCATCTGTAGATGCATACTGAGTACAAACCTCAGTTTCTAGAGTATAAGGAACAGATTTGACCCAAGAGGACCCTAGAGGACCCAAGAGGACCCAAAGAGGACCCCAAGAGGACCCCAAGAGGACCCAAGAGGACCCAAAGAGGACCCAAAGAGGACCCAAGAGGACCCAAGAGGACTGACGTCGGACCCAAGGGGACGGGACGGGACCGCCATGGGACCCAAGAGGACGGGACGGGACCGCCGCATGGGACCCAAGGGGACGGGACGGGACCGCCATGGGACCCAAGGGGACGGGACTGACGATGGACTCGAGTGGACGAGACTGGACCGTCTTGGGACTTAAGAGGACGCAAGAGGACTGACCTAGGACCCAATTTTATAGATTCGTGCCGTAGTTTCAGTTTCCGTTTTTCTATAATTTACAGTCGATTTCAGAACCAATTACCACATTTTTATCTGGTAATTTACGGATCTTTTTCTAACAGTGTCCGCCGAGTAAACACTTGGGGCTAGTCGGTCGGTAGAGATAGGAAAATTATGCTTTCAGAAACGCCCAATTATGCCCTAAATTCCTAGCCAATTATGGTCTATTTATGCGGTCAAAATGGTTCAATTATGCGCCTGTTATGCTTTGTTTTGGGCCAAATTATGCGTTTTTATGCTTTTTTTGTCAAAAAATTGGGCAAATTGCAAAAAAAAAAGGTTAAAAGTGGTTTTAACAGTTCTCAATAAAATATTTTGGTTGTATTTTCACTTAACACACGTCATACGCCCACAACCACAACAAACGCCTGGCTCAATTGAGCGGGAGGAAAGGATCCTTTCCTCCCAAAGTAGTCCCGCGTAGCATTCCGACGCGGCGCTTACCGCGGAGTCGCACCAAATTCAAACCCAAGTCTCTTTCAGTGATTTTCATACCAAAACAACAACATTTAAAGAGGGTGTACGCCCGCTGTGACTGAAATTTGGCTCAATTATGCCCTGATTGTGCGTTTTAGGCATTATGCTGCGTTTTTCGTAAATTATGCTTTATTATGCTTTGTATTTTCGGAATGGGGAGAGTTAGGGGTTACCAAAAATGTTGGTCCCGTTTCTGTAACATCCTTTTTAAGAAATTATGCTATTATGCGAAAGCATAATCTTCCTATCTCTATCGGTCGGAGGCCGGGGAGGACGTCATCGTCCACCTCCGGGTGTCCCCGGTGACACACAGCCCCAAACGCAACATTACGAACGTGGCGCCTGGTGGGTAGGCAGCCGGACGTAAACGGGTGGTGCGCCTGGTGGGCAGGCAACCGGCCAAAGGGATACGCGAAGCGCCTGATGGGTAGGCAGCCCCGGAACATCGTGGCCTTGAGAACGGCAGTCACGTCCGGATGACTCAGAGTCGGCGGGAGTCGGACTGGTACTGGCTCACGTTGCCCCTGTGGCGCGCCTGATGGGTAGGCAGCCTATCGGAACATCGTGGCCTTGAGAACGGCACGCACGTCCGGATGAGAAACACGATATGGCGGAGTCCGACAGGCGCTGGCATGCATTGCCCCTGCCAGGGGGCAGGATAGGCAATGCAAGTCAGTGCCTGTTATACTACTGTGGCCACCCTCCTTTTACCCTCAAAATTCACGGAATTTCAAAAAAATTTCCACGCTATGGTTTATTTACCCTCTCTCGGCTCTGCCAGCTGATGTCTGTCACTCTCGGACTTCGCATGCACAACTGACGAGCGGCGCCGTCACAGCCTGCGCTAATCCGGGCCCGTAAGAAAACCACCGGCCGGCCGGCCGACCGAAGACGCAGCGTTCAGCGCGCTGCGCCCGCGCGGCCGTGCACGACACTAACGGGACGAAATTTTTTCGCGGTTTTGTTGCGAATAGGTGACAGTGCAAAACCCCAAAAGCTCGATTGTAAAACTTCTTTTACGTAGATGGAATGTTAGCGCAAAGTGTGAAGCGGCCATCACTGGTACCCTGGCCACAATAGGGCATCTTACTCTACTTTAGGACACAAGAAGACTGGTGCCACAATACTCGGTTTAAATTTCGTTTGCCCCATTTTGGATTCGGTGTGAAATATGTCTGAAAATTCTATATGATTCATTTTCCAGATTTTTCTATGAAGGTCTTTCGCTTCGGCAGGGGCTGATTTTGTATAAAAATGGTACAAGGTCCACTGCAAAAAAATTCCGTGTTTTGGTACGGAAAATTTACAGAAAATGGGGTTCAGAAAAAGGAACGGACCTTCCGTACTGATTCTCTGTGGTCCCCATAAGGATCTCATGTAAACTGCTACAGAAAACATGTACAGAACCTCCGTGGTTGGCAAGGTACGGACGGACCAGGTGAAAAATTGACCAGACATTTTCCGTGTAATTTCTGTACTTTTTTCTATCAGTGTCGCAGTTTTGTGAGGTTTCGAGATCAAATTTTGGGATGCTTATGTGCAGCAAATTCGTTTGTATAGCAAGTGGCGACGTCTCTGGAACAAAAAACCACGACATTTGCCCTTTTTTCGAGGATTTGTTCCCTACATTTGACATAAGGACTGCACAGTGACCCGGGAACCCTAGTTTGTCGTGAAATGACCGAAGCGTCTGAGAAAAATGCTGCATAACCGACATTTTGGGCTGAAAAAAGAGTACAATGATTAAAATTGTTAAACGGATCTGTCGCCCATTCTAAATCTGGTCCGAATGAAATAATATTTTTGTTCTTAATTCTTTTTTGGTTACAAGAAAACTATTTGGCTAAGTAGCATTCTCAATTTTAACCATTTTTGATGGACGATCAACCCTAGTAAACAGCACATCCGTTGGTATGAAAAGGTTCATTCAGGAAACAAAGTTGAAAGAAAGAAGAAGTCGCGGGAGGTTTGATTTTGGATGCGTTACTAACTGGCTGACTGGATGTGTTGGAATAATCGAAAAGCAAAAGTACCTGAAAAGTACCTAGGTACTTTGCCGAAGTACCTGTAAGGTAATGAGATTGATCCAGTACCTGTAACTGTACCGAGGTTCTATTTTGATCTTGAAACTGTAACTGTACTCAGGTAAAAAATGAAGTACCTTTCCCAGCCCTGAGTCGGTCGGTACGGAGAACTTTTCGACTGACATAATTAGAGCCGGTCTGTGAGCTGTGGCCGTATGTCGAACGACACGGTGCGAGGAAACGGAAAGTTTTGTGGCAGGTTGGTGCCAGAATTTTCTTGCGCGATACACTTAGAGTCGCATTGTGAGCCGGGTCTGT
The DNA here is from genome assembly GCA_030522485.1 of Stenchaetothrips biformis. NCBI lineage: Eukaryota > Metazoa > Arthropoda > Insecta > Thysanoptera > Thripidae > Stenchaetothrips > Stenchaetothrips biformis. The sequence goes on from CM060086.1 coordinate 8,551,271, forward strand.
GTATTAATCAATGTGCAGGAACGTTCGACGGCAGGAGGCGTTCATTTCGAACCGTCAGCCGCACTCTTCAGACGCCACTTCGCAGCGAACGTCCACGGAAGCCCATCCTCTCTAGGGATTTGTTGATATTTCTAACCATCGTCTTAAGAGGCAGCCGAAATGTTCGGACTGCGCACCTTCACGAGGTTTCCCTTTGGGCTGTCTCCACAGACGCGCTGGATTTCGTAAGTACAAACGATTCGTAACAATACTAGCTTCTTCAAGATAAATAAATAGAGAGGAAGAGTTCTAGCTAGGTCTGAAAACCCGCGACCAATAAATAGCAGACATCAGGCTCGCAGCCACGCGGGCGGGCCTGCCTATGTCCGACCTACCTCCCGGGCGGCTTTGAAGCGTGCTTTGTGGTTAACTCTCAGGTGAACTCCTACTCCCACGCACTTTCTTGGGTAAAGTGATTGAGTGCCAAGGAGCACTGAGAAGCTTTTCCCGGAGTATTTCAGATTTAAGCTTTTAACTTATTGTTTTCTCTAAACAATAACGTCTTCTCCTTGGACAGTTAAACATTATGAGCAGACGGCTAGAGTTGTCTGTCATCTGCCAAAGTGGAATTCGTTTTCTCTCTTGCTAAGTGGAAATCGCTACTTCTGGAAGCAGATGACCGACGACTCTTGCCGATTCATTTGCAGCAGCTTTCGTCTACCTAAAATATTTGTGTTTCCGTTTTTAAAAACTTGTACCGTTTTCGACATTCCCCAGATCCGGGCGTGCGTCCCCCTGCGTGGCCTCAAAAGAGAATGATATTCGGGAGCTCAACGAGTTCTTCCCGCACATCATGGAAGCCGCCATGACCGCGGCTCGACCATTCCGGATCCCATCCGAATCAAAGTGGCTCGAAAAGGTGCGTACAGAAAAGTGAAACGTCCCCCACTTCATTTAAAATTTTTGTACACGTTAAACGCACTTTCAGCGCGCTACTGACTTTTTCGTCAATTTGTCAATAGTTATCCAAGTAATTTGGGCAACCATAATACGTACTTTTCGTTTCTTAAGGAACTACTTATGAATTGTTAAGTAGTGCACTGACAATTTGGTTTTGTAAATAATTTTACAAAGCAAATAGGTCATATTTACTTAAGAAATACTAAGTATTATGCTTACTTAAGCGAGTACGTAGTTAATGAGGAAAAAGTCAGTCACGTGCTAAGAGGCGGTAAATGGTTCAGGGGGCGGGAACACCAAACCCTAAATCTGACAAGGATTTTTTTATTCAATTTCTAGTTAGAATTGATTAACTGACTCTAAATTAACTCAAAACAACCGCCAAATAGCCCATATAGTTATTGAGTTCTTGTAGAGCTTCAGAAAATTGAAAGTTAACGTTAACGTCCATATCTTACAAACTACCATGAGGTGGGGCCCTTCTCTTGATGTATGAGTTTATGCAATATTAAGAAACTTTTACCCGAAAACTGAGACATCTGACAAGAATGTTTAAAAAATGTGACATGGTCACTTTTTTCACTTTACAATTACCTTTAAGCTTGTACCGGTCATTGTTTCGGAGACACCTGTCTTTCGTAGCGGGATCAAGGCAGGTCAGAAGCGGTTCACTTTCTCATCTCTGGGGAGAATAACCCATCTTCCATTGCCTTTCAAGGGACGCGTTTCACTTTGGGCTGCTTGCTGTTGCTGCAGGTGCTGAGGTACAACGCTGACCGCATTAGGTGGCCTGGTCCCATCATGATCCTCAACGCCATGCGGGAGCTGTCTGGAAATAATCCCAATGAGATGAAGAAAGCTAAGTACCTGGCTTGGTGCTTTGACCTGGTAGGTTGAAAGTTACGGATGCGTCTAAAAGACGGACTAAGAAATGGTTGGGTGCGAACAAAAACCTCCGCTGACGTTTAAATAAATAGCTGCGGAAGTTGCAGCAGCAGGGTGGATTTTAATTTCGGACCCCCATCTTTTTATACGAAAAATGGGGTCCTTAAGATGCTAGAAGACAATAAACGAGTCGTATTTGAATGAATCGGATGAGATGCAAAAACGCTTGTAGTCTCGAAAGGTACGGAATTTAGTTACCTTTCTAACGAGCTATGAATTATTGTTGTAGCACAAATATTTCGGATCGAAACATCACGATTTATATTGGAAAGGAGGTTCAAAATTGGCCAAAATAGAAGAATTTTTACCTATATACTTATAAGAATGGATTTGTCTCAACAAGACAAACAAAAAGTGTCTTTACATATCATAGGCTACTGTGCAAAATTAAGAAGTATTGAAACCTCAAAAGTGCTAAAAAAAACTTTCTTTCTTGCATATGCAAAGAAATTTATCATTTTAAAAGCTCAAAAACTCATTACTTAAGGTTCAAAAGCAGTTTCATTGTTTGTTTTTAAAACCACTTGAGACGAGTGGGGTGGTGAGACCAGTTAAAGAAGAGCAATATCAAATAGGAAAAGGCGGACCTCGCCATGACGCCCTCCGATTCTCCTGATATTTTAGGGGCTCTTTAGGCACCTAATTTGTAGTCCATTGCCGCGCACACATAACCCGAAAGTATTACTTTGGCTGAGCTGTGAGCCACGACTGTGTGAGCTGTGAAAAACGACCAAAACCACTGTTTGGCTTAAATAGCCAATAATCGACAACTTTTAAGTCCTGTAGCGTCTTAACGGCTGGTCAGAAAAATCTGTGCGAGTGCTCTTTCAGCCTGTAGGGATATCTTCTACAAGGAGAAAACATTAGATGGACCGAAAAGGCCAAAGGAATAAACGTCCCAAGACAAATGTCACTTTAAAGGTGTTTTAGTGGTTTCTTGGGGCCAGTTATGCAGGTACTCGTCCCACGTCAATTCAGAGGTCATATTCTTGTTCCTTAGTCAATTTTACATAAGAGTACCAAATATTAGCCCCCTGGGATGAAAACATTCAATGTACGGCAAATTACTCAAATCCATGTTTTTACTCCAAAAATGAAACTTGCGTTCGGTACAGCTCACAGCTCAGCCAAAATAATATTTTCGGGGTATGTGAGGGCGGCAATGGACTACACTGTCATTCAAAAGGTGAGACATCGGACAAATTTTTGGCAATACAAAAAGTATGACCGATAAAAAGGTCATACACAAATGTATGACCGAAGAAAGGTCATACACGAATGTATGACCGAAAAACGGTCATACACACATGTTTGACCGAAAAATGGTCAGATATTAGCGAGGCTAACCCTCGTTTACCTTAGGGACACATCAACCTTCGTCGGTGATACAAAAAAGTATTACCCTTTTTCGGTCATACACTTGTGTATGATCCTTTATTCGGTCTAACATTTTAGTATCACCCCTTTAAGTGTCAAAAATCTGACCTTTTCATTTTCAGTGTACAAATTAGGTGCCTAAAGAGCCCCCAAAATATCAGGAAGATCGGAGGGCGTCATGGCGAGGTCCGGCTTTTCTTATTTGATATAACTCGAACAAAATGAAACAGATTTTTAGCTTCTGAAGAGATAAATTTCCTAACTTATGCAAGACATAATTTTTTTTGGCAGTTTTGAGGCTCAAATACTTCTTTATTTTTCACAGTTGCTGATGACATGTAAACACACTTTTTGTTTGTCTTGTTCAGACAAATTCTGTCCAATTAGACGACGTTGATTGGGCCTATTTTGAAAAAAAAAATTCTTCTATTTTTGTCAATTTTTACCCCGCTTTTCAACATAAATTGCGATGTTTCGATCCGAAATATTTATGCTACGACAGCAATTCATAACTCGTTAGAAAGGTAATTGAATTCCGCATCTTTCGAGACTGAAGGCGTTTTGGCATCTCATCTAAATTGGGAGAAAACCATTAAAAAAAAAACAAAAAAACAAACACGAGTTTGACTGGTAGGCATACTGTTCAACAACTCCCTGAGCCCCAGACAATTAATAGCGGTTTAAATGCGACTCGTTAATGGTCTTCTAGTTTACTTGGGACCCTATTTTGCTAATAAAAGGGGGGAGGGGTTCGAAATTAACATCCACCCCACTCAGCATTGCAACTATAGCTGCCTGCCGATAAAGTACAACAAATGGTTCACGTGCGGAACCAAGGATTGATAACTTTGCAGAATTTTGTTCTTATTCTTCGGCAGATGACCGAGTCGTACAACATGGTTGACGACCTGGTTGACGGTGCTTGGATGCGATGGGACAAGCCTTCCTGGCACAAGGTTCCAGATGTGGGACTGGCCGCGGCCTTCGATGGCATCTTGGTAGAGAAGGTTGCCTATCTGGTGCTGCGGCAGCAGTTTAAAGGTTCTCCGTGTTACGAACAATTGGTGGACCTAATGTTGGACGTATGTCGTTGTTACTGGTTATTTTCCAAAAGCCAATTTGGTAACGCGACGGTTGACACAATTTTTTTTTTGGTGCGAAACTGTCTATGCACGGTAAAACCTGTTTCTGGTTTTCCCAGGGACTCCCTGGAAATACCTTTGTCTTTCCTTTAGCCCTGATAGAACTGGGATGTCACTAGGAAGTCATTTTGCACTTCCACACTCTTCCCAATTCTTCCCATTCCGTCCATATTCGTCCAAACACTTCCACTGACTTCCTCAGTCGTCCAAATGACTTCCCACGACGTCTTCTGAATTCAATTGACTTCCCCGTCACTTCCAATGTCTTCCCACAACCTCCACTGACTTCCCCGCCATGTCCATTGTCTTCTCACGATTTCCACGCACTTTACCGCCACTTCCATTGTCTTCCCATAACTTCCACTGACTTTCCTTACACTTCCATTATCTTCCCACGACTTCCTCGCACGTCCCTACCACTTCTATTGTCCTCCCGCGACTTCCACTCACTTCCATGTCTCTTCAATTGTTTTCCTACGACTTCCATTAACATCCCTGTAACTTCCATTGTCTTCCTACGACTTCCACGCCACTTCCACTGTCTTCCTATGACTTCCGACCTGGGTTCCGGGTACTCTTTGCAAAGATCTTCTCAAGATCTATCGAAATAAAGACTAAAAAATTTCAGTTGGTCAACTTCCTTTTTTCAAGATACTGATTTTTAAACTCTATCTTGAAAAAAGGGGGGAGACCAACTGAGAATTTTTATTGTTTATATGAATAGATCTTTTCCAGACCTTTTCAACGAGTCGTCGGAACCTGGGTCGGAAGTCATTGGATGTCGAGGGAAGTCAAGGGAAGTCGGTAGAAGTCGATGGAAGTCGGTGGAAATCGTTGGAAGTCGATGGAAATACGTGGAAGTTGGAGGAAGTCGGTGGAAGTCGACGGAATTCGATAAATGTCTGGGACGTCGGCGGAATAAATCGGAAGTATGTGAACGTCAGTAGTTCAGAGTGGGTCGTAAGGGTATGTCAGCTACGCTGCTAGTAGTGGTGTCCACTCGCCGGACGAGTCAGTCTGGCACTGACCTCCTCTGAGTGAGGACCTAGCCGTAGCCTTGCTTGGGCTCGGTTACATGGTGTGGACGTCATCGGGGACCCTATAAGGTGGCCGATGACACCCTCCTGGGGACCGCCACGTATTAACACGACCGCCGGCAGACATGAAGCAGCCACATCGAAATACGTACGTATTAACACGACCGCCGGCAGACATGAAGCAGCCACATCGAAATACGTCCCACGACTTCCACTAACGCCCTACTGATTTCCCTCGACATCCAATGACTTCAGACCCAGGTTCCGACGATTCGTTGAAAAGGTCTCGAAAAGATCTATCCATATAAAGAATAAAAAAATTCAGTTGGTCACCCCTTATTTTTCAAGATGGAGTTCAAAAATAAGTATCTTAAAAAAAAGGGAGTTGACCAACTGAAAATTTTAATTCTGTATTTCGATAGATCTTGAAAAGACCTTTCCACCCGGAACTCAGGTCGGAAGTCATAGGAAGACAGTGGAAGTGGCGTGGAAGTCGGTGGAAGTCGTGGGAAGACAATGGAAGTTGCAGAGATGTCGGTGGAACCATGGAAGTGGCAGGGAAGTGAGTGGAAGTCGTAGGAAGACAATGAAAGTGGCAGGTATATCGGCGGACATCCCTGGAAGTGGGTGGGACGTTTTGGGAAGTGGCAGGGAAGTCGAAGGACGTCCCTAAAAGTGGGTCGGACGTCTCGGGAAGTGGTAGAAAGTCGGTGGATGCGACTGAGACGTCATGGGAAGTCCGTGGACGTCAGTGGAAGAGGGACCGTGACTTCCAGCGACTTCAAAACATGTTACATTCTGGAAGTCGTCGTTGGGAAGTGGCTTCGTCCGATGAGTTCCAGTCGGTGACTTCCCTGGTCTTCCGAAAATTCCCATGAGGGAGGCTTCCTGGGAAAACCGGGAACCGTTCTTACCGTGTGCGTAATTGGCTAAGCGATTAGCGAAGCCAGTTACTACTGGGGTTGGAAAGTTTTGTCTGTCTGTCAGTGTGTCAGCACTGCTCCTCCTAAACGGCTTGGCCCATCAGGGCGAGATTTTGCAGGGTTGTTAGGCATGTCCTTGGCTCACGCAAAAATTCATGGTTTTAGCTTATTCAATTCAGTCGCACTTAAAAAAAAAAAACACTGAAAAAACGGCAGAAACTTTTTCAGTGATTCTATATCTTATAAAAAGAACGGCTGAGCCGATCTAACTGAGATTTTGCAGAGTTACTAGGTATGTTATTGGCTCACCACACGTAAAAATTCAGCTGTCTATCTCAATTCATTTAGTTGTAACAACGAAAAAACAAACAGAACCGCGGCAGAAAAAGTGCAATTTTTTAGTGACTTTATAATTTAAAGACATTTTTACATAGATTCGTATGCTTCGGAAGATGCTGATGACGGAAATGAAATCCATTTCGACCCCCGACCAAAGTTTCAACCGCGGAGATACCCAAATTTTCCAACATATTCTATTTGGACCCTTTGTCACGTTGGCGCACAACTCATTGCCTCAACAAACCTTGCAACAGCTTGCCGAAAGCAAGCAGAGAGCGCCGCAGACCAAGGTAGGTGTACCGCCAGGCGTGGATTGTCGTAACTGGCGCAGCATCGCGAAGCCTGTTACGTCAAGATACGGTCTGGCGTACACCTACCTTGTTACATAAGGCAAAACTTCAGTATGTGAAAAAAATTATGTGAACCGTCGAAGAACCGCCGTTTTATGTCGCACGGTAGGGTGGATCTGTAATGTTTGTATAAGCGAAATGAAGTCTTGCGGACATTACAAGAACGTTAACGAGTCGCTTTTGTCCCAGAACTGTTTTTATCATAGTGATATTACTGGCCGACAAAGGTATAATTTCTTTTGTAAAACGACATATTTTTTTTTTATGAATTTAGAAAAGCACTGCGCAAGATATGAACACCCGCTGGGTCTATAAAAATGCAGAATTTTACACTCTAGAAAAATTTGCATCATAAATCACGATGTTGCTGATTTGTCGTCCGACAAGAACGGGCGTAAGCCTATTTGATGTTGAATAAAATTCTGCATCTTTCGAGACTTTGCCGGTTGTGATATGTTGCGTTCTTTTTTTCGCAATCATCTAAAGGCCACCGTTTCACAGCCAAAAGACCCAAATTTGGCCTGTGATACGGCGATCATCAAAAAAGCACTATAACAAAAGTGACATGTTAACGTTTTAATATTTTCCTCACGACTTTATTTCACAATAAGTAAAAACTTTAAGATCCACCCTAATGCATGAGCGATGGGCGGCGACGTCGATTACGCGCCCTCATTTCGTTTCATTTTCAAATGCAACAGAATAAAATTTCGCTTTCTTACTTGTTTGGTTTAGACGACGTTTGGCGAATATCTGGGACAGAACGATGACTATCACATCGCGAAGCCTGGCAGAGCCATGCTTGAAGATTTCACCTGGTCGCGATTCGAGATGGCTGTCAGGCTCAAGAACTCACTGATAGGGTTTTACAGCCCTGTGGCTGGAGCCCTGCTAGCGGTACGTCCTGGATATCAGAGAAATTTAGTGATGTGCGAAGCTATCTTTTTTTTTTCTTGAATTGAGTGTTAAAAAATTTCTATTCGATTTGAATGCAAATTAAATTTGATCTTTATTCGCGGCCTTGCCCTGACCTAATTTCTTACTCTTTGGGCGCTTTTGGAAGCCCGTCGCCAATTTTTTTAAATTATAACTCCAAAGCAGGGCTTTAATTTAAGTATGTGTAGGAAAATAGATATCCCTGATTTTTAAAAAATTGGATTGCATTATAGCTTAATTTTTGTCTGTTCTTTATTTTCAGAGTGGTATCCAGGACCCTAGTGCCTTCGAAGCAGCTCGAGACATTTCCATCGACCTGGGTTTGATCTGTCAATTAGCGGTAATAATATCAACGTCTTTGCTACAAACTCGAGTGGATCAGAACACTGTAAATCCATGTGCGGTACAGTACAACTCCAACTTGGCCTCATCCAGTCTATCCGCACATTTTGTAGCCGGCCATCGGATCGTCCCCCAAGCGGAGGGCCGCCGCACAGTGGGCCAGAAGACGGCGCAGGCGGCCGAAACTCTGGACGTGTTTTGAGCTCCGGAGTCGCTAAATGGGACTCGAACCGAACGTGTGACCCCACCAACGGATTCCTTGTTCCGTGATCAATCCATTGGTGGGGTCACACGTTCGGTTCGAGTCCCATTTAGCGACTCGGGAGCTCAAAACACGTCCAGAGTTTTGGCCGCCTGCGCCGTCTTCTGGCCCACTGTGCGCCGAGATCCTACTTCTCTGGTTCTGGTCCCGAGAGAATATGACGGCGGAGCAAATGCCTGACTCCGTGATCTGGACTGACACGGAGGCAGACCCTCTCGCCATGGGGCTCCTCCAGCAGGTCGGCGTGCGCGTCGGCACTTCGGACCACAAAGTGTCACAGGGGATAAACGCGGCCGGCCCCTTTTTTTGTTCTGCTCGCGAGCTCGGCGCAGCCAACGGCAACACGTGCAGAACTTTTTTTCCATTTCGGTTTAATAGCACACTACAAACCTAACTGTCTAGTTAGCACGCACTAACAAATGCATGCTTGGCAAGTACACACTTTCAAATGCATATGCGTTGCGTGGAGTCGAACAGCGCCAAGCATGCAGTTGTAAGTTCGGGCTTGGCCAAGCATGCGTTTGGAAGTGTGTACTTGCAAGCATGCATTAGTAAGTGCGTGCTAAGTAGACAGTTAGGTTTGCAGTGCACACTCACCTAAAACGCTCGGCCAAATTAGAGTTGAACGGTATAAGGTCACACTATTTGCCGTAAAAGCTCCCCCCCCCAACTGATACTGGAAAAATCTTAACCAGGACTCATTTTTTGGGTCAGGTATTCGGTAATACCCAAATTTGGGTTTTTTTTTTTTTTTTTTTTGCTCTATTTCGTTGATGTTTTCCTTACTCAAAGTTAGTTAAACTATGTCGCTATGTACGTAGCTAACACGTGTTATCACCTAAATTTGGGGAAACTTTAGTGCTCAACTCCACAAATCAAAAAGCGTACATTGTATGCTCAAGCTGCACTGCAATTCCATTGGTAAGTTTGCTTGCCACTTCAGGCCAAAATTTGGCATTCTGGGCAGGATTGGCCTTTTAAAATGCCAAAATTTGGCGTCCAAGTCCACCGGAATGCCAAATTTTCGCATTCGAAGAGGCCAATCCGGGCCCAGACGGCAAAATTTTGGCATTCAAAACGGAGCGCCACTGGAGTGGCAAGCAAACTTACCAATCGAATTGCAGTGTGTATGCATAGAAGCACGCTCTAGCTAGCGCATGCCTGCCAGGCACGCACAAGCTTGTGCAAAGTTGCTATGAAGCACTAACTGAAGCAGACATCTCCCTATCCCTTGTGCACCAGACGTATGCTTCAGTTAGCGTGAACATTGCAGGTATGCACACACGAAATGTATCTGTACAATTTTGTGCGTGGTCTCACACAATTTTCAATATGCGAACTTTTGCACGCAAAATCGCATCAATTTGTGCGAAATTTCGTACAATTTAGTACGACAAGCTCGTTTGCGCAAAATTGTGTGAGGGCACGTAGAAAGAAAGCAATTTGGGTGCACGTTTGTTTTAATACGATGTCTCATTTCGTTAGAATGTGACGGCGTTTTAATGAGGATGTCAAATTCGTTTAAGTTCGTGCAACGTGGATCAACTTTTAAGGTGAGGTGTGCGTGAGAATGCTAAATCCTAAACTAATAGCCTCAGGCTTTCAAACTTTAGGATAATAATTGACTTGGTACAGTAATGTTGCCAACCAAAGTCGGTTCAAATTCATGCACGTATTCAGCCACAGTGAGCAGTTTTCACTCAATTTAGTCGCATTGTAAAAGACCTTCCTGCGCAACAGATTATGACGGAGAGGTCTAGACCACTATTTTACAAAGTTACAGAAAGATAATTCTTCATTTGTTTTATAAAAGCAGTTTTGGTAATCTTATTTTCAATAAAAAGAACACTTTTTACCTTTTCCGCCATGTTTTTAAAGTTTTTTTTGGTAAGAGAACAAGGCCTTTACACTAAATTACTATGTAGGTTTTCATCAGCCGGTGGCAACTACTAGGGCGAACGGTGACCCCCTCTGCCGCTCGAACCGCTGGACCGGGCAGCGCTGGGGTCGCGCCGTTTTGAGTTCTTAAAATCATGACAGTTTTTCTACAAATCTTATTTTGACTTGAGGATGTACCGATTCTGGTAGTAAAAATGACAAGGAATCGATTGGTGCACATGAAACTCTCCGAAAGTGGCCGAAAACTAATAATAAATGGAAATATAAGCTGACTGAGAGGCGGAAAAACGCGCCGCGGCTACACTCCTATTTTGGGGTGTTCTGAGAGCTAGCGCCTTTGACGCTTTCTAGTAAAACGCCATAGGCGCTTCCTACTAAGACGCCTTCGTCGCTCTCTGCCGAGACACCTTGCAGACACACCAGTCCAAAAGGTGCCTCCTTTGGAAACACCTTTGCAAGCCATATTAGAAGCCACACAAGAAAGGTGTTTGCTCCCAGAACGCCTTGTCCAGGGTAACGAGCTGCTGTGGCTAGCAGAGGCGTTTCCATGGGAGGCACCTTTTGATCCATTCAATGACTGGTTTGTCTGCAAGGTGTCTCGGCAGAGAGCGACAAAGGCGTTTCAGTAGGGAGCGCCTATGGCGTCTTACAAGAAGACGCCTTAGGCGCTCTAAAAGTGGATGCAACTGACAAAGGCGCTTGCTCTCAGAACACCCCAAATTAGGAGTGTACCTATTTTCAATATTTTAGGGTATAAGAAAGCCTCGGACAGGTATACATATCGCGAGAAAGTTGTTCCCCACATTGTCGCGAACCATTATCACTGGGTCTAACTTTTCAGTATCACCCTCGAAAAGAATAAAACGGCCTCGAAATATGAGGCGAAAATGACGGCCAAAACATGTTCCACTTACAGGCCTAAAAATATAGAAGTAAACATTAGGTTTGGAAACCAATAACCATCCTACGCCATGTGAAATTTTGTCTAGTTTCCGAATCTGTGCGTGGATTTTAGATACGTCGAAGGATTGCTGCGATCTAGATAGATCCAATTTCCATTGCAGAGGCCGGGCGGAAAACGCCGTTTTGGCAACATGTTCAATAATCGTCCTAAATGTCTTGCCGCGTTGTCAGAATGACATATAAACATCCCGCAAAACTTACTTAGTTTATTTTGATGCTCTCGCACCGAGGAACAGTCTAAACTTGTATAATTCGACGCTTATTCAGCTATTATGTCGACCTTTCGAGACCGTGAAATTTCTCATACTCGAAGGGGCTATGGCACAGACTACTGCCGATTTCCGATCTTTTTAGTCTAATAAAAAGGTTTTTCGTCCGTTCTTCGGTGCGAGAGCATCAAAATTAACTAAGTAAGTATTGCGGGATGTTTATATGTCATTCTGACAGCGCGGCAAGACATTTAGGACGATTATTGAACATGTTGCCAAAATGGCGTTTTCCGCCCGGCCTCTGCAATGGAAATTGGATCCATCTAGATCGCAGCAATCCTTCGACGTATCTAAAATCCAAGCACAGATTCGGAAACTAGACAAAATTTCACATGGCGTAGGATGGTTATTGGTTTCCAAACCAAATGTTTACTTCTATATTTTTAGGCCTGTAAGTGGAACATGTTTTGGCCGTCATTTTCGCCTCATATTTCGGGGCCGTTTTATTCTTTTCGAAGGTGATACTGAAAAGTTGGACCCAGTGATAATGGTTCGTGACAATGTGGGGAACAACTTTCTCGCGATATGTATACCTGTCCGAGGCTTTCTTATACCCTAAAATATTGAAAATAGGTAGCCGCGGCGCGTTTTTCCGCCTCTCAGTCAGCTTATATTTCCATTTATTATTAGTTTTCGGCCACTTTCGGAGAGTTTCATGTGCACCAATCGATTCCTTGTCATTTTTACTACCAGAATCGGTACATCCTCAAGTCAAAATAAGATTTGTAGAAAAAGTGTCATGATTTTAAGAACTCAAAACGGCGCGACCCCAGCGCCGCCCGGTCCAGCGGCTCGAGCGGCAGAGGGGGTCACGGGTCGCCCTAGTAGTTGCCACCGGCTGTTTTCATGCGCGCGCGAAATTAAACATGCACTTTGTAACGCACGAATTTGTTCGTTACAATGCCCGATTGAGCGCGGGTATGCAGAAAATCGTGCGTTATTTAGTGTGTTGTTATAGAGAATATCTCTCTGTAACTTTGTTCTCTATGTGGAAAAGTGCTTCGACAAAAATTTTGGGCAAGATAAATCAAAAGGGTTTGCGAACGAAGGTTTCAGAGTCGAAAAAGAAATGCTGAGAGAAAATAAGCGAATAAAGTCGGATGACAAAACTTATAAAAAATATATTTAACAATTTTGAGTTCTGAGAGCTTATGTATAAAAACTAAAAATTCAAAACTCAACACAATAGACATATTTTTAACCAACAGATACCAAAGATATCAACCTTAGGCACTTAAGCCGGTTTTCGCCTTAATTTCACCCACACCTTACCTTGAACGAATGCAACTAAAAACATTCTAGGAAATATGACGTCGGACTCGGTGAACAGTGCAAATATAAGACAAAAAAAGCTTCTTGTTGTAAGGATACTTTGTTCTTCACTTAACCACGACTTTAACCGTATTTTCCGTGTGTAAGGAATGCACTCTTTGTTCTCAATCCAGGACGACTACAACGATTGCTTCGGAGACGACACGATGAATAGGAGCCTTGACATCAGAAATGGCTGTTGCACTTCGATGATTTTAGAAGCCAAGAGAATAGCCAACGCGAACCAGAAACAGATTCTAAAGGTGAGCCTGCGTCAAGAGGTTCATATTCCGAACCCTGTAAAGTGAAGAAATGGAAGGGTCCTCTAATATTTGAAGGATATTAACTGTTCTATCTAGTGTTCTGTTCAAATTGTGCTTGCCTTTCAGGAGAACTACGGCTTTGATGACCAGTCGAAGGTTGATGCTGTGCTGGACGTCTTCGATGCGTTACGACTGAAGGAAAGATTAATGGATTATCGTCAGACATATATCAACTCAGTCGAAGCCAAGATCGAACTCAACGCTCAAATAATCCCACCCACTATCTTCAATTATGGGTTAGAGCTAGTCCGACACTCTTCCGTGGAGTGGCTCCAACGGAACAAAGTAGAATAATGAAACCACGGCAAAAGTTGACGAAACTCGAGAATAGAAAAAACAATCGCGGACAAGATTAAGGGGACACTTTTTCAAAACGCCCTCAAAACGAGAGTTTTCACCCGATTTTCGTGAAACTTAGTCAGAAGTAGTTTTAAAGCCTTTTCTAAGCGTGTGCAAAGTTGCATTGACGGAAGTTGATGAGAAAGGGTTGATTCATTCCCCCGCAGGAGGGATGTGCAGAAAAATGCAAGTTTGGAAGTGCCCAGGAGTTGCAGAGGGGGTCGGAAAAAATTTAAAAAAACCTTCAGAGCGACTCTCCTTGACACCCTCTACAAACCGCAAACTCCGGGAGCCCTCTGGGACAAACCGACCCCATGCTACCCCCACCCCCCCATTAAAATCCGTTGCGATTTTTTCCATGAAAAATGTTTCTTTTAATGCGAGAACCACGGAAAGAACGTTCGAATGGTAAAGACAGAGCCACCATGCGAAAAACGCCGGAATCGCAAAGGAAACAGAAAAACTGGAGAGGTGGTGTGCGATGGGCTGCCTACCTGCCAGGCGCTCTTGGTAGCCCGCTGTAACTGGCCCCAACGCTGGTCTCGCGTTATCGGCCCGATTTTGAGCCGAATGCGTCATTTCAAAAATCTGATTTTTGAAGGGCTTGGCAATGTTGAGCGGGCGCATCCGAATCCGCGGTCGGCGGTGTGATAGCGTTACTCGGTCACCCTTGAGCAGGGCGTAAACTTAGGGATGGATTTTCCTAAAACGACGACTTTTATGTCGATAAATACTGTTGACGCTGGTTATCGGTTTCCAAACAGTGTTTCCCCGATGCCCTGGACCGTGTCACATGCGTGCCGCGTGACTCTGCTGCGTTTCATCCCTTTAGGGAGGGGGTGAACAACCCTTAACTACGGACCACCCCTGTGGGACTCCGGGGGTAGCTTTTTGAACAGGACCTTCGCGACTTTGGTCGTTACGGTGCCGAGAACCGGAGTAGATCATTTGACCTACCTAAAGTAGACCGACAAAAACTAGACCTACCTATTTTTGACCGACCTAAATAAAAATATTGAAAAAGAAATTGAATAAAAATATTCGCATTTCTGACTGACCTAACCTTTGCCTTACCTAAGCTTTGGTGGGAAAAAAAATAAAGAAACAGCGAGTGTTGAACTCTAAAACTCCGGGTTCAGAATGCAATGTCTGTACGCTCTCAGCCACTGTGATCACTGTGGCTGCAGCGACTTCAAAGTCTAACATCTGATGTTTGAATCCTGCCACACGCACTCTGTTCGGATGCCGCCTTTCAAACGCACCGCTTCACCCGAGGGGTGCCTCATTTCGTCCAGTCAGTGCACTCTCTCTCAACTCCAGTCACCGCCTTGTTTCTGTCTAGTCACTGAAAAAGCCGGCGCAACAACGTAACTTAACCCTAATTGCAGCATTTTTGTAACGAATTTCTAGAGATTTTCCATCTAATCAAAGTAGAAATTCGGTTTAGTCACCAATCAGTGTTCACCCATTTCCGAAGTGAGGTACCCCTCGGGGTCAAGTTTAGGTCCGTCAGAAATGCGAATATTTTTATTCAATATTTTTATTCAGGTCGGTCAAAAATAGGTAGGTCTAGTTTTTTTCGGTCTAATTTAGGTAGGTCAAATGATATAGACCCCCGAGAACAAACCTGGTAAATTTCGTTGCACTTCGATAAGCGGAACCACCCCCTTGCGCAAGGGGCGGAAAAGTTTAGAGCTGTTGCGGCCTGCCTAGGGGTGCGTGTGGGTCGCGTCGGTTTTGCATGGGCATTTCCTGTATCAGGAGAGCCCAGAAAAGGATCCCAGCGCAACCGCGGGACTGTCGCTCAAAACTTACGGATTTTAAAGGGGGTGGGGGTAGCATGGGGTGGGTTTGTCCCAGAGGGCTCCCGGAGTTTGCGTTTTGTAGAGGGCGTCAAGAAGAGTCGCTCTGAAGGTTTTTTTATTTTTTCGACCCCTTCTGCAAATCCTGGGCACTTCGAAACTTGCATTTTTCTGCACATCCCTCCTGCGGGGGATGAATCAACCCTTTCTCATCAACTTCCGTCAATGCAACTTTGCACACGCTTAGAAAAGGCTTTAAAACTACTTCTGACGAAGTTTCATGAAAATCGGGTGAAAACTCTCGTTTTGAGGGCGTTTTGAAAAGGTGTCCCCTTAATTTTGTCCGCGAGTGTAATAGATTACCACAAGGAATAAAATGTAAAGAAGCCAAGGCCTTCAAAAAAAAGCTCAAGAAATGGTTAATAGGAAAAGAGTTTTTTAGCATAGGGGAATTTTGGAAGTGGGATGAAACAGGAAAAGTAGTGGGAAGTGACAAAAGAGTCTCGTAAATCATAGTGGTTGTGGTTCGTGATTATGTCTTCTTTGTAAAGTGAAATTGTATAGTGGTAAGCCGACATGGTCCTGTTGTTTTGTAAACATGATATGACCCAATAAAGTAATAATAATCAAATGAAACAAATCCACTGTTTACCCCGTTCTGGGTAGGCAACCGGCCAACTGAGCCTCTTCTGGACACGAAGGACAGAGTCCCTACATGCATACATCCGTTTTGACATGCGGTGAATCGAATGAGCCAAAGCCCAACTCTCTCCAACGCACCGTTCGGGATCTACGTAAAAAGGAGCCCCCTTTGGGGTCCCCACGGAGCCCTACCGGGGGCGTCGGCAGGGGCGTAATAAGGCGGGCCGAAAGGAGAGGGCGATTGTATGAAAAATTGCCTACCTTGAGGGGGTTGTGCCTGATAGCTTATTTTCTGGCACGTGGTGTGTAAAACCGTTCTACATTTCTTTGAAATCGTGGTGAGAAATTTAAATTGAGAGATTTTATGCGAGCAAAGCGAGCAAGAAGCCAAATGCATGAGTGCGCTGCAAACGTGCTTCCGGGTTTTTCAGTCAATTGCGAGAACACTTTCGATTACATTGGAAGGCAAAGGCTGGGGGGCGGGCACACATGTCTGCATACACTTCTGCTGAAGGAAAATTTTAAACTTCACAAGGGGCCTCTTAGTGCGACCTGCGGGGCTGCAAGCGAAGCGAGCTACTCTGCAAACTGAAGTGTGTACATAGTACACTCTTTGGGTGAGGAAGGCTTCCTCACCCAAATTTGGGCGAGGAAAGGGTATTAGCTGCCTATATGGCTACATAGCATTATCACCCAAATTTGGGTGAGGAAACCTTCCTCACCTAAATTTGGGCGAGGAAACGTTCCACACTCAAATTTGGGTGATCAAGAATTCCCCACCCAAAATTTTGGTCATGATCATGACTCTTTCATTCTCAGTGTGGGCGTCGGAGGTGTTGTCTACCTGCCAGGCGCTGGGCGGCTGTCGGCGATGATGCTTACAAGTCGGGCACGGAGTGGGGGACCTGGGGTCGGTAGGGGGTGAGCTTCCCAGGCGGAGTAGCCCCGCTTTATTATTACTACTTGCGGCGCAAGGCAAATGCATTGGCCTTTCCCCTACTTTTTAAAAGAGGGGCGGGCCAAAATTTACCCGAGTGCTGAATGGCAATAATTAAATTTTGCATTTGAAACAACATGAAGTGTCACCAAACATGTTATAAATAAAAGAATATTTTTATACTGTCGCATCGTTGCTTCCAACAGAGGATGTTTACTCGTCGCTGTGTAACAGACATTTACATGACTGGTGAGTGTCGGGTGGTCAATGACAAACATCAGAAGTAAATGAGAAGGCACAGCTCATGCCCTCCCTTTCTGGGTTGCCCAGCCAAAGACGGAAAGCGTAGCAGCCGCTGCTGCTTAGGCTATTATATAATTTAGGACCCCGCATCAGTTTATGCGGTCAAAATGTAAACCGCATCAGGTTATGCGTTTTAGTTTTACACGGCATGACAACTACACTGAAATTGCATTAAAATCATGGCCGCTTTGGTCACCGCTTGACTTCATGCGGTGACATATAAACCGTATTTGGAATGCAGAATCCTCCGCATTTATCTTTACAGGGCTGTCCATTGTAAAGGGTCTTCGTGAATGCCTTCCCCCTTTTGTAGTAGCGCGGAGCGATCTGAGTAGCGTAGGACTTTCGTCTTTGCGTGAGAAAAATCGTTGCTGACCCCACTATTACGTCCGGCCCATAACCGCCAGTTTTTGAGCATTGCCGAGTAAAATTTTGTGATAATTCCAGAAATGCCTTCGGACTTAACCTTCTTTTAGTTCTGAGATCTGGAGTGTGCAAAAACCCTCTGCATACCTATTAAGGCAACAGATTTTTCACCCGCTGTAAAAACTGTATACGCTGTATAAGGGATTTTTTCAATCGTTTTTATACTTTTAAAGACAAAACCACTGTCTTTTTGTTTGTTTTTTTTAATTTTATATTTTTCGAAGAAAAATTGAAAGAGCGGCGTTGGTGGCTCCGGTCCTCACCCTCGCCAGGGCATGCTTACAACCGAATTTCGAGCTCCGGGTATCTGTCACAGACCATCTGGACCTGATAACTCTCCAGCCACTCATCTCCATTGTCCTTGACGCAGACGGCCAGCGTGGTGAGTTTCGGCACCACTTTGCCGTCCAGCGCCTGCAGGAAGGCGTCCTGCGGCTTGCAGTTGATGTCCAGGCTGGTTAGGAGCGGCAGCCGGTGCAGGACGGCGGCCAGAGGCGGCAGCACTGGCGAGGGCGCCTCGTTGTTGGACAGCACGAAGGCGAGGCTGCGCAGCGTGGCCGTGCTCGTGCCGCCCAGACACAGCACCAGGTTAACAGCCTCGGCGGCGGGATACTTCTCCTCATTGTAGTCCAGGGTCAGCTCCTCGAGGCGCGTCGCCGCCGTGCGCACCACCTCCTCCACCTCGGGCATGAGCGGCCGCGTCCACTCATTCAGGTCAAGTATGAGGGTCAACCTCTTGAGGCTAGGGCACCGCAGAAGGTCTGACATGCCCTTGAGCAGGGGACACTTGAGCGTGTGCAGCGAGGGCAGCGCGGAGATCAGAGAGGCGGCACAGGGAGTGTCGTCCATTATGCACACGTCCTGGTACACAGAGTTAAGGCATTAGTAGCGCACTTGCACACTTCACTTATAGTTTGACAGAGTGACGTAAGTCCATGATCTCATCACATGTTTGACAGCTAGGTGACGAGGAAGCGCGCCGCCACTGACTGAGCTTAGACCTGTGCGGCCCCACTGATATTTCTAATGTGACAAGTTTCATACAATCAGCTGCGATAAAAAGACTAATGTGATTCCTTAAAATTATCGCATCTGTGGCAGCTATAAAAAGTTATCACATTAAAAATGCAATAGGTTTCTTACGTTTCTCACGTTGGTCCAGATTATCACATTTATTTGTGATTGCACTTGTAATGCAATAACTTTTCCATGGCGCTAAGAATGCAATAATACAAAGGTTATGTGCCTGTGAATTTAGTTCATTATCACACAATAAATAACAGTCCCGTGTCTGGCTCACCTGTCCTGCCCTAGAGAAGTCAACTCACCTCCAGGGTAGACGCATGCCACTGCAAAATCAGGTGCACGAATTCGTCCAGGATGCCGGTGAAGTAATCAAACCGGACCCGACGGAGGGAGGCCGTCATGGAGGCACTGCCTTGCGTCGCGATGGGGGAGGCCGGAAGTTGAATGCCCGCGTTGTCAAATGGGTTCCCGGCCACGGCAATGTCCATCAACTCCAATCCTAGACCAACGGAGATCCACATATAATACGAGGTTAGAGCAACACAAAAACAACCCTACGAATCGGAAAGCGCACATTGTATGCTGTAGCTGGAGCATGCCTGCAAGCACGCTCCAGCTAGCGCATGCTAGTGCATGCCTGCCAAGTATGCACTACCAAGGGCATACACTGTCAAACCAAGTGTGGAGAACTCCGCACTTCCTGGTGCGGAGTAAGTCTCCGCACTTGGAAGTGCGGAGTTTGCAGTCCCCACACTTCGAGGGGGTATTCACAAGCGTAATAGTCTGTTCACTCAAATCGGTTATTACGCGTAATATTGCGTAATAAGATCAAAATTTTACCCGCGAACAGTCCAAATGCTAGACTTTTGGGGCGCAAAAAGAGCGTAATAACTGCGTAATAGCGATTACTCTGTACGCGATTTAGAGGAGTAAATACCCCCTCGCCAGTAGTAGCTCACAGAGCCCCTATCTCTTAGCATGGTGCAAACGTGAAGAACTCCGCACTTGAAGTGTGGAGACCGCAAACTCCGCACTTCCAAGTGTGGAGAAAGAAAATTCCACACCTCCACGTTTTAAGTGCGGAGTTGTCCACACTTGGTTTTACAGTGTACCTCCCATGTACACGCTAAGTGGAGCATACATTAAGTGCACAAGGGATAGGGAATTGTCGGCTCCAGTAAGCGTGTACATGGCAGGTATGCAATGTACTTACTGGTGCATGCTTGGCAGGCATGTGCTAGCTAGAGCGTGCTTGCAGGCATGCTCCAGCTAGAGCATACAATGTACGCTTTTAAGCTTAAGGCTCTAAAATTTGAGTTGATTTTTCGAAGCCTACTACTTGCCCTTCAAAAGTGATAAACTTCCCTTGGGCACTGTTTACAGTTATAGTCAAGGGACCAGTTATCGTCCACCTCGGCGATGAGTGTGTCCTGCGCTGCAAGAACGCGTCCGGCAGTGACGCGGCCAGTGCAAGTCGCTAGAGCCACCTTTTGGGCATGCAGTAGCGATGATAGCAGAGGGTTTGGTTGGGCCCGTCAGCCGACAGAGCTGTTTTAAATCAAGTGCAAGTAGAAGCTGCTTCAGGCACACGTGATAGTCTTATCTGCTAGGCATAGGGGATCAATCTGGTCTAACATTCTTAAATTTGGTTTTAAAAAAATGATCACTGTTTTTTGCCAGGTTCCGGTCCTTCTCATCGTACATAGACGAGAACATACCATGCTGTGTTCACAGAAATACCTCTCGCTTGGCCTCAATCTGGGGGTGCCGGTAACTGTGCCGTAGAAATCAAAACAAACCCACTTACCTTCAGGGTGGTCTCAAACGTTACAGATCGGACGATGTTAATTTTTTGATACCTTGTGATCATGTGAAGATCCCTACCCGATTTGAGCGAAATCGAATCACATTCTCCTGTTGATCTGTGCGATTGATGAGGTGGTATTCACGGCGGCACTACGATAGTGTTTTTTTTCTTTTCACGGTCACACGTAACAGAAGGCAACCCCCGGCAACCGTGAGAGAGCTCAATCAAATTTTCCCGTTCTAGTACCATTTGCTAATGAGCTCTTAGTACCCTCTCACGCTGGGACAAAACGCATAAAGATCGACGAAAATTTCATTATGAAAAATGAACGGAAGGTTCTAAATGCAAGTCATATCACATCAACTCTGTTTTCGAAAAACTCAAAAATCCTCGAAAATGTGAAAATATCGTATTTGTAGGCTACGGATTCCTGTTCCTTGGAACCTGAGTGACTTGCAACCTGCGACTTACCGGGCGTGAACAACAGTTGGTCCAGTAATGCGCACAGTCGCTCCGGACGTCTTTGAAACGGACTGTGCACGTACAATGTGATTTCTTTCAACTGACCAAGCGAAGCTTGCCTGAGAGAATAGGAACAGTGTGAGTGCGAATACGAATCCTCCTCTGTGAAAAAAACATGGGCTGAGCCAATGAGATGGCTGACCATGGTGATTCACGCTGTAAGAATTTGTACTTGTAAAATAAACAGCAAATTTTTCAATATTTTGTACTGCAATCGCTTCGTTGTTTAGAATAACTACCACTACTTACTTTGTCGAGAATCACTGTTATTCAACAAATGTGACGTCATATTCGTTCGAATGTGACTTTCGTCACGGTCGTTTGAATAAGACATTACATTCGTTTGAATGTTGACACAAGTTCAAACGAATGTGACACCCTAATTTGACGGCCTTGTCACGTTCAAACGAATGTGACATCGTATTCAAACGAACGTGACAATATTTACATTCTAACAAGGTAGGTTTACGCCAGACCGTGTCTTGTCGTAACAGGCTTCGCGATGCTGCGCCAGTTACGTCAATCCACGCCTAGCGTTACACCTACCTTGGCCTGCGGCGCTTCCCTGCTTGCCTTCGGCAAGCTGTCTCAAGGATTTTTGAGGCATTGAGTAATGCACCACGTGAAATCTGCAATAAAATTTTTTAGTCGGTCGATCCCCTTTTTTCAAGATCCTGATTCGGCCAACTAATGAAGTCGGGCTCCTAGACCCCCCCCCCTTCCGACCCCTCTTTGATAAGGCCTTGCCGAGACCTATCGAAATCTGCAATAAAATTTTTTAGTCGGTCGATCCCCTTTTTTTAAGATCCTGTTTCGGGTAACTAATGAAGTCGGGCTCCGAGACCCCCCTTCCGACCCCTCTTTGAAAAGGTCTTGCCGAGACCTATCGAAATCTGCAATAAAAATTTTTAGTCGGTCGATCCCCGTTTTTCAAGATCCTGATTCGGCCAACTAATGAAGTCGGGCTCCTAGACCCCCCTTCCGACCCCTCTTTGAAAAGGTCTTGCCGAGACCTATTGAAATCTGCAATAAAATTTTTAAGTCGGTCGACCCCCTTTTTTTCAAGATGGAGGGTCGGAGTTGATTATGTTAGTAAATTCGGGCCGAGGTAGCCAATTCGCAGTTAAAACCTATGTCACGGGTAGAAATTGATTTCATTTTCGTCATCAGGAACTTCAAAAACATAAGAAACCATGCAAAAATGTCTCTCAAATATAAAGTCACTGAAAAGTTGCACTTTTTCTGCCGTTTTTTTTTGTGTTTTTTCGTTAGTACGACTGAATGGAATGAGATAGAAAGCTGAATTTTTGCGTGTGGCGAGTCAAGGACATACCTAATAACCCTGCAAAATCTCAGCCAGATCGGCCGAGCCGTTTGGGAGGAGTAGTGCGGACACACAGACAGACAGACAGACAAACAGACAGACAGACAAAACTTTTCAACCCCAGTGAAGTAACTGGCTTCGCTAATCGCTCAGCCAACAAATATGACGTCACAATTGTTACATAACAGTGTAAATTTGGCACAATCGTTCGGGCCAAAGGAAATTTTTTGAGTCCATTCTCTGTTTTTCATAATCAAAATCATCTTTGTAGAAAATGTCATTACTTTCCAACAAAATCTGTGAAATCTTGTAAATTTTCAAGATTTTCTGGCCAGAATAAAAAATGTGGGACACAAGGGACCATTAAAGGGAGAATGTTCATAGACAATAAACATTCTAAAAATCAGAAAACATTGGCGTGCTTCTCTGAACCACTCAGTAAACTCTGACCCTGTGGGTCAATGTCGTTTTACACATTCTTCCTGCACGGCCATGCACATTTCCATGAAGAATCGTCATTATACGAAAGTGACATTGATTTTGTGGCCACTTTTCGTGGCCAGTGAACCTGAGAAAGAACAAAGCACGCTACTTTTGACCTAAGAACTAAAAATACATCCTGTTTTAAAATCGGTCGAAAACTACGGATGAAATGATGTCTTGCTTCGAGTGTACCCTGTACAAGGTAGGTTTACGCCAGACCGTGTCTTGTCGTAACAGGCTTCGCGATGCTTCGCCAGTTACGACAATCCACGCCTGGCGTTACACCTACCTTGGCCTGCGGCGCTTCCCTGCTTGCCTTCGGCAAGCTGTCTCAAGGATTTTTGAGGCATTGAGTAATGCACCACGTGAAATCTGCAATAAAATTTTTTAGTCGGTCGATCCCCTTTTTTCAAGATCCTGATTCGGTAAACTGATGAAGTCGGGCTCCTAGACCCCCCTTCCGACCCCTCTTTGAAAAGGTCTTGCCAAGACCTGTCGAAATCCGCAATAAAATTTTTTAGTCGGTCGATCCCCTTTTTTTAAGATCCTGATTCGGCCAACTAATGAAGTCGGGCTCCTAGACCCCCCTTCCGACCCCTCTTTGAAAAGGTCTTGCCGAGACCTATCGAAATCTGCAATAAAATTTTTTAGTCGGTCGATCCCCTTTTTTCAAGATCCTGATTCGGCCAACTGATGAAGTCGGGCTCCTAGACCCCCCTTCCGACCCTTCTTTGAAAAGGTCTTGCCGAGACCTATCGAAATCTGCAATAAAAATTTTTAGTCGGTCGACCCCCTTTTTTCAAGATGAAGGGTCGAAGTTGATTATGTTATTAAATTCGGGCCGAGGTAGCCAATTCGCAGTTAAAACCTATGTCACGGGTAGAAATTGATTTCA
The DNA here is from genome assembly GCA_030522485.1 of Stenchaetothrips biformis. Classification (NCBI taxonomy): domain Eukaryota; kingdom Metazoa; phylum Arthropoda; class Insecta; order Thysanoptera; family Thripidae; genus Stenchaetothrips; species Stenchaetothrips biformis. The sequence goes on from CM060086.1 coordinate 8,575,134, forward strand.
TTTTCGTCATCAGGAACTTCAAAAACATAAGAAACCATGCAAAAATGTCTCTCAAATATAAAGTCACTGAAAAGTTGCACTTTTTCTGCCGTTTTTTTTGTGTTTTTTCGTTAGTACGACTGAATGGAATGAGATAGAAAGCTGAATTTTTGCGTGTGGCGAGTCAAGGACATACCTAATAACCCTGCAAAATCTCAGCCAGATCGGCCGAGCCGTTTGGGAGGAGTAGTGCGGACACACAGACAGACAGACAGACAAACAGACAGACAGACAAAACTTTTCAACCCCAGTGAAGTAACTGGCTTCGCTAATCGCTCAGCCAACAAATATGACGTCACAATTGTTACATAACAGTGTAAATTTGGCACAATCGTTCGGGCCAAAGGAAATTTTTTGAGTCCATTCTCTGTTTTTCATAATCAAAATCATCTTTGTAGAAAATGTCATTACTTTCCAACAAAATCTGTGAAATCTTGTAAATTTTCAAGATTTTCTGGCCAGAATAAAAAATGTGGGACACAAGGGACCATTAAAGGGAGAATGTTCATAGACAATAAACATTCTAAAAATCAGAAAACATTGGCGTGCTTCTCTGAACCACTCAGTAAACTCTGACCCTGTGGGTCAATGTCGTTTTACACATTCTTCCTGCACGGCCATGCACATTTCCATGAAGAATCGTCATTATACGAAAGTGACATTGATTTTGTGGCCACTTTTCGTGGCCAGTGAACCTGAGAAAGAACAAAGCACGCTACTTTTGACCTAAGAACTAAAAATACATCCTGTTTTAAAATCGGTCGAAAACTACGGATGAAATGATGTCTTGCTTCGAGTGTACCCTGTACAAGGTAGGTTTACGCCAGACCGTGTCTTGTCGTAACAGGCTTCGCGATGCTTCGCCAGTTACGACAATCCACGCCTGGCGTTACACCTACCTTGGCCTGCGGCGCTTCCCTGCTTGCCTTCGGCAAGCTGTCTCAAGGATTTTTGAGGCATTGAGTAATGCACCACGTGAAATCTGCAATAAAATTTTTTAGTCGGTCGATCCCCTTTTTTCAAGATCCTGATTCGGTAAACTGATGAAGTCGGGCTCCTAGACCCCCCTTCCGACCCCTCTTTGAAAAGGTCTTGCCAAGACCTGTCGAAATCCGCAATAAAATTTTTTAGTCGGTCGATCCCCTTTTTTTAAGATCCTGATTCGGCCAACTAATGAAGTCGGGCTCCTAGACCCCCCTTCCGACCCCTCTTTGAAAAGGTCTTGCCGAGACCTATCGAAATCTGCAATAAAATTTTTTAGTCGGTCGATCCCCTTTTTTCAAGATCCTGATTCGGCCAACTGATGAAGTCGGGCTCCTAGACCCCCCTTCCGACCCTTCTTTGAAAAGGTCTTGCCGAGACCTATCGAAATCTGCAATAAAAATTTTTAGTCGGTCGACCCCCTTTTTTCAAGATGAAGGGTCGAAGTTGATTATGTTATTAAATTCGGGCCGAGGTAGCCAATTCGCAGTTAAAAGTTTGGTCAGGGGTCGAAATTGATTTCATTTTCGTCATCAGGAACTTCAAAAACATAAGAAACCATGTAAAAATGTCTCTAAAATATAAAGTCACTAAAAAGTTGCACTTTTTCTGCCGTTTTTTTAGTGTTTTTTCGTTGGTACGACTGAATGGAATGAGATAAAAAGCTGAATTTTTGCGTGTGGCGAGCCAAGGATATACCTAACAACCCTGCAAAATCTCGTCTCAATCGGCCGAGCCGTTTGGGAGGAGTAGTGCGGACACACACACAGACAGACAGACAGACAAAACTTTTCAACCCCACTGGAGTAACTGGCTTCGCTAATCGCTCAGCCAAAAAGTCTATTTTACGATAAAGGCAGAGTAGAGAAAGAAAAAAAAAACACGGGGTCGCTCTCTTTTATATATAGAATCCGAATTTGAGCGGTGTTGGTTTTTCGATGAGTTGCACAAATTTCGGGCCACCCTAGGGCTCTTACTTCACGCTCCTGTACAGCGTAAACAAGATTCAAGAGCTCAAAGAAGAAAGAAAAGCGTCTAAAATTACTGTAATTATAGAGCGGTACCGAATGGTTAAAGAGGGTAACGACCAGTAAATTTCGGGTCAGCCAGATTACAGATAATCTTAATTACCCCACACTAAAAGATTTAGCGCCCGTTCCGTGCACAGCCTGAGCGAATCTAGGCATAGCGTGGGCAGGTGCGGGCGGTCCGGGTCGAACGAAGTCCGTGCCCGCATACGGGTAGATGCGGGTCACAGGGAACTTACGGTAGCGGCCAGCAACGGGCAGTTGCGGACAGATGTGCCGCCGAGCCTATGCGCGTGCTGAGCCCGTGCTGCCCGTGATGTGCCCGGATTTCCTCGGGCTGTGCCCGTAACGGGCGCAAAATCTTTTTGTCTCGGGTACCTGCGGATTACGCCCGGCTTTAACCAAAACTATTCTAGGAGAACCCTAGAGATGCACTGAAATACTGTGAATTAAATTCTGAATTACCGGGATTACCACCGGATTACCGTGCAATTTGCCTTATCCGGATAACGGATAACCATTTTGCCGCAAGCTGGATTTCTAAAGTCGATACCTCCTGGACGGCGAAGCACACCACGGCGGCGTGCAGAATGGGGAGCAACCTCATTGGTGATCGCATCCTCGTGGTGCGGGACACACAATGGGCTTGTCACCATGAACAAGATCATGTGAACCATCGTGAATCGTCGGTGACCGTGGTCTGCCATCCCTTCGGCCAAGCCCGTGGTATTAGATCCCCGGGCGCAAACGCGCGCGTACCTCGCAACGATCAGGGTGACGAGGACGGTGTTGGACGCCCGGAAGTGGATGCTGAGCTTGGCGACGGCGCAGTTGGTGTAGACGGCGGGCATGGCCCACACGGTCCACACGTCCGAGCCCCACTCGCCGTCGTCGCGGTCGTGCAGCTGCAGGCTGCGCAGGCACGGCGCCAGTCGGAGCACAGCGGCCACCAACCACGTGTTCCCACCCTTGAGCGGATGGCTGTGAATATATGTACACAATTTTTAAGCATTTTCTTCTACAAAAGGCTCCCTTACATTGGCCCCAGACGTTTTGTACCGTAAACCGGGCTAACTTGTTATCATTTTTTTTTTCCTCTTTGTCTTCATAAAACTTCTGAAACCTACCCAAATCCTGACTGTATTGAGTTTCATATGGTTACAATCGGTTTGACACTCGACTTTTTTGAGGGTCAGCTAAAATAAGAGGCACGGGCTATTGTTACTTGAGACACATGTTTTCTGTAGCTGTTTCCTTCCAAAATGAGGCTTGGGCCGGCCCGGACTGATATTCCAAAAGCTTTATCTTATTTGCCATGAAGTCTTATAGTTGCAGGACATAAGAGGGGTGCAATTACTTCAAAACCAGTGGTCAGAGGAATATGTAAAAATATTCGTGAGCAAAAACGCAATTCAACGGGGAACATGAGTGCACTGAAATCCCATATGAAGTGTTTCTGCCAATTCGATTCGTGCATTTCGTATACCGATTTTCACGAAATTTCGCGAAAGTTTCTGCAAAAAGTTTGAAGGACACAAGATTGTTAGACGTCACGCATCAAATTGTACAAATCGATTCACTTAGTTCTCTGGTGATTTTTCGCTGGGATGGTACCGAAAACAAAACAAAACCTGGCCGTTACGACAACAGTTTGCATCGGTAACAAACACACAAAACTTTAAGTAGCTACAAACAAGAGGACCTTCACCTTTTCTTTGGTATGCAAGGAGCTCGAGCTTTGTTTCTATTTGGACCGAGTAGATATTTCGCTTCACTGAGATTTGTTTCTCGAGGCCCAAAAATAAGTTAACTTCACTGTAATTCAAAATGTGTTGTACACTTCAAAATAACCATGGTGTATCCCTTACCCCACCGCACTTTATCTGGGGTGAACCGAACACGGATCGACCAAAATGCGTCAAATCTGCGTTGAGCACAACGCAAAAATGTGAGGTCAAATCTATACCACGGCTGCAGATGCGTTACTTGTGAGACACCACAGATTGAGCTTCACCTCACATAAACGGGTTAAAAGTACCTCATTTTCAATATCAGTGTTGGGAAAGCAGACTTTCGCCTTGGTCTATATGAAAACAAAACTCCGGTACTCCTTTCCCCGACAAGGAAAAGCTGTTCCCGTGCTTCTTGCCGCTAATGGCGTTTCGTTGTTTCATGTATGCAAACTGTTGCCTTAGCGGCCTGGATCGTTTTCGGTGTCATTTCTTAATTTTAGCAAATATGAAAGTTAGGTGGCGATGATGCTTACGGATCGGCGCAGCTCAAGCTCTTGTTTCGCCACAGCAGTGGATGGAGCGCCGCGTCCCGCCACCTGCGGCACACAGCCCGGCACTTGAGCAGCTCCATGGGACGCAAGAAGCTCAGCACGTGCAGCAGCGCATCAGCGGGCAGCATGGACAGCTCCATCTGCTAGACAGGGCCACTTATTAGTCCAGTGTGGATAAGGCTGGTCCAATAACTTTGGTTTGCAGTGATCCCTAACCTTTTTAAAAAAAGGATGTAAAAAATTGTCACTGTAGCAAATATGAGCAAGATTAGACAATATTTTCGGTCCGCGCATCCACAGTGGATCAAGAACCACAAAACGTGGCCAAAATACCCGTCAATAAAGGTCGATGCAGGCCTCCACCACCACGACGTCAAAATTTCAGAAGTAAGGTATCGATTTTTTTATTTTAATTTTAAAGAACGATATGCTGATAAGATCTGACCAAACAGCGTTCCAGATGTGACAGAAAGAAACGACATCAAATAGAGAGAAAAACAATTGTGTTTTCTAGTAAGTTTTTTAAACACCGAGATTTGGTAAAAGAAAAACAATATATTCGCACGTTAAAAGAGCTCATCTTTTTGAACATTTCGTTTAGGTATAAGAATGACCTCTGAAGCCAAAAATCTAACACTATAACGTTTCCAAGAAAAGTCTGTAAACTATATTATAGAATTGAAAAAAAAAAACAACAAAAAACAAACAAAAAAAACCTTAATGAACAGAAATAAAAAATAATTGGCGTTTAAAACAGCTACCGCAGCGCCACGCGCGGCCGCCGCGCGAACCAACGAATCCGTGACCCGAGCGCCCGGCTCCCTAGGGGGAAACAGTACTTTGTAGCCCTTTCCAGTCTGTTTTGATACCATGGGGCCCTTGATTGATCTAGAGGATATCATTGATGCCCTTCAGGGCTTCAAAAGACCTTTAAGAGAAGGTCGTGAAGCCATGAAGAACCTTGTGGTGGTGGGAATCGCCGCTAAAAGTGCAAAGGAGGTGATCGTGGAGGCGCTGTGCGTACGTACAACCATGATCAGCGGACCGCCAGTTAAAATAAATGTCCGCATACAAACTTCAACCAAAGTGAAAGTGGAGGAGAAGATCCTGTCTATTAGTTGTTCCTGTCCGTCCGGGTCATCGAAAGAACATTGCTGTACACATGCTATGGCATGCCTGCTGTACCTCGAAAGGTTAGAATTCTTGTACTTATTTTGCCCTTATTTAGTGCTTAGAATGTATTGAACAGTAATTTTAACCGCATGTTTTGATTATAGGAACGACGAATCGAACCTGGAAACAATGACATGCACTGACATGGAACAGCGTTGGGGAAAACTCCAAGAAAAGACCATGAGTGAGTTTGATCCCATCCCTCTGGCTGAGTTTTGTCAAGTTGGGAAGCCCAAGTCTCCTTACCGCCGTCCCATTTTAGATGAAATTCCGGAGTCACTTGCGACAAAGTGTAGAAATATGTTTTTGGAAGGTGTGTATAAGTGTGCCAAATTTTTATTTATTTTGGTGGGCTTAGCATATAGAATGTTTTGTGCGCACACACATCCCCTAATCTTTTTTTTTTCTTTTTTTTTCAGCCCAGCCACAATGTGAAGCTGCAATTTTCTTTAGTGGCGTGAGACACAACATCAATACAAACTCAAATCCAGATGAACCCGAAGACATAGGAGTGGATTTAATTAGTTCTATGATCGTTCAAAACGCTCTCCAAAATCCAAGTTACATCTTGAAGGTGGCTCAAGAATTGGGAGAGTCTCTTTATGATAAACACTGATAAAAGAAAAGTCGTAAAATTATGAATCATTCTTGTATAGTATTTTCCCATAGTACATTCATATTTTTACGAATAATTTTATGACGAATGATTCATTATTTTTATGAATAACTCGTTTTCTTACGAATGCTTCATAAGACATATGAATACTTCATAATATTTAATTATGAATGTTTCGTTTCCTAGTTTTTTCGTTAAAGCATCACGAGCTGTTCGTAACTTTACGAATGATTCATAATTTTCTTTTATGAGCCATTCGTAATATTACAAATCACTCGTAATTTTATGAATGTTTCATAATTTTTCTCGTTAAAGTACGAATCATTCTTACTTTTATGAATAATTCATAATTTTCTCTATGAGCTATTTATAATATTACGAATCATTCGTAATTTTACGAATGTTTCATAAGGTTTTTTTAATGAGCCATCCTTGTACAGTATTTTCCCATTGTAAAATCGTAAATTTACGAACAATTTAACGAAGAATGGTTCATTATTTTACGAACAACTCTTAGATTTTGGGTACTTTTCGGTCACTTTCAGGCAATTTTTTCCCAAAAAATTACGAATGATTCGTAATCCTTTTCTTATGAATGTTTCATAGAACGTATTTTACGAAGCATTCGTAAAAATTAAGAAGCATTCATCATCAAATCTGTCGTAAAATTACGAAAACTTTTCTCAGTGAATGTAGCACCGAAGAAAAGAACTATTATGATAAATACATAAAATTCCATGAAGAGCAAGTTTGGATGCTTTTTCATCAACATTGGAACAAGGTGACAGTAACAACTGGCATGAATTGAAATATGGACGGCTGACAGGAAGCATCAGCTATGGCTTCCACACCTACTATGAAAATGCAAAGAGACATACTATTAGTGATTGGAATAATAAAATAAATGGGACCTTCAGTCCTTCCGGTTACTCTAATCAAGCCATGAAAGATGGAAATTTTTGTGAACCTGCTGCGTTGAAATGCTACGAAAAAATGAACCCAGGAAAGAAGATTGAGAAAGCAGGTATATTTATTAGTCCCATTGCTCCTTGGCTTGGATACAGTGGAGACGGTGTAATATTTGAGGATGGAATTGTGGACCGGTTGTGGGAAGTCAAAACTCCAGTGAATGGGGCGACACATAATGGTGCCACCATTTGCAGTGTTACACCTTGCATGAATGGAAATAAGCTGAAGGAGAAGCACAAGTATCAAGGCCAAGTGCAACTTGGTATGTTGCTCTTGTTATTGCCTATTTGTGATTTTACATTGTACTGTCATAAGGTAAATGAAGTATTCGTGGATACTGTTGTGTTCAATGATAAATTCTGCCTAAAATATGTTAAAAATCTGACAAAAGCTTTCCTCACTTAAGTTCTGCCATGGCTGGCCTCAAAATGTCTTGGCCTTGAAAATGGCCTTGAAATGTAATTTATTTCATCCCAAGTTCACTATATTTGGTAACTCAAGTGTTTTTATTGTCAAGTGTAAAAGCCTTTATTTTTATTTGTCTGTACTTGAATTTTTTTGACAAGGATAATAAAAACAATAATGCATAAAATATATTTTTCTCTATTTATTTAGCAGAGAAATTCTCACAAAAAATCATGAAGGGAAATGGCTGACAACATTGCATGATTCAGTTCTTATTAACACTCATGATAGGCTTGCTAAGATTGACAAGACCAGACACAATTACTACCAATTCATCCATATATAGAACAACATTCCAGGGAATTTTGCCACACATTTGTCCATACTCTCTCACTCTCTGGATTACTCTCTCCACATGCACCCTAGCTCTGGCAATCTTTGCACATTGAACTGATTCTGATCGGCTGTATTTCTTGTTCCTTTGAAATGGGGGTCGGATCAAGTTTATCAAATTATCATTAAAATCTTCATCAATATTGAAACCTTTGCATACCATGAGTGCATCACCAGGATTGCATAATTCATACACACCAGTAGCTTTGGTGACAACTCTATCAGAGGAATGGCACAACAGAGGTTTCTTCACCTGGAGTAACCTGGATACCTATATTCTTCATCTTGGGAATATCCTCAGGGCTGATTTCTGGAACATTCTGCCATTCAGCATCACTCTCATTCTCACAGTCGACCACACCATCCATGCACTCTCCATCTCCTGGCACATTTAGAAATCAGACATTTAAATTAAAACAAATCCTTGCAAAAAAATTCATTCAACAAAAAAAAAGACACAACTTTGAACATTCCATAGCAATTCATGGGTATCAACACTAAAATATTTGATACTGCCTTTCAGTATTAGTATAAACACCAGTGAAATACAATCGTCAAATTAAACATGATTAGAGAGAATAACAATATACAACACACTATTTGAAACACATAGTTGATGGGATGATTCAAAAATAGACAGACAAATCATAACAAGAGTACAAAAAGGGTACATCAGTCTCTAAAAAAAAATTAAGGAAAAATTAATTATTTGTAAACATTGCTGTTGCTCGAGACCACAGTATCCAAACCTGAGAGCGATTCATCGCTTATTGACTTTCTAGATCTGCAACTGCAACAGAAAACTAAAGGAATAGTGAGAGAAATTTCAAGGATAGAAGTAATTCATCCAGTAAAATTCATAGCAAACCTAGCTGCTCTCTTGGATGCCCTCGCTGTCGCATTTTTTTTTTGCGCTTCAGGGGTGAGGTAATTACTGTGTCATGGGTTCTCTTTGGAATATTTTAAGAGGGAACTGAACCAGGTTTCCGACGTCGCTTCTTCCCAGTGCCACCTATAAGAAAACCCATATTATAGCCCTTCAGAGTGAACATTGAGTACAAAAACATAGGCCATTAACCTAACTTGCCGCTGTAAATATTTTGAGGACAAACGAAATCATACTCACAAGTTATGATGTAATCAGTTTCCAGAAAGTGGTTACTGCACACTGTCATTTTTGGACCCAACTTCTTCCCACTTCTTATCGCAATAGACCATTTTTTGCGTTCGGATTCATCCTTTGGGACTTGGTGAAGATGCATATTTTCCGCGAGAACATTATGGCACTGTGGGACGCAGCAGTTGTGTCTTTCTCTTTTTTTCTTCTCTGGGGCCTCTGGGGCACCCATTTCACCCTTTTCCATGACTCTAACGGATTTGTAAACCCTACAATTTGGCGAAATATACGCGAAAGTACTGTTTCCCCCTAGGGAGCCGGGCGCTCGGGTCACGGATTCGTTAGTTCGCGCGGCGGCCGCGCGTGGCGCTGCGGTAGCTGTTTGAAACGCCAATACCAAGGCTTAAGTATTACATGGTGTTCCGGTAGTACAGTTTTACAATTCTGACTACAAGGTTAATTTGACTTAGAATGTTCTGAAGAGAGCGATTAGCGAAAACAGTTAGTCTAGTGGGGTTGAAACGGTTTGTCTGTCGATCGGTGTGTCCGCGCAACTCCTCCGAAACGGCTCGGCCGATCGGGGCATGATTTTGCAGGGATCTATGACTATTCGTCCCCGACTGATTTGTCCCCACGCTATTTTGTCCTCACACATTTCGTCCCTATTTATTTGTCCCCGGCGAAATTTCGTCCCCGGTTCCAACCCCGCATTTCTTGTCCTCACTTGTCCGCACTCTTCCTCACCCGCAATAGGAGAGGGGGTATGCACGGACGGATAGAGTCTACTCGCTGTCAAGTGTATCGTCGAAAAAATTGGCTATACTCCCGGCTGCGCGGGCTGCACTTGCCTTCAACAATGGGACTCGGTCTCAGAAGCTTTCCTTAGAAACAAGTTCGGCCACAAACAATTTTCAAAATTCAAAATTATGAGTGACGAAGAACAGGGGGACCTTTTGGATAGTGAGAGGGGGGGTTTCATTCTCAACCACAAGGGCTACTTGTACTCGCGCCACAGTGAAAATGCAGATGGCAGTCGCACATACTGGATGTGCCGCAGAAGACCAGCGTGCAAGAAGAGGGCAATCACTGCAACACCGCGGGGCTGGACGCAGGGAAGAAGATCCGGCAGCCCCAGCGCGCCAAGTACCAGCGCATCAACCAGCGACTGCAGCGCCTGGCCGAGTCCTATGGGCAGTTCAAGGAGGAGGGCCGAGTCCTGGAGTATCTCCGCGCCTGCGGCCACAATGTTGGCCACTAAATTCTGGTAACAGGTACTAACACTCCCCCCCCCCCCAAACACTAAATTCATAGTGGGGACGAAATGTCACTGAGGACAAAATAAATCGGGGACGAATTTTTTGAGGACATTTTATCCGAGGACAGATTAACTGGGGACGAATTGTCGCGGGGACATATTTTCAAGGGACGAGTGTTCGTGTCACCTTTTACAGGGTTGTTCGGTATGTCCTTGGCTCGCTACACGCCAAAATTAAGCTTTCTATCTCAAGTAAGGGGAGGTTCTGGTGATAATATTACTTCCTTCAAAATAGGTCCCACTGTGAAAATTTGTTATAAATATGATGTCTTACCAAAACAAAATATGAAAAATTATCATTTAGAAGGCACATTCCATGCCCTGAACCCAGTCAAATAGCATATATGGCCTTTTTTGGCTATAGCTTCGAAAACGTTCTTGCGCCTACTATTTTGTCGTAAAAGGTTGGCCTCGACATTTTTCAATTCTTCGATTCATTTTTGAAAGATTCCGCACGCTCAATTAAAAATGTCCATTGGCATTACCATAGGCAAGCTTCGTAAGAAGGCATTTCACTAAATTGCACAAAAACTATCTCTGTCTGGCGTATACACCCACAATGTTATGCATAAAATATTATGGCAAAGCTGATATGTGCGTGCGAAAAGTCAGAATTTTACGGGTCTGCAAAGCAAAAACAATGGGGTCCCTTGGAACACCTAAAAAACGCCACATTTGGCCGAGGACATTTACGCGGTAAAGCATGCCCCAACACCTCGACTCGTGGGGAAGGGGGAGTGGGGTGGTAAGATTTCCTACCTGAAATTGCATTAATTTTTCGGACGGAATCTTGAAAACTTTCGCTTATCGCAGAGTAAAAAGCGAAGAAAACGTTACTTGTGCCCCACTTTTGCGACGTTTAACATTTGGCGGGATAACCCAATAGTAAATCAAATGCATGCGCTTGACTCGTCACGTCGTCAGCTTTACATAAACATAAGATTTTTCACCAATGTATCGTAAGATAAGACCGCGAGGAAAAAAATTGCACCCATTACGTTGACCACGCGAAAAGCTGGAAATGTGTCAAGATAATGTACTTCGGGGAAGAGCAGGGACGGAAGTTGAGAAGTCAAGCACATGAAAAGCCGGATTTGTGTGATAATGTAGCTGGCAGAAGCGGCACAACGGCGACGCTCATTCTCGTTGATTTCCCATACTTTGTTCTTCTTGATTTCTTTACAACTTCCGGTTCGCTTTTCTCCGAAGTACCCTATTGGATCTCCACAGGGACTCACCTGCGCGTTATTTTTCCGACGATTTGGTGTTCCGGTTAGCCATGACCTTCTCACCAAGTTTTCCGCGTTGTGGACGGTGCGACGGCCGTGTATTTCGCTGGCTGTAGAATTAAGGGTGTTGCTTGTGCTCTGCAAACTAAAGTGTGCACATAGTACACTCTTATTAGAGCATGCTTCCAAGTACACTCTTATTTACAGCATACTTCCTCGGCACGCGCTAAATTAGAGTGTGCCTGGCATGTACACGCTAAATAAGAGTGTGCCTGCAAGTACACGCTAAAATGCATTCGATTAGTCCTATCTAAAAGCATTGGCCAGTTTAAGTGTACTTGGAAGCATGCTCTAATAAGAGTGTACTATGTACACACTTCAGTTTGCAGAGTGATCAAGGATACCGAGGCGACACATGCCACGAAGAGCACAGACCTAATGAGCCGGTCTCTCTAGGTGCAGCACATACATTCCCGGACTGCAACTGTGCTGCTTAAGGGGACATGGTACCCCTGGCCGAGCCGGCTCATTTGCGTTCCGGGACGGCACACAGTACGACGAAACGGAAAAAAAAGCCCCTAGAAGTGGCATTTCCAAAATTGAGCGGTCGAGACATGCAAACTATTGGATGTTCAAAAGGCCCTTTACCGTTAGAAAAATTGTCGTAAATTTGCAACGTTTCACTAGCTTATTTTGATAGCGACAGAAGTCGTTCTAAAACGATTCGGTTGTATTCCAACGACTGAAAAATCGTTTTCTTACGATATGGTCGTAATTTCTTCGACCAGCAAAGCCCAAAAAAAGATGGCAGGATGTTACGATTTGTGTCGTACAATTACGATTTTTGTCGTAAAATAACGATTTGTGGCGTAAAAATTACGACATAAACTCGTAAAATAACGACATAAGTTGTACCTGTATGATGATTTCAATTTAAGGATTACGATCGGTCGTGAACAAACGATCGAAGTTGTAAATGTACGGTGCAGTTTGTAAGTTTACGATTTTACATGTTTTGAAACGATCTCACTCGCTATCAAAATTAGCAACAAATTTGTCGTATAATTACGAGAAAAATCGGAACATAAATGTGTCGTTGGAAAACGACATAGTTGTTTTCTGAAATGTTTTAAAGTTACGACTATTTTTAACAGTGTTGTTAAAAGGAAAATATATGGCAATATATGACGCTACATATGATTCACATGTTGTCAATATAATTGTATCTTGCACAACATATGTAGAATTATCTTGTACAATGGCTCAGGCCATATCTTAGTGCCCAATAATATATAGTCCAAATATTTTTCAATATACTTTTATCTTTGAAGCATAAATGTCTCCATATGTAGCTTTGTGCCCCGCGCACTTAGAAAAATTATTTGTTCCCACAAAGAGTTTGTTGAAGCAGCTTTATGCCAGAACCATTGTTGAGCATTGCGAACCTTAATACTCAGTTAAGAGTAAATGCTGGGAAAAACACATACTCGGCCATGAACAGACTTACCAGTAGTGAATACTTGGCATTAGGAAGTTACGAAGCTGAGCATGCAGTCTGTAAGTGAATACTTGTAAGTAAGTACAAGCGGGCGCTCACAAATTTGTACCAAGTTGACAAGTTTGCAGTCTGATTTGTGTTCCTCTCAGGTCTGTATGACTCTAACTTCACTCTTGCGTTGCGCGGATAAAATACATTGGCAAAATATATGCATCATATATTGTCAGATGATCGTGGCCACCGACCTTCGTCATGTGGTCGCAGCAGTGCACACTCCTTGACAGGTGGACAGCGTGGCTTAGTGGTAAACCAGCTGCATAGTAACTACCTTGTTAAAGGGTTCAAGCCACCATGTCGTAGGCTTTTTTCCCTCCAAAGGGCAAAAGTAACATACCATGGGAGCGAGGCGATTGCGAGTAGTAGTGTCAAAATTATCTCTTTTTTAAATTTTTAAAAATTTGCACTTTTTGTTTCCAAATATTTATTTTTTTGTCGTTATATATTTTCCACATATTTTTTATATCGGCAAAATATCTTGCTTAATAATCTTTTCCACATATTTCGCCAATACATGTTGAGCAATATATTTTGTCCATATAGTGCCCACACACAAAACCTATGTGTGTACTCAGTACACTCCTCGAGTCGCGTGCTTACAAGCATGCACTTCGAGGCGTGTACTTGCCTAAGCACTCACCTCGAAGTGTGTACTCAGTGGGCATGCACTTAGAGGCGCACGCCTTATCCCTATACCAGGCATGCACCTTCAAGTGCGTGCTCACTGAGTACACACTTAGCAGTGTGTACTCATCCAAGTACACACTTCGAGATGCGTGCTTAGGCAAGTACACGCCTCGAAGTGCATGCTTGTAAGCACGCGACTCAAGGAGTGTACTGAGTACACACATAGGTTTTGTGTGCATACATTTTCCTTTTTACAACGGATAAGGTCTGCGATGTGCGAGACACTTATTTATTTGACAATTTATTACACGCACGAGCTCCTGCGCTCAGTGGGTCAAGAACCACATAACTCAGCCAAAATACCCTACAGTAAAAGTCTCCAAAAACGTGCTCTATACGATGTCGACACTTCAAAAGTAAGGTATCAAACGTTTTTAAGAAAGATTTGCCGATTACATCCGACCAAACTGCACACAAAATCTATGTGTGTACTAAGTACACACTTCTAGGTGCGTGCTTACAAGCATGCACTTCGAGGTGTGTACTTGCCTTAGCACGCACTTAGAAGTGTGTACTTGAATGAGTACAACTCATTCAAGTACACACTTCTAGGTGCGTGCTTAGGCAAGTACACACCTCGAAGTGCATGCTTGTAAGCACGCACCTAGAAGTGTGTACTGAGTACACACATAGATTTTGTGTGTGCGTTCTTATTGTAAGAATTAAACAAGCTACGGCCCGCCCTTCCGTCGAACCGAGTGGCCACTCACCCCGTGGAGGGGAAACGCAAAGTTATCGATGTAACATCGTGACTAAGGCCCGCCCTTCTATTGCGACTGCGCTTGAATTAAAGTGCAAAACATGTCCGTTGCACTGATTCCCACAACACATGAAGGCGGGCTCCTCGACTCCTCTACCGACTCCTCGCTAAAAAGGTCTTGCCGAGACCTATCGAAATCTGCAACAAAATTTTTTAGTCGGTCGACCCTCCTTTGTCAAGATCCTGATTCGGCCAAGCACAAAGTCGGGCTCCTAGACCTAACAATTTGGTTGGTGGCAGGGTGGTACATCACTTTACCAACTAGGCGAGTTCCGTCTTCAGATAAAACGACTTTCAATGGGTAGCCCCTTGTCAGAAGATAATTCTTGAGAGCTTCTTTGCGGAATTCACCTTCATTAGTGAGCTCCTTGGAATGCACTTTAGTTCTGACAGCACTTACTGCAGGAAATGGCAAATTTATTGACAAAACATCATAAGCCTGTCCTCCCCATCAGGGGGAGGATTCTGAACATTTTGAGCAGCTTGTTACGAGCAGTGTTTTTATGACGGTGCCAAATTCTTTCCAAGCACAAAGCAGGTGATCCTCTGTGCATTGTGTGTGGTCCCATTTCTATTGCAAGCAATTTAGAAACAAAAACATCCATATGAAGAAAATGTAATATAACCACTATATTATACTGAGGCACTCTTCTGGTTCTAATTGCTTGCAATTGAAAATGGGACCACACACAATGCACTGAGGATCACCTGCTCCCTGCTTGGTAAGAATTTGGCACCGTCATGAAAACTCTTCTCTTTACAAGCTGCTCAAAATGTTCAGAATCAATACAATGGCTTTTTTGTACCCTCGTCACTCTGTCAAAATGACAGTGAATTAATGATCAGAAGAAAACCAAGACGATTACTTACAATCAGAACAGGTGTGCAGCGGACCACTAAAGTTGTGTACGACTTGGGTCTACGATGGCACGAGGAGGGGGGAAGCGACTCCTGGCACTGCGAAGCACTACTGAAACAAAGAACGTTAACAATGCAGTTAGAGCAGTTTCATTTCACAAATTTAAAAAGGAAAGTGTGATTGGTAACAAAGAAAATGATTCCTGAGCAATAAACTATTGTTAGTTCTTGGTAAAAATAAACCACGGTGTAGGGAGATACGGTGGGGACACTATGCGGTCTGGAGTAAAGTTCGTTTTTGGCCCGTTTCGTAGTTCCGAACGCTCCGCTAGTAGCGCTGTTCTCCATGTGGGCCGAGGTGGAGGGGCAAGTGGGCCGGCCCACCATTGGCCGCCTGCTGCGCGCCGCGTCCCGCACCCCGCCACTACCCCGCTCCCCCTGCCCCTTAGACATTTCGCCACTTTGCCCGTGATTGCCGGTTTGCCGGACACCAAGTGACATTAAATATTTCATGAGGCTTGGATTTTGAGGTTATGATGGTTGGTACTTTTTATTTTCTCAAGAACTATTTACAAATGTACAGAAGATAGTATTTATATTTTACAATTTGCTATGGTTTAAGTTCTTGGAGCTTCGCCTGCTTTGCCATGTTTCTCTTTTTCTTCTTAGCTTTTGACACTGCTTCATTGTACTTTGCACACAGAAAGTGCAATGGCGCGAGCCCGGAACCGAGGCAACCAACCCGCGAGACTTGGGGCATTGTCGCATTTCCGGAGTACCGCACGAGAATGCATTTGAATGCCTGTCGTTTTCGCGCGGCGGCCTGTGGGCCGGCCGCACGCCAGTGACCAGCCAATGGTGGGCCGGCCCACTTCCCCCTCCACCTTGGCCCACTTGGAGAACAGCGCTACTAGCGGAGCGTCCGGAACTACGAAACGGGCCAAAAATGAGCTTCACTCGGCCACGTGGCGGAGGGCCCGAGTGTACCCACCGTATCTCCCTACACCGTGAAATAAACATAATGCAAGTTGACTATGTAAATGTATTTAATACTTTATATCATACAAAAATGGGTCAATCCATGTCAACTCAACCAGCCGCCAACCTTAAGTTCTCCGATTTCGACCAAAATTGGTGAAAACGTGTCAAATGATGTTCATACCACTCCCCTTAAACCGTTTTCCAAAATTTTCATTTTTCGAATTTTTGCGATTTTTCTGAGTTTTTACTGTTTTGCTTGCAGTGTCTCTTTCAAACTCTCACAGTTTAGTCATTTTTTTAGCTACAGAAATATTTTTTTTGTCAAAATGATCAGAAAGAATTGAAGATTCTGAAACAAATAGAAAAGATAGTTTTAAACAATTTTGGTTCAAAGTTTTCAATGTTCAAAATTTGAATATTGAAATTTTTAAAGTTCACATCATTTTGAAAATTTGAAAAAAATTTATATTGTTTCTTAAACTATGCCGAAAATGTGTACCGTCCAGAAACCAGTTTGAGCTTCTCCCAAGCGGTGCAAGGTTTCTCCGTGTTCCAAAGACAATGGTGCGTGACCCTTTCGTCTTCACCCTCCTCGTCATCCCCCCCCGTCACTGCCACTTGCATCAAACGAATCGTACAGAACAAAATTTTCACCCAGCAACGTTTTTGAAAATCGGTGTGGGATGGCATCTAATTCAGACAAGCGAACAGGATTCTTAGGAAGGTCTCTCGCGTCTCACCATCTTCTTTAAATTTTCTCGTTCGGGCAGCTGACTAAGTATCCCCGATGACACAGAAAAGAGTTCATTCCGCAGCAGTTGAGCAGGTGGCATTCCAGGGTGTTCTTGAGCCAGCCGTTTGAGATTACTCACAACACGTGTCGCAGAAGACTCCTCTCGGTTTGGGGGATGGGACTGGGGCGACTGCTTATCTCCTTCCACCACGGTCGGCACCTCTCCTTCCCCTGGCAGCGTGATGGCCCTTGCGTTGCACTCCTTGGTCTTGCCGCGCTTGCAGACCCAGTAGGTCCTTCCATTTTTTGTGCTGACTTCATAGTAAATGAAACCGTTTAAATGAAGTTGTTTGTCTATGATTTCTGCCATACTGAAAATTTTGTGAAGAACGTCGGCCAGCCACGGACCACTAGGCATTGTTGGCCGGGCAACAAGGGCAGGGCGGCAAAGGGGCGGGAAGAAATAAGGAACTTTTCCTAATTAAAATATTAGGAAACGCAACTACCCTTTAGGAATAATACCCTTAGGAAAACTGGAGTAGGAAATTTGTACGGGAATCCCGTTAATAATAGTACCTGCAACTACAGTAATAATCAGGCAGAAAAAAACTACTGTTCAGGTCCAGTAAAAATTACCTATAAATTTTGACAAAATGTTCTATACAAAACAAGAAATAACTGGAAAGGTTTTAAGGTCGGTACAATGTCTTGGATGTTTCCGCTATAAGTTACTACTCAACCATCTCAAAGCCATTAACAAGGAGTTCTGTTAAGACTTAGCAAAGCTAAATCTGTTTTGAGGGATTGCAGAAAGTAAATTCTTTGGGTAGAAACAAATTTCTCTACTGACATTGTAAAGTTTCTGTATTTTAGCGAAATATTGTCTACAATTACCAAATTGTTCCAGCTAATTATCTGTATCTTAAGTAAAACTTATTCCATAAATTATTGAAAATATTTACTTTATTATAGTTACGCTTTAAAATCACCAAGCCGCAGAGTCAGAGTATATTTTCTACAATATAGGAAAAAATAATCAGTTCAGTTCTGAGAGTGTTTTGGAGGCATTTTAACATAGTTTCGTATCTTTTGGAAGGTGCTTGTGACAAAAATGAAATCCATTTCGACCTCCAATCAAAGTTTCAATCGCGTAGGCGCTACCTTGACCCATATTTTCTTACATAATCTAATTCAACCTTTCATCACGTGGTGCATTACTCATTACCTCAACAAAGCTAAGCTTGGGAAATATGCGGAAATTTTCCGAAATTTTCCGCATTTCTCTCGGAAAATTTTCCAGCATTAGAATTACCACCCACCAAATATCGGCAACGACTAACGACTGGATCTGTTCGGATCTGACAATCCACCGTGTGAGAGAGATAATGATATTCGGTTCCGATGCTGGGCCTCAGCGGCCGGGTACTGGGACAAGCCTGTATTTTTGTCGGTTTCTAGTACCTGTCAGTTTCTTGCAAAAGAAACCTCTCGATATATTAATGTGCCGTGAAATGTTAGTTGCAATTGCAGCTCTAAAATTAGCGCCGCCGGGACTTGCAGCTGGTCATCGGTTAAGACCGAAACCGGCACTCCGGATCAATTCGGGGCCGACCCGAACCGTGGACGATCTATGCCACTGTACGCCCCGGCCTCGCGGCTAACAGGCAAGCCGTTGCCATGCATGAGTCATGGGCTGGGCTAGCAGGCCGAGAGAAGTCAAGGCTCTCTTTAGGCATAAAATTGATGGTTAGCCCGCACGTTGACGTCAATGATTTGACGATTGGTAAGAGAATCAGGCCAAGGCCACTGGCTCCGACACTTCAGAACCCACTGTTATTCCAATAGTGATAATGAAGTTGTTTCAAAGGCAATTCAATTTGCATTGCATTTGTATTCACTAAATGTTGTTTACAATTTTGTACGATCGCAGTTTTTTTTTGGTCCAGATGAACTTTTCGTATAATTTCGCACGAAAATCTGCACAAATTTCCCCACTTTTGTACAAAGTTGTTTAAAAAGTTCATCTGCACTAAAAGCTGTAATGTCTCGTACGAAATTTGTACAAAAACATTCAGTGTGTAGCGCAGGCGCGGATACAGAAGGGGCGCTGGCGCTTTTGCCCCCCCCCCCCCCTTGCACCTACATAGTCACCTGAAAGATAGGCAAAAAGTACCACTTTGCCCTTGTAAGTAGGCGAAATGTGGTGCTTTGCCCCCCCACAAGGCCGCCTCTGGATCCGCCACTGGTGTACCGCCGTGAAAAAGTTAATATGAGAAGTTCGCCAAACTTCGTGAAATGTCCTAAGGTCACTGCCTTGGTTTCGTTAGAACATCTCATCATTATCGTCTTCACAATAAATGTTAATGTAGGATTTTGTACGTTTCACTTGCACGATATGGTGCATGCGGGGCATTGGCATAATAAAGTGCCTTAAAATGCATGACTTTATGAAAATTTGTGCACATTTTTAGGCGAATTGTTACGCAGGTTTCAAATCGTGCATCACCACGTACAAAGTTCCATAAAAACAGTAAGCATGTTAACACAGTGAATATTGTAAAGAGGCTACAGAAAATACTGGGTTTAGGGTACCGTGAAACGGAGTGATTTCGGGCTTTTTTCGATTTGGACATGTTTTGAGCATGCTGTGTCAAATTTTCAATCACCTGTGGCAAATAGTATGGTAAATAGGGGCTCAAAACTAAAACATTGTTACTTTTAGAGGTAATTTGGGGCACTGAAATGGTATGCAAGGGCAATCAGGGTTGTTCTGAACACTTTGAATTTCGCAGGGCTAGAGTGGTGTAAGCTTCTTCCAGCTCTTCAGAGCCCTTCTGAAAGATGGAGATAATCCATTAACAAAGATAATACTCTTCTGCCGCAGCAGTCGCTTTAGCAGTCGCTTTGTGGAACTTTGACTATCATAAAACTGAGCCAAGGCTACATCTGTACTTCTTATGTGTAGTATATGTACACATCCTATCTATCCTATCTATCTATCTGATGGGACCTTATACCTGATGAGGTTCCCTCTAAAAAAATAAGTCGAAATTATTTTTAAAAATAAGTTTAAATCCAACAAATCTGAAATGATTTCGCTATATTTTATTAAAAATCTGAGCCGGAGAGCTACTGAAGCACTTCTGATCTAAAACGGACTGAAAATAGATAAACTGCGCGTAGCAATTGTCATTAAAAATAAAATAGTTTGTGTGTTCTTCCTATTGTCGATCAAGGGTGCACATGTTTAATGCAAACAAAACAAACATTCTTAAAATGATACAAAAATAACGTGTTGGGTTTTAGATCAAGAGTGCTAATAAGTAACGAGCCTACCCCCTAAAAATCACTACATCGCATCAATTTTTTGATTACTCAATTCGTGTATTTAGGAATTTTTGAGGGTTTTTTTTAATTAACGAAAAAAGATTGGTGAGATTTTTATTTGCAAGAAAATTTACAAAGAGATTGTAGTCCAAATTTAACAGTAAATATTTCTTAATTTTCCCAAAAAAAGAAAAAAATAAGAAAAGAAAACGGACAGTGTGGTATGCTTTAGCTGAAGTATGCCGGCCAAGCATGCACTAACTGGTGCATACATGCAATGCATACGCTAACTCGAGCAGACATCAACTCTATCCCCTTTATGCACTAGATGTTTTCTTCAGTTAGCGTGTACATGGCGTATGGCGTGCATGGAAGCCATGCGCTAGGTAGGGGTAGGTTGGGGCAAAAAAGTACAAAACGGCTACTTTGCACTGTACAGAAGTTACAAATAAGGCTTCAACTATTTTGCTCTGTGGAACTTGTAATGTAGTCCCTTCCCGATGATGTGGTTCACTTTTTATCGATTTCAGTTCATAACAGGACAGACAACATGCCAGAATACGCACTAAATTTATTTGTACAATTTTTGTTCAAAGCTTTGAACAAAGTTGCGCATACATAACTTTTGCACTACTTTGTGCGCAGAATCGCTCCAATTCGTGTGAATTTTTGCACGAATTCGTGTAAAAGTTTGCACAAATTTTGTGCGAAACGGACGTATGCGCAACTTTGTGTAAAGCTTTGTTCAAAATTATACAAATACATTTAGAGTGTAGATGTGATTTTGGTACTTCTCGAAAAGGGTAAGAAAAGTACACCACCGGGAAAGAAAAGTACAGTGAACAGAATTGCAATTTGGAACCATAATAGGTCCAATCTTCGTTCAAAACTGGTTTTATCCTAAAGTGGGAGGTAAGGACTTGCCATAAGTTCAAGTTTCGTCAAAATCGGTGTATTGGTTCTGATTCTACATGGATTTATAAAAGGAAGTCCAAGAAGCCTTTTCTCAGTGATACGAGGGGATAGCTTTTTTGTACTTTTCTTCCTCTCGCCTCGTAGACGTCCAATAACTTCTTCATTTCTAGTTTCATTCTATAAAGTGTGTTAACATTTTAAGTTTGTCTCGCCAAATAAAATATTTTTCCGTGAGCAATTTCACATTCACCCTACTTCAATAATTTTACAGGGCGTACTTTTCTTTCCCAATGCCTGAACTTTTTTTCCCCAGGGGACTGTACCTTTTTTAGCTGTTTCATTTTTCCACCTATAACATTATTTTTTCAAGCCTAAGAGCATCAAACGATACTGATTTTCAAAAGTGATGGTCGAAGCTATAAGGTGGTACTACACATTCGACTGGCGGCTGATTATGTTCGAAGATATACTTCAAATTACGAACAGTTTTAAAAAAGTTTTTCAAGGTCATTTTTAGTGTTTTTATCAACCACGCGTTTTTGCTTCAAATATTAAATGTGGAACTGGGCTTTTTTTTTTCGGCGGAATGACTACTTTTTCTTAAAGCACACTTGAAATTGTTCAGTAAAGTCTCAGTGCGGAGGCACAGCAGGTGTTCTTTTTTTACTCGAGTCCAGAGTGTACTTTTCTTACCCAACCTACCCCTAAGGCCGCACCAACACCAAAAAAAAATATTTCGACGAAATTGTCCATGTTTTAACAGAGCATTATGAGAAACGGCTCCGTACCGTATTTGAGCGTTCTGCGATGACTGCAACCCGGAGCTGCACACAATTGAAAGGCGGTAAAATTTTCACAAATGAAGGCGGCCATGGTGTGTTCCGCCTTTGGAAAGGCGGTATTGTTTGGCAATTGTCCTGCCTTCTAAGGGCGGTACAAAATGAAGTCCGGAGAAAAAATAATGTAGAGGTCTTAAATGGCAGTATACTGCCAATGCAGATAAAACATATTTTGTATCGTCATTCTAGGAGGCAAATCTCAATACCGCCAGGAAAAGCAACCAGCCATCTTAGTTCAACTACTCTGCAAACTCAACAGTGTACTCAGTACACTCTGTTCAGCGTGTACTCACAAGCAAACTCTCATCAGAGTGTACTCATCTAAGCACACTCTTATCACAGTGTACTCAGATGAGCACACTCCAACGAGAGTGTACTCAGATGAGTACACTCTGATGAGAGTGTGCTCAGATGAGTACACACCTTAGCACGCCTGGCATTAGGTGTGTACTCATCTGAGTACACTCTCCTGAGAGTGTACTCATCTAAGTACACTTTCGTTGGAGTGTGCTCATCTGAGTACACTGTGATGAGAGTGTGCTTGTGAGTACACGCTAAACGGAGTGTACTGAGTACACTGTTGAGTTTGCAGAGTAACCACCACTTACCTATAGTTTATTAGTATTATTTGATGCTGCGTCGAGTCTATGGAACAAAGAATAAGAACGGCTAACACGCAGACATGAATAACTTTTGAAATCAGTAAACTTTGGTCAACACTATAATGTGTTTCAGAAAATGTGTCACACGATTGTTTTTGAAATGTATATATTACGGGGGATGTCCGATCGTCGGGAACACCGGGGTTTCTCCGGGGAAAGTCCAGTTTCACCGACCCCCCGTGGCGGAAGCTGGTTTTCACCGGACTATCCCCGGTGTATGTCCGCTCGACCACAAGTGATCGGACATTGTCCGTCGCGACTCCGGCGAATGTTAGGTATCGGGCTTTCACCGGCGAATTCCCGGTTCCACCTCCGACTTGGCATAGCAACGGGACCAGCATAGCAACGGAATAATAGTGCCAAAATTTCAAGTTCAAAATGCAAAATCCAGACCAGCTTCCCGACAAGGCCACCTTTGACGCCAAATTAGAAGAAATAATACGGAACAAAAAGGCCAACAACTTATCATACATGGATCGGGAGCAGTACAGAAAATTTATGGAACAGGTCAAAGAGGCCAAGGCCCTGAAGGGGAAGCCCTGCACCGTGGCCCAGTGGAGCTTCGCCCAGCGCCGACTAGCCAGGTTCGCTGTACTGGAGGTGGGTGGGGAGGAGAAGTTAGTCGTCGCGATGAAAACAGCAGGTGCCCCGATTCTCTACTTCGCGATGACAGAAGAGCTGCACGGCATTTTGACGGATGCTCACGTGACCGTGGGGCATGGGGGACGAAACAGAATGGTTCATCATCTGCAGCAAACCTACAAGAATGTCACCGAGGAGTCCATTCTTCTGTTCATTTCCCTGTGCGGCATCTGCCTGAATAAAAAGACCGTCCGGAAGAGAGGCATCACCGTGAAGCCGATGGTCTTCCACCAAATGAATGACAGGTGGCAGGTAGACCTGGTGGATTGGCAGACTTCCCCAGACGGTGAGTTCAAGTGGATCATGACTGTGCAGGACCACCTCACCAATTCCACGAGGCTGAGGCCTTTGACAGCAAAACGGTCTGAGGCAGTGGCAAAAAATCTGCTGCCAATCATGCTTTCGTTCGGAGCACCTAGCATTCTTCAGTCTGATAACGGCAGGGAGTTTTGCTACGAAGTCATCTCATCGCTGAAAGCAACATGGCCCGAGCTGATGATAGTGCATGGTAAGAATAACTGTATAATGATTAATGGGAAAATAATTGATTATTATTAGTTAGTAACTAACGAGAAATTGCGACTGCAGGAACGCCCAGACACTCCCAAAGCCAAGGCAGTGTAGAAAGGGCAAACCGCGACATCCAGGGTATGCTGACAGCCTGGATGCGCCAGCACAGCACGCGCGAGCGGTCGGTGGGCCTGGACTTCGTGGCGAACCAGAAAAACCGGGCCGTGCACCAGGGCACTGGTGTCGCACCGTATCAGGCAATGTTCGGCCAGCCGATGCGAGTGGGCATCACCTCAGCATTGCCATCCGCCCTGGTGCCGTATATGGAGACTGAGGAGGAGCTGCAGGCATTCAGTCTCCAACTTCCACCCAGCAAGTAGAAAGAGACCCAGACTCTCCCACCTCCTTTCCTCCACCACCAGGTACAGGGCACTGCCATATGACACTGTCTCTGTCACTGGAAACCTAACGCACGTTCATGCAGGCCCTTCACCTACGGCCTTCGGGCGGCGACCGACGGCGACTCAACCAGCGACCAGCACTCCTGTCCGGGCGGTCGCCACACCTGTCGGGCCCCTCAACTTCGTGGGCTTCGAGACGCTTATAGACATTCAGAAAACACAATTAATTTGTTCTTGCAGCTATGAAACACCATAAGAAATTCCTCCAATTCTGTTCACTCTAATGGTTTTCCAGTGCTTGGTAAAGGAAGGTTAGTCGGCCCGCAGCTAGGTTGAGATATTCAAGGCGCTACGAGGCGTGTCAACCCATGCAACACACTTTCGCGTTCCCTTAGCCCCTTTAAGTCCATGGTTTTAGTGTTTTTCTGAAGTTCCTATCTGGTTTTCTTAGTTTTGAAACTAAATAAACATTTATAAAAAAAAAATGTCATATTTTCACTCCTGATTGTTTTTGTTTCCTTTTTTATTGTTTATTTATACTTTATTTTCTTGCATGTTCGTTTATTTTGTCTCAAAACTTTCATAACCGGTTTGGAACTTCGAAACAGTAGTCAAACCTAAAACCAAAAGAGGTAAAGGGAACACAGAAGTGTGTTGCAGGGGTTGACACGCCTCGTAGCGCCTAAAATATCTCAACCCGGCTGCGGCCCGACGAACCTCCCTCCACCAAGCACTGGAAGATCATTACAGTGGACAGGACTCGACGCCTCCTCATAGAACAATCCTAACTGTCAGTGCAGATCCAAGACAATCCTAGCTGCCAGGGCAGATCCAAAACAATCCTAACTGAAGAGGTGGCTAAAACTGGTTATGAGCTCGCTTCTTTGCAAATCAAAGAAATGTATTATCGCTGAAATATAAAATGTCCACGTTTTTAATTAAGTATGAAACTTCCTAACAAGCTCTTCGGCATGTATTTTTTTTTGTAGTGCGTGGCGTCACGGACTTCAAGAAAAGACCGATTTTCACGTAATGTGCAGTTAGGATAGTTCTGTATCGACAATGACAGTTAGGATTGTCTTGGGCCTGCACGGAAATTTAGGATTGTCTTGGATCCGCACTGACAGAATTATCTTTTAAGGACGCGTCGAATTGAAGGAACTTTTAATATCGGTTCATGCACAGTAAAAAGTCTACGAAGCTTCGCTTTGTAATGCGAAGAAAACGAATGCATTGAAAAATCTACGTAGAAATTCTACAATGCCTTCATTTTCGTCGTAGTTACGAAGCAGATTCTTCGTAGACTTTTTAGAGTGTGGCTGCAAAAACAAATTGATTGTGTTATCTGAATGTCTATCTATTTAAAAAAAAACTGGTGTTACACATTTTCTTAAACAAAATATGGTGTTATTTAATGATTTTAAAAGTCATTTTTGTCTCCGTGTGGGAAATAGCTGTTCCTATTTTTGTTTCCATAGACTCAACGCAGCATCACATACCAATACACGACAGGTAAGTGGTGGTTACTTAGGCTAAGATTGCTGGTTGCTGTCTGTGTTCCGGCGGTTTCTTGGGCGGTATTGAGATTTGTCTCCTGGAATGACGGAACAAGTTTTTTTTATCTGCAACGGTGGCACTGAAAATCGATCGGCGTGAGTTCGTGCCGTTTAAAGGGCGTGAATAAAGTGTCACGCCAAAAAACGGCATGACAAAAAGTCATGCCAAAAATCGGCGTGACTCAGAAATTCACGCCAAGTTTTGGCGTGAATTTCCTGTCATGCCGGTTTTCGGCATGACTTTTCTCGCAAAACGCACTGCCATTCACGCCACATGACGGCGTGACTCACATGTCATGCCATTTTTCGGCGTGAATTTCCAGTCACGCCAATTTTTGGCGTGACTTTTTGTCACGCCATAATTTGGCAATGTGTCCCACCGTAACATTTTCAGTAGGTATAAAGTATAACCGCGATCCAAGACCTCCACATTACTTTTTCTCCGGACTTCACTTTTTACCGCCTTTCCAAAGGCGGTTAATATAGTACCGCCTATTTTGATCCACATGTAGCGCCTTTCTATTTTGGGTGGCAGCACTGATGGAGTAATTGTAGCGGTAAATGAAAGTACCGCCTTCGACCCTCTGCACTGGTCCCTTGGCGGGTCCCTCTGTCGGTCTCTGACCCCTATGCTCACGCCAAACCCGCGCTTGCCTCTGACGGCCGCACCGGCGCGGAGCGCGGGTCGCACAAAAGTGCAGGTGAGAGTAAGCAGCCCACGCCACCGAAAACATTGGAAAAAAAAAATCGGTACGGATCCGTTTCTCTTCATGCTCTTTTAAAAAAATTGACAATTCCAGATTTCTGTTATTATTTTTTTAGGGCGTTTATCGGCGCCGGCGGCGCCTCTCCGGAAGACTTGAGGACTATCTAACCCTGCGGCGGCGCGCGCCACCGCTAGGCAGCGCTGCCCGCGCGGGGCGTGAAGACGACGTGCCAGCCGCCCACCATCCTGGAGGCCACGTCGGACGTGAACGGGAAGTGGACGGGGTCCGTGTGGCCGTCCGGGACGGGGTCCACGCGGTAGCGGGACACCACAAGGGCCAGCGTGGTTGTCATGACCATCATGGCGTAGCGGGCGCCGATGCAGTTCCGCGGCCCGGAGCTGAAGGGCATGTAGGCGTACGGATGCCGCTTGGCGCACTCCTCGGCCGAGAAGCGGTCTGGGTCGAAGCGCGTGGGGTCGGGCCAGTGCTTGGGGTCGCGGTGCAGGCCCAGGATGTTGAGCATCAAGGTCGTGCCGGCGGGGAGCTTGTGCCCGCCGAACTCCGTCTCCTCCTTGACGAGGCGCGCCGTCAAAGAAACGGCCGGCAGCAGGCGCATGGTCTCCTTGATCACCTGCTCGGTATACTTGAGCCTGCATTGAAAGAAAGAGCGCAGTGCTTACGTAGAGGCCTATTAACGTTGCCGTTTTGAACTAGAGCTCTTATTTTGGATATCCAATGTTCAACAGTTAACACACACCATATGTTAATGTACTTGTAATGTCGATAACTTTTCACAGATTCGCATTTATGTAAGCTATGTACACATTAATACATGCGTATTGAGCTAAATTTTGCCTTTAAATACGCCTTTTCCAAGAAACAGTTTTTTCTCAAAGGTGCTTCCGAAATCGAGGGGTCTTATTTAAAAGATTATGTTTGGTCGTTTCATTATGAGTCCTTATTTCCCATGTCAACGAACTGACAACTCATTGGTATCATCGATTTGGCTCAAACTTTGTGGGTCTTACGAGATAAAGGTAGAGAGTCTTAAAGAAAAATTCAGACCTCTAGCTATTTTGGAGGAAAATATCTCGGAAAAAATCAAGAAAAGGCAATTGCTGAAATGAAGGTTAATGTTTAGTCTGATACATTGGCTTGCATATACCTGAAGAGCATAAAGAAGTGATCTAAAAAAGGAGGTTTGGACCTTTGATTCATATTGGATATGGTAGGCGAAAAATAAAGTAAAAATGTCTGTATTGCAAAAACGTATCCTCTGAACTTCATGATTTTTTTTTTCTGACGGTAGTTGTTTTAGGGGAAAAGTGATTGCTGAAAAGAACTGGATGCATTTGGCTATTCTGCAGGGGGAAAAAGATTCGATTTCAAGAAATCGTGGTTGTCACGAAGTTAATTTCAATTATGTTCTGGTTTATATAATATAGCTGAAGGTAGGACTGCGTTGACTGGAGTTCTGTCCATGTAAAGATGGCCATATGAACACTACTAAAATTTACTTAAAAGACCAGTGCTTATCAATTTGCGTCAAGAACTGACATTTAGGACAGTCTCCAAGTATCTCTACCCTAATCCCTTAGGACTTACGAAGTTTGAGTCAAATCGGAGACACCAAGGGGTTGGCAGTTCGTTGACTTTGGAAATAATGACTCGCATAAATAATCGGGGGAATACTGTGACTCGTACAGAGAATACTGTAAATAGGCTAGGCTACAGCGCAAGTTGTTCACAGAATTCTCTGTAGCTTTTTTCCATAGTGGGCACTTGTAGATGTCAGATCGGGATGAGATTTTGACAGTACGTTCTTCAAAATGCAATGGTCTCCCAGAAATAAACACAAGTAAGCGTTGGCCCGGTCAAAGTCGTTCAAACCAAAACATTTTGTTAGGAAAAATAGGTTTTGCCGCAACTTATTGAAAAATTTGAATTTAAATAAAAAATTTTAGTTGGCAAAGCTTTTTTTATGTCAAGAGCATCAAAGCTTGAGATATTACTCGCAAAATGTGCGGGGCTCAGTGTCTGGGTTTTGGTTCGAGGCCTAGGCATAGCCTGGGAGGCCCGGGCTGAAGGAATAAAGAGGGGGACCCGAGCGTGGCCGTGGCAGGGCCGTTTCGACGTCAGGCCTGCCAGGGTAACAAGAAAGCTGAACAAGAAGATGAGATTCACTTTGACCCTAACCTTGACCCAAAACTTTAAAATTTGCGAGACGGGCCAAAGTTGCACTCTCATCCTTCAATGGACATTTTATTAACATGCGTTAACGTTTGTGCACATGAAAAGAATTTTGGTGAGAAATTTAACACAGTTGTCAATACGAAATTGTTAATATTGTTTATAAAACAAGTTGAAATGTTAATATGCTCATTAATGTGCACAATCGTCAATACGTTACTAAAGGAAAATTCAGCACGAGTCCGAGAATGTGCCAGTATGTTTCGCTACTTTACCTGACATTAAACGCTGACCTGACCCAGGTATGTGGTCACACCTCGCCCCTGTAGAATTTTTGCAGCTCGTATTGACTCACAAACCGATTTAGCCCAACCGACGTTTTTTTATTTTTTTTTATTTTTTTTATTATTATTGCCCCAAATGAAACCCCAGCTAGATGACTCACTTGTTGATGTCCGCCGTGGTGAGGTCCTGCTTGCCGTCCAGCTGCTCCGCGACCTCGGCGTGCACGCGCTGCTGCACGTCCTGCCGCACGGACAGCACCTTGAGCGTCCAGCCCAGCGCCGACACGGTGGTCTCCACGGCCGCGGCCATGAAGACTTTAATCTCGTCCATAATCTCGCTGTCACTCATTTCGAACGGTTTGCCCTCGGTTGTTTTGCTCTGTGGAGAGTAACAGACTGATATCAGCTGCTATGAAAGGATTCTTGAAATGAAAACGACGGAGTGCACTAGAAAGCCGGTATGTGACCTCAGAAAAATGAACGGTCGACCATGCCAGTTCCGTTCGACACTCTCGCAGAAGACTGGGCTTACATTGTTCGGCAGGGCAACCCTGCGTTGGGTCATATACTGTAGGATACGCTTGGGGAAAGGGAATGAATAGTTCAGTTTTCCCCGGCCGTGCAAAGCACTGTAAAAATTTGTTATAACTTAATGAAAAAAGCGGACAAAAGCATTGATGATACTTTCATCATTTTTAAATGTTGACAATTTCATCGGAAATCGATGATATCATCAAAGCTCCTGAACATTTCGCATGGGTGTGACAAAAATGTCATTAATTGTTTTGATGACATTCTTGTAAAGAAGCCTTGGAATTGTCATCGAGTGACCTTGAAGTTTATACAGTGGCAGGTTTATTACATGCTCACTAAATTTACACAAGTGGGAATCGTGCATCCGCCGTATGCGGACAGTCCACCGCTAAAATTCGTAAAATTTTCTGTCGCCGAGGGGTTGGGTAAGGTATTGGGGCGAGGGGTGCCGGAACGGGTGCGTGCACAGACATTGACGCTTGAGCCACTGAACAGGCCTGTGTCCGGCAACGTTGTGACCGTAGCGTACCGTGGGGTCGACCAGGATGTCGATGAGGGTGCGGCGCCGCTTCATGAAGTCCTGCCCGTCGTCCGCGCCGTCCTCCCTGCGCTTGCCGAGCGCCGCGCGTCGCCGTGCGATGACTCGGGCGGCGAACGCGTCCACCTCGCCCATGAGTTTGCGCACCACGCGGCCGGGCTGCGTTAGCGCGAACACCATGTCGGGCCACAGCAGGGGCTGCAGGGTGCGCGTGTTGATGGAGTGGGCGAACTCTTGCAAGAATTTGGTGAACATGGGTAAGGCCATCTCGGTCTCCTCGTCCATGTCGCCGTTCACCAGCGTGGTGCGCACGAAGGCGCGCGCCGCGAGGTTGCGGAGGTTGTCGCTGATGTCCTGCTCCCGGCCGGGCACCAGCCGCTGCATGAACTGGGCTGCCTCCTCGGTGAAGACCTCCATGTACCTGCAAGACCAACGCGGCAGGTAAAGGGAGCGCCAGAATTTAGCAAGTTTTTCAACCCCAGTGGAGCAACTGGCTTCGCTTATCGCTCTGAACCAAAAAATAAATTTTTTACCATAAATCTCATTCCATAGTATTGGCTGGGCCCTGAGATATATGCCTTGTAGCTGTTTGTAAAAAAAGTTAGTAAATGCTGCCCAGATTGGTAAATTGGCCACATTGGCGTACACACTGGTAGCCAACGAATGTGACATCACACTCGTTTGCACGTGAAGACTGCGATGTCAATTTAAGCGTGACAAACAGTGAAAATTTACAGTCAAACGAATGTGACACACTGGACCGCTTTGTCACATTACTTCGGGTGTGACACGAAATCAGAGGGTGAACTATCACATAAAAACGAACGTGACACATGGTTCTCATTGACATGTCGTGTCACATCCAAACGAATGTGACACCCATATGGTGTCACATTCGTTTGAATGTGACACCCACGTCCTGTCACGTTCGTTTGAATGTGACACGCCCTCGGACATGCCGTAAGTGTCAGGTTGGGGGGTGTCACGTTCATTTGAATGTGACAATTCGGCATGTCACATTCAAACGAACGTGACAGTATATGGGTGCCACATTCGTTTGGATGTGGCACGACATATATCGTTGGGTACCATGTGTCACATTCGTTTTGATGTGACAGTTCACTTGCTGAGTTTGTGTCACACCCAATTTAATGTGACAAAGCGGTGCGGTGTGTCACATTCGTTTGACTGTAAATTTTCACTGTTTGTCACGTTCAAACTAACATCGCAGTTTTTACGTTCGAACGAATGTGACGTCACATTCGTTGGCTACCAGTGCATTCTTGTCTGTCCTAGTTCAAAGAATAATCGTAAGTGACCAATTTAAGTTGCCATCATCGACCAGAGAATGCATAATTTTTAAGCTCAGTCCCACCGAATATCGGGTTATAACAGAAGGGCGAGAAGGGCACAGTTCGGAGCTCGCCACAGACCGTGACTCTGTTGCCTGTGAAAACACTTCGCCTCAAAGATAAATGAGCGGTGGGATTTGTATAGAAACTACAATGAAATTACATGGAGCCGCCGGGAGTTGGCACTGCCCACGATACCAGATTCAAGACCTAACAAAGTTACCAATTACAGGTTGACATTCCGTCCCTCCCTCCTCCCCCCCACAAAAAAAAGGTTTCTAAACTTTGATTATTACCCAGTAAAAAGTCTACGAAGCACTGCTTCGCAATGTCGAAGCATCGCTTTGCAAACGTCGGCATTGTAAATTTTCTGAGAAATGCTATATGCTTTGAAGAAAAATTCTTCGTAATGCGAAGTATTTCTTTGTAATACGAAGCAATTCTGCAATGCCTTCATTTTCTTTGTAGTTACGACGAAGCAGATTCTTTGTAGACTTTTTAGAGGTTTTTTTTTTTTGTTTGTAATTCTTCTAGCTTGTGGCAGCCCCTGCCCAGTGAACGTTAGAGAAAAATGCTTTGTTTTCCGTTTTTACGCAGTTTTGTTAATAAAAGTTTGTTTGTACTATCTTAGTTATCGTTAATAACTCCTTTATTGGCATTGAAGGGCACATGCTATCCTCTAAACCCGGTCAATGAGCCATTTTTTCCCTACTTAAGCTATATCTACTAATTTTTTATATTTTTTTATATTATTTTGACGTTAACGGTTGGTCCCCATATTTTACTTGTACGATTCAGTTTTTAACACCGACGTAATTATTGACATGCAGCGTGAACGTTAAAAAAAATCGAGAAAGAATCCAATGCTAAAACTTGCATGGTGCTCCGGCACAGGAATATTTCTTTTGATGGTGTATGGTATACAGGTTAAAAAATCAAAAGTAAGGGACTAGCGGGGACTGGCGGTTCTGCTTGGGTCAAGTGTCATTGTTGAAGTTGTTGCTATGAGAGGTATTCGTCGTGTTTTGATATTTCTGTTTAACATAAATCATTTATTGTTCATTTGATGGTACAGGAAGTTTTGTTTTGACGATTGCTACGTTTTTTTTATTAAAATCATTTTTCGATTGGAGCTATAAATCGAGGCGTTTAATTGTTGCAAATTTATGTTTCCGTTGTTTACGAAAAATTCCTCAAAACAATTTTCTTAAAAAAAATAAAAAAAATACGATTTCAAGAAACCCTAGTAGTCACGAAGTTAATTTCATATTTATGTTCTGGTTTAACAAATAAAGCGGAGCTAGGACTGCGTTGAGTGGAGTTTTGTGTATGTTTGGTAGACCATTATTAATAAAACCAAAACTTACGTTGAAGACCAGCTGCGTGTCAATTTGTGTCAAAAAATAGACATTTATGACAGTTCCATAATACATGAAGGTCACGTTATTCGCAGAAACGTGCAGTTAAATAATTCATTTCACCAATTTATAAATACTTTGAGGTTAGAAAAGTGCATCACCGCCGTGTCCAGATAGTTTCATCTGAATTCAGAAGTACCATCCAACCTCTCTACAAGGAGCAGCTACACGCCAATTGTTTTCGAAAAGGGACTTACAGTCACACTCAAACTTCATTAGGAAATGTTTATTCTCAAATGAATGTGCACTGGCACGCAGTTTAATGCCCTATTCGGCCCTATGTCACTCCGATTCATAGAGTAACGAACATTTGAGGTTGGCACTTTTGAAAACAACAGCGCCTTCGCGCAGGCGCGCGGGACACTCTGGTCAACAATCACCGACCGACCGGCCGATCCAATTGGCCACGTTTGAAAACAACGTCAATGATATTGTTGGATCTCTTCTAGCTGCAGTGAAAGACGATTTTCTTTCGAACGCGCTTTTTCAGGGGTGCCAGCGTTTTTGGTGTAAGCTGTACAGAGGCGAAAAGGAGCGCTGCTATTGATCGGATTTCATTTCCGGTGGCTCCCACCGATAGTTTGTTTGGTACACGGAAATGCACTCCTCTGCATTGCACTCTCTATCTAAGAAATTATACATGAATTTTCTAATAATTCATTGAAATTAGGACACATATCCTTAGTATAAGTGATATTTTTATGAAACAAAATTTATAAATAGAAAATTTACTTTCGTTGCTTAAAGATGCTTTTATAACTTTGGGTATAACTAATATGCATTTCACGTTGGTATTTCTAAACACTACTGGGCATGCGCAATGCATAGTCCACCCAACAATTATACTTTGGTGCGACCATCTAGACGACCACATCCGAAAACATCATTGTTCCTATTATTGCATGCATTCTAACACCAGTGAAGAAGAGTTCTGTTTCGAACGCGCTTTTTCACGGGATCTAGTATTTTTGGCATGACATGTACGTACGAGTGGCTCGGCTCTCCCCTGTCCCAAATTTGGTTGAAGTTTGTTAGACGGTACTTTTACTCTGCAAATCGAAAAGCATACATTGTATGCTCTACCTGGAGCATGCCTGCAAGCACGCTCTAGCTAGCGCATACCTGCCAAGCATGCACTAACAAGTGCATACCTGCCATGTACACGCTTACTGGAGCAGAAAACTCCCTATCTCTTATGCACTAGATATATGCTCCAGTAAGTGTGTACATGGCAGGTATGCACTTGTTAGTGCATGCTTAGCAGGCATGCGCTAGCTAGAGCGTGCTTGCAGGCATGCTCCAGGTAGAGCATACAATGTACGCTTTTAGATTTGTAGAGTACCCTCTAAAGAAGTTAGGCTCCCAGGCTCCAGAAGGCACAATTATTGTATTTTAAACATGCGGTTTTCAGCATTAGACGAGACGCAGAATAGATCGCATTATTTTTTGAAAGAATAAAAAAAAAAAAAAATTGAATTTTAGGACCGATTTTCAGTTATGTTTCCCCTGATTAGCATATTAAAATTTGTTTTGTGATAAAAACTATATTATCAATTTCGTCGTGACAAATTTGTTCAGCTTCTAACGAAAGTATAATGTGCACAAACGTTAATGAATATTAATAAAATTTCCATTGAAGGATGAGAGTGCATCGAAACAATAAAATTGCCCTCAAAGTGAACATCTAGCTTCCGTCTAGAACAAGAAAAGCAAATTTAACGGCAAACCTGATAATGGGAAAGCAATGTAAATCTATCGGCATGACTCCATGCACTTGCAGCGGCGTGAATAAAGTGCCACGCCATAAAATGGCATGACTTTTCTCGTAAAACGCTTTGTGTGCATTTACGCCAGATGACGGCGTGACTCACAAGTCATGCCGCTTTTCGCCGTGAAATTTCAGTCACGCCAATTTTGGGCGTGAATTTTTTTCACGCCGCACAGTGCTCCAAGTACCTTCAAAAAGTGGAACCAAATCGATTTATCAGAATCGGCAAGAAAAGGAAAGTGACATCGGGTTATGATTCTTAAAGGGCGTCAGAGAAATGCATTGTAAATTTTTATTGCCTAAATCGGCGCCCTTGGCCGCCGGGAGCGTCCGACAGCGACCTTCCGGTGAAAGTGACCTTTCTCGAAATTGTCGCTGCGGAGATATTCACAAACAACGAGCATTCTGCGAGTTGGGTCATTGGAACAGCAAAACTATTTAAACCAAATTAAAGAGCGTTTCTTCCCCTTCAACACGATAAATAAAATGTTTGGTTTACGCTTTGTTTTGCGTTTTTTCTTTGTAATTTATAAAGCCCTTGTGACCGGAAAAATCATTCATAGTTTGTTTTTTTTTGTTTCGACTAGGGAAAAAAACGCCCGCGTTCGCGCGCGTCTTTATTAACAGGTAGGTGTAGGCCAAGTCTCCCTCTTCAAAACATTGTACAGCCTTTTGCGACTAGGTGCTCTTGTGCGATTTCCGCTTGTTTTTGGCCTGTCCCGTATTATTGAAAAAAAAAAAACGTCCGTTCGTCCGAGGACTTTCCGTGGTCCGATCTTCACCAAATTTTGTGGGCAGCCTCCTTGACTGACCCTTAGAACCGCCCGGTGGCAGCAAATCCGATCCAAGCCCCGAGGGCGCTGCTACAGGTGCATTATGGTCTACGTGTGGTGGAGGTGGATTTTGGCAACGGGTACACCTGGAAGGGCGTGTGGGGGTATTTTTGGAATCGAGCGGCGAGACAAAGCCAATGGTTCTGGTTTCGAGCAAATCGGACAAGTTCGGATCTAGGTTCGAATCCCGGTGGGGTACGTAGGACCACTTTTTTTTTGTCGTGAGTTTAACGTTGTTTCTTATGTATTAGAGGGGTGCAGACGACGAAAATTACGTCCATTAAGACCCAACCTTGCTCCTCAAATTGAAAATTCACGGGACGGGCCAAAGTTGCCTATTTGCGGCGCTACTTTTCCTGTGATTTTGAAGCGCTTTGGTTAGACAACTCAGTGCAGCACATCAATAGTATTGTTAGGGCACTCTTCCGTGCGAAATAACAAGTTTGCCCAGATGAATAAAATTTTCCGAGTCCGCTATGGTGCTCACTAATCGGGAGCTTTTTCCCGTCCTGTGCCAGACTTGGGAAATCCTTCATTTTCTAGTCCTTATCAGAATGCAATTAAATTTTGATGAATTTGATTCAATATTAAACGCCCTTGTATGAACTTACCTTTGAAGCTCAAGAATAATGCCATATATGAACTCAGCAACTTAAAAAGCACCAATGTGCAAGTTTTCAAAAATTTAGATAGTGTTTTTATTTTGTGAGTTATGCCTTTCATAAAATTTCACTCCGGCATTAATTTTTTGGTTGCTATATTCGAAATTAGCATCCCTTGAAAATCAAGCGTACCAAATTTCATGCCGATATCTCCTCAGGTATGGCAGATACAGATTTAGTTCCTTTTTTTGCGGATCCTGGAGCACTGTGCGCCGTAGTTTGGCCTTGAGTCCGACCATTCAAATTTAGTGAGATTCAAGGGGGCCGCCACTCTTATGTACACAAGATTTCGGTATTACGGGAATTTCACTTAGGCTTAGGGCTTACGCGTAAAATTTTGGAAAAAATCTTTCAAAAAGGACAGAATTTTATTTAGGAATACGTGATAAAGGCAAAAATAAGCGTAGATTATGAGTCAATTTGTGCACAGGATTCTCAGGGTGGTGGCACCCTCGGACAGATTTATCTATCGGTTATGTTTGTCCCCACCCTGCGGGCGAGTGTGGCTCCGCCACTGCACTCTGCCTACTGCACCCACCTGTCGAGGACGGCCTGGTGGAAGGCGGGCTGTATGGCGCGGCGGTGACTGCGCCACTCCGCGCCGTTCAGGGTGACCAGGCCGCGGCGGGAGAAGTACTCGACGAACTCGTACAGGACGCGCGCCTTGTCCTGGAAGTCGCGCCGCTTCATCAACTTCTCCATGTTGTCCGCGTCGCTCACGACCACGACCAGGCGGCCGAGCAGCGACAGGCGCGACAGCTCGTACCGGTCGCCCCACAACTTCAACAGGGTAGGGGTCACGGTCTCCTCGGTCACGTTGAAGAAGTCGATGGCGTTGCCCAGGATGGGGAGCGACGGCGGGCCGGGTATGGACAACTCGATCTTCCTGAACCTTGCGAGGCCGCGCAGCAGCCGCTGCAGGGTCAGCACCAGCACCGCCACCAGGAGCACGCCGACGACGAAGGCCATCCTTGTGTTTGCCACGTGCAGCGTCCAAGCCAGCACCGCGCGCCGCACCGGGGAACCACAGCGAGCACGACGGCCGCCGCAAAGCAATAGACCCTGTCGTCCGGGTACCCTCCAATTTCGTTGCTCGGATGAGCAGGCAGGCGTCCTCGATACTTAAGGAATTGGGTGCTGTGCCGGGAAAAAGGCGGAGGTCTGCGCGTGCCTTGTAAATGAGCGAACCAATTATGACGCCACGCTTGACGCAGTCCTTTGAAAAGGAGAGGTCGGGGTACAACGGCCGCGGAGTCCTTTTTTTCCCCTTCTTTTTTTTTCGTGGAGCCTGAGCCCGCTAGTAGAAACCTTACACGTGAACGCACAAGAGGGCCAGTCTTGAGAACAGTTGTGTAACACTAGAATTTTTCGTATTATAGCGCATAGTTTTCGGCATGGGTACGCTTCTAGCAATCAGAAGTAACACTTATGACTCTGCCCATGATTTTACGTAAAACGGCATTTTGCATTATTTTGTCACATTCATACCTTCTAGCAGCTCAGAAACGCAGGTCCGTGAAGGTAGCCCGCCCACGCACAGCATGCAACAATTTTCCCTCTGCAAACGTTAGTATATCGTAAGTGCATGAAAGCAGGCCTTCTTCGACTGTTAGTATGCGCACGCAAGTACACTTTAAAAAAAAATGTGCAAAGAGCGGGTCCCGTTGACATTTAAAATTACTTCAATTAACGATGCTAAAATGTAAATCGTCCTTAAAAGGTTATAGTAGACGTTAGTAGAGACCATCTCGTCACTTTCAACA
The DNA here is from genome assembly GCA_030522485.1 of Stenchaetothrips biformis. Lineage (NCBI taxonomy): Eukaryota > Metazoa > Arthropoda > Insecta > Thysanoptera > Thripidae > Stenchaetothrips > Stenchaetothrips biformis. The sequence continues at coordinate 8,613,158 of CM060086.1, forward strand.
TCATTACTATCGCATAGGCCGCAGCCTTGCTCCAGCGAGGCCGGGCAAGGTTCCACTCGAAAAAGACCAATCGAAAAAGACCATCTCAGTCTTCGTTTCCTTCACTGTAAAAAATATCAACATGAATTTTCGTGTTGTGGCAGGTGAAACGCACCTTCCGTGTGCCACGGACTCGAAATTTCGTGTGCCATTAATTTTAAATTTCATTCCGTTGTGGCCTACTTATTTTCCCTGGCCAGTGGCTAAGAGAAGGTGCCTTTCCTATGCCAAATGACAATTTTCGCAACGTGGCTGAGAAAATGATGCTTTGTTGAGCAACCACCCGAAATTTCAAGTCGTGGCGAGGCAAAGACGAGGATTCCATGTGGTTACATAGAGCTATTAAAAAAATGACCTGAGGTCGGCGTTGAACCCGGGACTCCCTAACGCGGGTCTGATACACTGACCACTCTGCCACTGCTCCTACGTCTTGTACTGAGGTCTGCAAGGCTATATGATCCTTTAATCGGTCTGTTTCGGGACTTCACCCTGCCACAGGACAACTTTTCAAGTTGTGGTTAGGCAAAGCAACCTTCCCACCACTCTAAAAAAAATGCCTCTTAAATTTCATAACCTGGACTTGAAGAAAATTGTATAACTATGGATCTTAAATTTTATAACATTTTAGCTCTGAAATTTCATAAACATTCGTTATGAAATATCAGAAGCAGTTTATTAAATCTCATAAACTTTTTATAAGTTTTCATAACTAACTGGTTATGGAAACTCATATCCCATTCTGATTCTTCATATCACAGATAATGAAACATCATAGATGTTTTATTAATTTTTGGATTGAATTGCCTTACCTAAGGTAACCTTGCCTGTAGAACAGCAAACCATTTGAGGTCTTCGTCCCTATCACTTGAAAAAGTGGACATCCTTACTGCCACATAGTGCTCAGACCGGACACAATTGTCGGGCGGATCATGCGTGCACCCAACCTAATGGCCGACCGAAGACGCCAGGGAGTGGCAACATGGAAATGCGTTTTTCTCGACTTCAGTGTGATATTTCGTTCAAAACTTTTAGCTAAAGGCTAGAGCTGATATCTACGACGGCAATAGATGGTATGATTTGCGAAAATTACTTGCTTTAACGACATAAATTGCAAAGACTAATTGAAGAACGGTCACGGCGCTCCAAGCGCCACCTAGCGGCAGATCTGTGAAACCTGACTCGGGCGGCTGTTTTTCTGACCATATGTGGATTGTTCACAGATTGCGTTTTGTTTTTAGAATCACCCACGGAATTTTCGTTTCTCATACCGAAGTTGGCACTTTTACCATACAAAGGTACAGTGGAAATGTGATTATATTTTTTTAGAGAGCAATGATCTGAATCACACACTATTTTGGTAATTTTTGGGTAAATACGTCCAAGGATGCCCTGTCAACCCACTAAGTTTGGAACCCTCACCCAACCCAAAAAATCGGCCTGTCTTCAGGTGCTGTCACCCCATTCTTAAAATTTAGAATTGGTTTATGAATTAAGCTACCGTTTTGAAATATAAGAGCGACAATCTCAATTTTCATAACTTCTGTTCTGAATGTAACTCGTTCTAAACTTTTATAACCGTATTTCTAAAATTTTATAGCCGAAATCTTAAATTTGATTACCAGATCTTAAGTTTTAGAAGAATGTTATGAAAGTTGACTTTTAGAACGTGTTTATGAAAAGTTATACTTTTTTCGATATTAAATTTCATAACTTTTTTTAGAGTGACAGCCACAACTTGAAAGTTTCCAATTATGGCTAGCAACAGATGTCTTGTGTGCGCCACAACTTGAATTTTCTTTTGCCAATGGCTCGTTTAATTGAAGGTTCCGGCCAAGGAAAGTATAGTTTCCTTAGCCAAATGGCAAATTTCGCTTTGCGACTTGAAATTTCATTCGCCATTGGCTCACTTTATTTAAAGCTGTGGCCGAGGAAAGGGTCCTTTCCCGACCCACTGGCGCTTTAAAGTCTCTTTTAAGTTTGGCTAAGGAAATTTCCTCAGCCAATGGCATAAGAAAATTCCAGTTATTTTTTACAGTGTTTAATAGCGTTAGTAGACGTTAGTACTCTGCAAACTCAACAGTGTACTCAGTACACTCTGTTCAGCGTGTACTCACAAGCACACTCTCATCAGAGTGTACTCATCTGAGCACACTCTCATCACAGTGTACTCAGATGAGCACACTCCAACGAGAGTGTACTCAGATGAGTACACTCTGATGAGAGTGTGCTCAGGTGAGTACACACCTTAGCACGCCTGGCATTATATGCAGCTGTAGGTGTGTACTCATCTGAGTACACTCTCGTTGGAGTGTGCTCATCTGAGTACACTGTAATGAGAGCGTGCTCAGATGAGTACACTCTGATGAGAGTGTGCTTGTGAGTACACGCTGAACAGAGTGTACTGAGTACACTGTTGAGTTTGCAAAGTAGAGACCATAAAGTCAATGTCAATGTCGGCAATAGGTCACAGAACGTAATCTGGCTTAAACGATGCCGGGCCAGGTTTCAATAAAGAAAGAGACCAACTAAGTATTTATTTCGTCTTATAGCGTGAGTAGACGTTAGTAGAGGCCATATAGTCACTGTCAACGTCGTCAATAAATTTCAGACCGCATTTTTTCTTAAGCAAGGCCAGGCAAAGTCCCAGCAATAAAATACCGATTCAATGGGACTTACAAAGGTACTGATCTGTTAAAAATCGTTAGTAGATGTTAGTATACTAACTTCGCCGCAATAGCGGCCAAATGGTCACTGTCAACGTCGTCACCAACACACAGACCGTTATCTTGCTTTAGCGATGCCGGGCTTGGTTCCACTACAGAAAGACCGATCAAAAGAAACCAACTTAATCATCGTGGAGGCCATATGTGCACAATTATACCTTAATATATGTATATATGTATACAAGGTGTACCATTTCCCACATGTCCAAAGAAGAGGTATGCAACTCGCATGTAGCCGCACGGGCGGGCTTTGCCTGTGCGGCGCTCGCTGGGCGCGGAGGCACTCTATAGGGTTGCCATTTGTCGCTGACGCGCCGCAAACAGGTGCCAGCGCTCAATGGTGCTCCCGGCCACAGCCGCACTTCGCCGTCCCGCCGGGGCCGGGAGCGCTAGCACTGCCAATGAGCGATGTCACCTGCTTGTTGCTTGTTCAGGGTAATGGGGGGTGCGTCAGCGAAACATGGCAACCCTAGAGCGCCCGGCATCGTTAAAGCAAGATTACGTTCCGTGACCTATTGCCGACGTTGATAGTGACTATATGATCTCTACTAACGTCTGCTAACGCAATTAAAGGAAACGAAGGCTGAGTTGGTCTTTTTCGATTGGTCTTTCTCTCGTGAAACCTGGCCCGGCATCGTTCAAGCAAGATTACGTTCTGTGACTTATTGCCGACGTTGACAGTGACCATATGGCCCCTACTAACGTCTACTTACGCTATAGGACGAAACAAAGACTTAGTTGGTCTCTGTTGATAGGTCTTTTTATCGTGGAACCTGGCCTGGCATCGCTAAAGAAAGTCATCGGTCAGTGTGTTAGTGACGCCGTTGACAGTGACCACTTGGCCTCTACAAACGTCTCCTTACGATTTTTAACAGATCAATAATTTTGTTAGTCCTGTTTAATCAGTATTTTATTGCTGGAACTTTGCCCGGTCTTGCTTAAGGAAGGATACGGTCTAAAATATATTGACGACGTTGACAAAGACTATATGGCCTCTACTAACGTCAACGAACGCTATAAGACGAAACAAAAACTTAATTGGTCTTTTTTTAAAAAAGGTCTTCCTTTATTGGCACCTGGCCCGGCATCGTTAAAGCAAGATTACGTTCTCTGACGTATTGCCGACGTTGGAAGTGACTATATGGTCTCTACTAACGTCTACTAATATTATAAGACGAAACAAAGACTTGGTTGGGTTTTTTTGATAGGTCTTCCTTTCGTGAAACCTTGCCTTGCATCGCTAAGGAAAAAAATTGGTCTGTGTGTTAGTGGCGACGTTTACAGGAACTAACGCTATCAGACGAAACGACGACTTGGTTTGAATCTTTTAATACGTCTTTCTTTGGTGGAACCTGGCCCGGCATGGTTGAAGCAAGGCTGCGTTCTGTGTGTTAGTGACGATGTTGACAGTGATCATTTTGACTCTACTAACGTCTAATAACGATTTTTACCAGATCAATAATTTTGTAAGTCCCTTTTAATCGGTATTTTCTTGCTGGAACGTCGCCCGGTCTTGCTTAAATAAGCATACGGTCTGCAGTTATTGACGATGTTGAAAGTGACTGTATGCACTGGTAGCCAACGAATGTGACATCACATTCGTTTGCACGTGAAAACTGCGATGTCAATTTAAACGTGACAAACAGTGAAAATTTACAGTCAAACGAATGTGACACACCGGACCGCTTTATAACAATACTTCGGGTGTGACACGAAATCAGAGGGTGAACTGTCACATTAAAACGAATGTGACACATGGTTCTCATTGACATATATCATGTCACATCGAAACTAATGTGACACCCATATGGTGTCACATGACACCCATATGTTGTCACATGACACCCATATGGTGTCACATGACACCCATATGGTGTCACATGACACTTATATGGTGTCACATGACACCCATATGGTGTCACATTCGTTTGAATGTGACAACCACGCCCTGTCACGTTCGTTTGAATGTGACACGCCCTCGGACATGCTATGAGTGTCAGGTTGTGGGGTGGCACGTTCATTTGAATGTGACAATTATGGCATGTCACATTCAAACGAACGTGACAGTATATGTGTGTCACATTCGTTTGGATGCGACGCGACATATGTCATCGGGTACGATGTGTCATATTCGTAGTAAGCCTTCCTCACCCAAATTTGGGCGAGGATCCTTCCTCACTCAAATTCGGGTGATAAAGTGTTCCTCACCTAAAATTGGGTATCGATCAAGACTCTTTCATTCTCAGTGGGGTTGGTGGAGTAACTTCCTCCTCTTACAGCCGTTATTAGCTAATAGGCGATTTAGAGACGATTGCCAATTCCCAGGGGGGTAATTCTATGCTATGAGGGGTATTAGGGATCCACCTTTACTGTGGGCTTTTGACTGCGTGTTCTACTTTAAAGAACTGCCGGCCTGCCCATGCGCGGATCCAGGGGAGGGGCGACAGGCCTTTTGCCCCCCCCCCCCCCAATGACACCTAGATAACCGCCTGAAAGGTAGGCAAAAAGCCATACTTTGCCCCTGTAAATAGTCAAAAAGTGCTACTTTGCCCCCCTCCCATAGGTCACCTCTGGATCCGCCACTGGGCCTGCCAAATATCAGAATTAAAACAGCAATAGGGCGGAAGCTGCAACAGTTTGAAAACGACGCCTTGTTAGCGCTTCGACCAACTTCAACTCGACGCGTCCTAATAGAAAAATCCTAACTGTCCGTGCGGATCCAAGACAATCCTAACAGTCAGTGCAGGCCCAAGACAGGTTTGGAAAACACAGATGCACTAGGGGGGCAGCATACCTCGCCAGTGGGTCCTTGAGGATTCTGATGAGGATTTTTCTTGTAATCGTTTTTTTCTTTGCCAACTGCTAACTGTTGCCTTATGCCGCGCGCAAATGTGTGCAGTTTTCATTGATGAATCGGACCCTCGAGGACCAGGTCTCCTACAGCGCTGGTAGCGGGAATATTATTAAGAATTGATTTTAAAAATATTTTCCGTGCCTTTAACACAAACACTGCAATTCCATTGGTAAGTGTGCTTGCCACTCCTGTGGCGCTCCGTTTTGAATGCGAAAATTTGGCATTCTGGGCCGGATTGGCCTTTAAAAATGGCAAAATTTGGCCTCCAAGTTCACCGGAATGCCAAATTTTGGCATTCAAAGAGGCCAATCCGGGTCCAGAAGGCCAAATTTTGGCATTCAAAACGGCGCGCCACTGGAATGGCAAGCAAACTTACCAATCGAATTGCAGCGTTAACGCATTGCAACCCGCAGATTTGGGATGTGTTACATCTGGACCCTCGTGAACTCGATGTAGTGCAAATTTGTCAACGTTTTGTTGTGTATAGAGGAACCGCGCAGGGTGGTTGCTTCATCAGTGCATCGCCTCACGCGCCCCATGTTGTTTCCACCACGGAGCGCCCCTAGCAGAGCCCCAAGCCAAGTGAGCGCGCGTTACTGATGTTATATTCAGTTAAGAAATCGCCCGAGATCGCTCAATCGGGCGATGGCGATTTGCGCTAGATCGGGCGAAAACGGGCGACTCGCTTGAAGAGGTTTCTTATCGGCAGGCCGAAGCAGTTATTCGCAGTCACCATCACGTCGGTTTTTTTTTTGTTTTTGCGTGTTCCGTGTTCCGTTTCCCTCGATGAGACGACCACATGACTGGGTGGGAGCTTGTGCCGGGCGGGAAGTCAGAGTTACTGGAAGTGAAAATGGAGAGTCTAATTAACTATTCCATGTTTGACATTGAAAGTGGGGAAACTTTCAATACCTTTATCACGCCGAAAGAAGCTGCTGCGTTAGACATTGGTGAGTTTATGATTCGTGAGTCATTATAACCTGTAACTCTGATAAGTTTCTCGTTAACCTGCTCACGCTTCGTTTCACTTTCCCTTAGATGGTGCGAAGTCCTTTAGGAAGCTGCAAGTATTGAAGGCGCAGCGAAAGGAGATGCAGATGCAGGCTGCACAGGCTTCACAGGCTTCACAAGCTTCACAAGCTTTACAGGCCTCACAGGCTCCTGTTGTATCATCGAAGAGCGGTAAGGATCGTGGTGGTATAATTGCTCTGGTAGTATTGACTACATTCATCCAAATTCTTGTTATGTCCTCCTCGTTTGCAGGTCGTAACAAGAAGGGTGCGAAAAGTGGTGGCAAGTGGACAGATAAGGAACTTGGGGACTTGTTGTCAGCATGCCTGCCCTACAGGAAATGGTTACGGCAAACCCACCCTTCTGCTGAAACTTGGGAAGCCATCATCATTGCTCACCAGACCAAAGGCTACAGCCACACCTGGGAGCAAGCGAGAGAGAAGCTAAGACTTACAAAACAGACGTTTCAGAGAGCTAAGAAGGGGCAGCACGGAGGCGAGAGTTGGCCTCATTATTGGTTGGTTCATGTCATAAATATATGATGAAGTGATAGTTGCTGGTAATGTCACATTGGCCCCACCAGGTGTGTTATTCAAAGGTAATTTTCTGTACCGAAAATAAATTGAGACCTGCATGTTGTAATAAATTTTATTGGTCCCCAGATTTACAATTCTTGACTGATTCGGCTGTTAATGATTCAATGACCGACACACCAGTATTTTCAAGCACGTTGATAAACTCATCTCGTAAGTGTGTCTGCTGAAGTTATTTTTTTCCTCATTTTATCAATTCATATACTAATGTGGTCGTTGTTTCATCCAGCTATTGCTGAAGTAAATAACCAATTGGACGAGGCTGCTGGGCCAAATGTTGATGATGCGGATGAACGAGGTAATCATAGTTTCTGTCAGTAGTTAAGTGAATGAAGCAGAATGCAACACTATTGAAATTTTAAATGACATTTCTCATTTGACATTTTTCAGATGTAGATGAGATTAACAACAATATGTTGTCTCCAGCAGCTCATATCATGAATAATGTACGAAACTCTCCAGCTAAGAAAAAAGCAAAGCAGGCAACTCTTGCAGGTAATGAGTGAGTGAATTTTGTTCAATTTAATTTGAACATTCAGTGGCTTAATTAACTGAACTGTGTGTGTTTATTTTAGTGGACATGCTCAGGAGTCCCCACAAAGCAAGTCCCAAGCGGAAGAAGGCTCAGCATCCTAAGCAAGCATTTGATTGGGCCCCAGAGCGTACAAAGACTTTTGTGGGTGAATGCATAACAATGAAAAATGACCTTCAAACGGACAACGTAGCTGTGGACACATGGAAATCATTAAGTGGAATTTTGCATGAGAAGCACAATGAGGATGTTGCCTGGAACCTATGCAGGGAGAAGTTTGAAAGAATGAAGGAATTTTTCACAGTGTCTATGCTGCCAGTGGAGGGTATTATGTCGGGCAAAAAGTGGCCATTCTATGATGACTTTTGTACTATCTTCGATATTCCACCTGAATACCACAGCTTGGTGCAGTTGGGAGAGGAAGGTGCTGAAGTTCAGTCAGATGATGATGAAGAATATGCGGATGAGGATGATGGCGCAGCAGAAAGAAATGGTAATGTCTTCCAATTTTTATGCTTGTGCACTTACTTTGTTATTCTTTCAAGTTTTCATTTGGGATTTCCTCTTCTGTTGTAGGACGTAAACGACTGTGGACCAAAGTGGCTGTGGAATTACTGCTGGATTGTTATAATTTAAAGAAACCCGCATTTGACTCCTCGAAGTCTTATATGAAGCACACACTGCTCTATGCTGAGATGTCCCAAGTTATGAAGGATTACACCATTAACGTTAATGGCAAACAGTGCAAGAGCAAGATGGAACGTTTACTTGTAAAATTTCGCACGGAGTATGACAAGACAGCCAATAAAACTGAAGCAGCCCCAAGTAAATGGTCTTTCTACTCTAAGATGCTCAAAATGTTCAAAGGTAGTACCACTTTGGAGGCACCATTTGCATCAACCGTTGGTAGGGGACTACGCTTCTGCGAAAATGGTGTGCCTCAGGCACCTCGAGAGGGAACAAGATCTATTCCTGCAGCCAAACCAGCAAAACAGGAAGCAAAGAAGTCACAAGGATCCAGTAAGCCTCAGAATAAAAAGGCAACTTACAAGACCTGGCAACAGCAGACCACAGAAGAAAAAGTAGAGCAGTCTTCTAGATTGGTAGATGAGGTTCATTTGCTGAGAATTACTTTGGAAAATAAGCGGCTGGACAACAAAGACTTTCAGACTAAACTGCTTCAAAAGCTATGATTTACTAGGTTTATTTTCCTATTGTTTTTGAGTATTGTACGGTATTATGCTATCAGTACCTGTTTTTATTTTAACTTGTGATTTATTTTTTTTCTAAACGCCGATTCAGCTGAAGCTAACATGTTCTAAATTATGTTAGTTCTCATGTTGATTTGTGTGCTGTGATGCATGTCGTCATAATGAACGGTCAGTCCTAAGGTTCCTATGTTCCTTTAATTTTTGTGCAAGTGATTGTATGTTGTGTTTCTTTCTCATTACTTTTGACATGTCGTCATTATGAAGAGTCAGTCCTAAGGTTCTTATGTTTGTTCTATTGATTCTATGTTGTGTTTCTTTTGTAATACTTCTTGTGAATTAAAAGAGTTTTGAATTTCTCAACTTTATTTTTATCCTTAAATAAAATTTGGATTCATCTATACCTAAACTTATCACTTCAAGCGAGTCGCCCGTTTTCGCCCGATCGAGCGCAAATCGCCATCGCCCGATTGAGCGATCTCGGGCGATTTCTTAACTGAATATAACATGAGCCGTCACGACGAAAACACGGCATTACGCTTATTGCTGATGTTGTTCGCCGACTTTCGATCGGAGCGAGCAGGCCGGGACGTTGCCACTTGTTCGGCCGCAGTGTTTGGCGCTCGCCGCGGCGCGCACGCAACGCCATGCTGGTAAACGTGCGCGATCAAGGGAAACTTGCTGCGAGTTTCGGTGTACAAACCAAACGAATTTCAGTTCAACTTCGATAAATTTTAGTCAATTGCATTTCTTATTCTTCGTGAATTTTGGTGAACAAATTTGGCTGAAATTATTTCCCCTTTCGCGCGATAGCAATACTGCAGGGAGTGACGTGACTAAGAATATCAAGAAGAATATTTGCAAAATGGTCCGTGAACACACTAAATTCCTTTGTACAATTTTTGCACGTTGTTCTAACACAATTTCGCGCATGCGTGCTTTTCTTACGAATTTGTGCAATCGCGTTCAAAGTTATGCGGAAAAGTGCGGATGTTTAGACTTGTGTGAGACTACGAACAAGGATGTACAAATACATTTAGAGTGAATGAGACCAACACTCTCAGACCCGGATTGACTTTTTATCTCTTGCCAAAAAGTTTTTTGTGCAAACGGTAATATGTACTATTTTCTCTTTAGCTTTGCACGTTTTTGTCCAATATATGGGGCATTTAGTCCATTAAACCTAACTTTTTGTCAATTACAATGTACTTTTGGATTTCTACATGAACTATTGACAATTTCATCTTAAAAACGATCAAAATTGTGCATAGCTAAAGAGAAAATAGTACAATTTACGTTTGCTCAAAAAGCTCCATAAGCAAGAGACATAAAAGTCCATATGGGACTGAGAGTGAAATATTGAATGTTCACTTTTGAGTACGCGTCCCTAGATGCCCACTTGGGAGTCGTGCGCCGAGTGGAGTTGGCGATGCTGGCTCTGGGTGCTACGCTCGTTCGGCTTGGCGCCCTTCACCACCGTGTGGGGACACGAGCCCCCGGCCATGTCGCGTCCCTGGCTGGTGTGAGTACTAGAATAGAGTGGTTCGTTTTTCCTTCATATTCAAATTTTGGAGTTGGGTAACTTTCATTTGGTTCCGCTTTCCATATGATGAATTTTTGCACCTGTCCATTATATAGGGTATTTAGTCCATTAAACCTAACTTTTTGTCAATTGCAATGTACTTTTTGATTTCTACATGAACTATTGACAATTTCATCTTAAAAACGATCAAAATTGTGCATAGCTAAAGAGAAAATAGTACAATTTACGTTTGCTCAAAAAGCTCCATAAGCAAGAGACATAAAAGTCCATATGGGACTGAGAGTGTAGGATGTTTTTGCAACGTTTTCGCTTTTTTCGCCCTGAAGGAGTAAATTTACGGCAAAACGGTCAAAATTTTGACCCTTGGGCGTCAAAATCACTATATTTACAAAATGGCGAAGGTCCTACATCGATACTTAGACGTTGAGTCATTAAGGGCTGTTAAGGCGCACTTAAGCCCCTTTCGCGACCTTTTCCGCTGGGCCGATTTTACCGGCTGAGGTGCCGAAATTCATCATATGGAAAGCGGAACCGAATGAAAGTTACCCAACTCCAAAATTTGAACATGAAGGAAAAACGAACCACTCTAGTACTAGAACCGTCAATCACTTGCACGGAAAAAAATCATTTGTTGTGGTGATCAGCTTTGTTCGAAAGGCTGAATTCGATAGCTGCAATCGAAAGGTCGATACCTACAACCAAAAGCTGGGGTTTGTTATCATCTTACAAGTGGTCGGTCGTAGCAACCAGCTTTTGGTTCTAGGTATCGACTTTTTGATTGCAGCTATCGAATTCAGCCTATCGAACAAAACTGATCACTACAGCAAATGATTTTTATCCGTGTGGTTGAAAATAATGATTGCTTCATCAAAGTAGTCTACTTTCAGAAAGTTGACGCAATTTTATGGTTACAGCGTCCTTATGCAGGTATAAGTTTAAATTAAGTAAGAGAGTATGGGGCAGAAAGTAACAACCATCAATATTATTTACGCAATGAGGGCTCCTAAAGGCAATGTAAGTGTGAAACGTCATACATTTTAAAAATTCTATTGATTTGCAATCGACACGGTCGTGGCCGGTGTAGTTCAATGGCCTCGAGAAGAGGATCCAGTAGAACCAACTTTTTTCTTTTTTCCAAGTTGGCAGTCAGCAGATAACATGTTCACATTCGTATCACCCACCATACAGCACACAGCAGTGCCAACATAACACTGCAATATTGAAATCGGTCAAGTCTTAAATTTTCATGTCACGGGAGTTTCGGTTTGGACTTCCCCAGTAAACGATCTTCCCCCAGGTAATTGTTACAGCTTTGATTATCATACTTCACGGACGTAACGCACCTGCAGACATGCACGTAACTAAGTTGGTTTGTGCTACCTAGGGCAGTTAGTAACAGATCGAGATAGGGCACTTAGTGTCAAAGCGAAATAGTCCAGGCGGTACGCGAAAAAAACCCCGCAAAAACGACACCCATATCGGACATATTCAACTTTTGAACAAAAATTGAACAAATTTCTCGTATTTGTTCAACCTTTTACCCGTTCCGGAAGCTAGGAAACTCAAGTAAAGTTGCTCGTTTTGAGGCTTACATCGGTGTATAAGAGTGTTTTCTTTGACACGTTATTTCTATTTGCACAGTTGTGGAAATAAATTTTAACATTGGGCCGTTACGATGCCAAATAAGCAACTTAAACTATATGTTCCCAGCCAACAGGATTCCGGTCCTGACCTCCGAAATACCCTCTGAATATGATCCTGACAATGAGAATGTTAACGGCATTTGAAGTAAAAATAAATGAAACGACTTACCTAAACGATTAGAAACGCAGAAAAACTCCTTCGTGCACACACTCAATTGTCGAACTGCGAGTCCACCACAACGCGACACTTTTATGTCGAGACGTCAACCAAAGTCGTACTACTATACAGCTTGTTACAAGCTGCTTGTAGCTCCGCCAACAATCTTATGTGATTATAGAGCGCCCGAAGACTCAACGTGTCACAAGTTTCCAGAACTTCTAAAACCTTGCGAACTAGACAGACACTGCAGTGTTTACATATCGATGTGTACGTTTAACTTCTACTAGTTTTAAACAAATGGCATGTCATTAAGGCCCGATTACCTTTCTGTTTAGTGCGTAAAAATGTTTCGGTCAAAACAAATTTCTCGTACTGGTTCAACCTTTCAACCGTTTAATGATGTCAAAATGGTGATTTGAGCTCGGAAACGTGATCAGCGACCTCAAATTACCGGGAAACGACACCCATATCGGACATATTCAACTTTTGAACAAAAATTGAACAAATTTCTCGTATTTGTTCAACCTTTTACTCGTTCAATGATGTCATAATGGTGATTTGAGTTCGGAAACGTGATCAGCGACCTCATTTTACCCGGAAACGACACCCATCATTCCCCCTTTTCAATTTTGAACCGAAATTGAACAACCCCAGGTACGCGTTCACCCGTTCAAAGACGCCAAAATGGTATTTTCATATCGGAAATGTATTCAGCGACCTGAAGTTACCCGGGAACGACACCAAACACGGGTGCATAATTGTAAATTCGCTAAAACCATAAAATGACCGCCATTTTGAAAAAAATGGCGGATTTGGGGAATACCCGTGTGTGGGAGGGGCTCGGGGACCTCGGCATCGGACTTGGCATCATCGAAATAATCGGGAACGACCCTAACATGGTGGAAATAGGACCATTTTCAATCATTTTGAATAACAACCGCCATTTTGTTAAAAGTGTTCAAAAATTGAACCCTAACGCCAAAATCGAAAAGAGCAACGTGTCAAATCCTTTTAAATGGTCTTAGGAACAAGTGTGCCAAGTTTTACACTTCTATACCTTTTTGCGGTTTTTTCCTGGGTTCGGCTGTGTACCGCCTGGACTTAAATGACGCAAATCTTACATGAGAAAATGCGGATAGCGTGCGTTATGCTAACACTTAACGCGCCAACAGAAATTTTTGTATGTAAGCTATTACTTGCATCCAGAATGCAACATTTATGGACCGTTTGACGTTGTAAACACTTAAACGCTGCAAAACACCTTAGGGGTCGTACCCATACTACGTGACCGATTTTAGGCCACTTTTTGACCCCCTCCCCCCTTAAAGTGACCGGGATAACCTAACCTCCCTATGTTATTAAGATAGGACGTAGTATTTGATCCATGAAGCGAAAGAAGGGGATAAGTTGACCTATTCCATAAATGACTTTTTCATGGATTATAATACTTCAAAAAATTTCGAATCTAACTGTTTTAAACTTTTCCCTGAACTCCCCATAGAAAGGGAGCAAATCGACACAGAAAAAGGGGATAACTCTCCTTGGCTCCATTTCCGCTCCGCTCATCTTGTAGTCCCTAAAAGGAGACAAGTCACGGAAAATCCACATGGCTCCATATGAAAGTTGGAAAAGGAGATAAGTCAACTTAGGTTGTTATTCATCGGTTGGAAAAAGGAGTTATCTCAACGTAAGTCCAAATGTCAAGTCTCGTATCAACAAAATTTGACTTGACTCCAAATGTCGTGTTGCAAAAAGAGTCGAGTCGAATTTTTGTGCAGCGTTTCCAGGACACTTGGAATTTCATGTGATAAATGAGAAAAGAACTCTCTTTGGCGAGTTACGAGTGTCAGTAACACATCCAGAGCGATAATACTTATCGAAACATTGCAATAAGCAGTGGCTTACTCACAGGTTAGGTTACCATATTTTGGTCCATTGTAGCTGCAAAAAGGGCTGCCCACTAATTTGAGCAGATGAATACAGTCGTTGAGCCTGGTACACCGACTTGAGGGTGATAAAACAGGGTGACATGATCGAAACTTAAGATAAAAACATACGTTTTTCTGAATTTTTGAACTAGCTGTTAAATCCCAAGGCAGCAAGCAGAAAACATTTTCAAATTGAAGCCAGTGTTGACAACCAACTGTACAACATTTACTGATATGTTGTTGTCAACGTGTACATTTTTCTCGGTTTGTTTCGCGCAAATCGTTTATATTTTTTCCACTGTTTTTTTTTTTTAATCCGCAAACGCGACCAGGTTGGCATGGGCAAGATCACTGACAATCGTAACTCGCCAAGAAGAGTTCTTTTCTTATTTATTTATTTTATGAAATTCCAAGTGTCCTGAAAACGCTGCACAAAAATTCGACTTGACTCTTTTTGCAACATGACATTTGGAGCCACGTCAACTTGTCTCCAAATTCAATTTGACATTTGGACACAAGTCGAGTTAACCCATTTTACCATTTTTTTGCTGACTTGACTCCATATTCCATTCATTTGATGGAACTAAATCGACATGACTCTTTTGTTCACTTATGCGTATAGTGGCAAGTCTCCGAAACCCTAGAAAGAGCGGCCTGACCCCTCCAACTTTTGTCCCATTTTTGAGCCATGCTTTATTGAATTATCACCATTCATGATATCATGTCAATTAGTTTGATTTGGTCCTGCAAACTGTTTTTTGTTTCTCCTGTAAAATGACTAAAAATGACTTATCCCCCGCAGAAAAATGATCATATATGGTCCATATATGATGAGTCATATATGGATCATATTAATTGGGCATATATGTTTCATATATGTTGCATATATGAAACATATTAAAATCATATATGAAACATATATGACCAATTTACGAGAATCATATACGTTTTCATATTTAGTTCATATATGTTATATTACATATATGAGCCATGTAAGACTAAATTATCATAAATTAATAAAATTTGACACTAAATTAAGAGTGTAAAAGGTTTAGGATCAAATACCTATGCATTTTCAACAAAAGTACAGAAAGAATGGCCGAAAAAAAAACCGTTACGAAGTAGGTTTCGAACCAGCGATCTTTGATTTTACAGGCGGTTGCTTTACTTACTACGCTACAACGCTTCCTGGCAGGATCAGGGCTCTGTGACGGAGCTGGTCTTTATCGTATATGTCACATATATGGAGTATATATGGTGGGACTTAGAAAATAAATAATGTGGACGGCCGCGAACCTAGACATTGTCATATATGGTACATATATGGTACATATATGACCAGACAATGATCATATATGATGATGAAATCCTCATATATGTGTCTAGGAACGCCATATATGAAGTGGAACTGGTCATATATTGTACATATATGACAAGAATATTTTCATATATGATGATGAAATCCTCATATATGTGCCTAGGACTCCATATATGAAGCTGAACCGGTCATGTATGAGACATATATGTGACACTATTGGCATATATGACCGTTAAAAAAGTCATATATGTGCCTAGAAAAATCATACATGTAACATATATGTAACATATATGGACCAAATTTCTGCATATATGATCCATAAATACGTATATGAAGGATGGACTTTCATATATGGCGTGCATCTCGTCATATATGAATCATATATACCCATATATGTACCATATATGAATCATATATACTCATATATGTACCGTATATGAAACATATATGATCATTTTCCCGCTTCATGGAACATTTGGCGAAACTCCCCCCTCCCCCCCAAATGGTCACGTAGTATGGGTGGGTACGGCCCCGTGGTTTCCTCTCGGAACCAGAAACGTGTGGAAACATCTGGTGTTCGTCTCTTGGCAACATGTCCATTGCCATGAAAAAATTAATAAATTCGCTCTTTGGAAAATATACCTTATTAACGCTTACATTGAAATAAAAGTGTTTAAAACCATGTGAAAATGTCAGCACTTGCAAGGCAAGATCTATTTAAGTACTGCGACGCCTCCTAAGAGAAGTAGCCTTAGTATTTGAGCCACGCGAGAAGAATGTTAACTGCTTGTGCTGCGCGCGAAAGATCCTAATTTCTTTCTCCACTTCGCCACTTTGGGCATTGCCAGTTTTTGAACTAGTTGAGTTGCTCTCACCAAATATTCAACAAAACGTGACAAAAGTTTATCAGAGCAAAGCGGCAAAAGGTATGATCGTAATACGGAGCGTTTTGCTGACAGAAACGACGTGGAAGAGGTCAACCCTAACCTCTCCGACAATGTAGTTACGATCCTTGTCGCTTAGCACAAACAGTAAGGATCTTTCTCTTTCTCTTGTATAATTAGGTTATTACTTCTCTTAAATGGCGTCTACTTATAATAGTCTGGCTCTTCTGCAGGTGCAGCTTTGCTGTGGCAGTGCTGCTGCCGGCGCTGCGCACCTTAACCTTCGTGGTCTTCATGCTGTCGTACGAAGACGAAACGTTCTTCGTGGGCCAGCTGCACGAGTCCATCCACTTCATGAACGCCATGACGGCGGGGCTCGTGTCGGTCATGTCGCTGTGGCGCCGCCATGAGGTGCTGGCCGTGGTGTGCGGCCTGCACTACACGATGCGGCACACCATGAAGCCGTCGGCGTTGGCCTTCCAGCGCGTCTCTGTCGTGGCCACCGGTGCCGTCTTCACCCTCCTCGCCGTGCTGTTCCTTACCGGCTACGTCGTGTTCTGCAACCGGACTCTAAGCAACTACTTGGCCATGCCCAACGACTTGGGCAACATGGTGTTCACGTCCATCAGGTGGGGCAGCACATTCGCAATATCATGCGTATCGACCACCGCGAAATCAGTTCCCATAAAATGTAGTTTTTTCCTCAATAAATTTTTACAATTTTGAACGTGGTCTGACACAATTTTGACCATGCAAACTTTTTGTATAAATTTGTTTGCGCGCAAAATCGCGTGCAAATTTGTACGAAAAGCACGCATGCTCAAAATTGGAAAAAAGGAATTTACTGTGTACAAAATCACAGGAAATCAAGTAAAACTTGTGGACCAACTCAAATCATGCTGAATTTTGACCTCCGAATAAGGTATTCCGAATTCCGACACAACGGGTCCGGAACCCAAGCAGTATAGTGATATCTGGTATGAGGGAGAGGCCTCAAAGTTTGGCGAACAGGGTGTACAAATAACTGCTGCACACCTTATTTCCCATTTCGGATGCACATATTGATACTGCTTGGGTTCCGGACAAGTTGCGGTCATACAGGACATGAGCCCCGGTGGTCTGAGCCCTAATATGAGCCCCATTTCAGTCCCAACTCGAGCCTCGACCCAAGCCCCAAAATCCAGAGCCCGGATTGGGCCCCAACCTGAGCCCCATCTGAGCCGCGCGGCCGAAAATTACGCATTTTTGCATGATTTGTTGCCACAGGGCTCAAATAAGGCTCAGGTCAGGGCTCAATCCTGGCCCTGGATTTTGGGGCTTGGGTCGGAGCTCAAGTTCAAGCTCAGACCACCTGGACTCATACGAAATGGGGCTCATGTTCTGTGTATGCCCGGTTGCGTCGGAGAACCCTACGACGGGGAATCATGAGAATCGAAAAGTCATGTGAGCACCAAAACTGTAGTCCCCATACACTGTTATTCAACAATTGTGACGTCATATTCGTTAGTATGTGAAATTATGACAGTATGTGACAAACGGCCGTTCAATTAGGGTGTCACGTCCATTTGAACGTGGATTAACATTCTCACCAATGTGACATATTCTAATGAACCTGACAAAATAGTCATTGGGACGAATATAATGTCAAATTCACTGAATAGCGGTGTACTGTTGGTCAGGTCCGCCATGGCGGGGGCCTTCGCCTTCCAAGTGTCCGTTCTGTGGGCACTGGGGGCCGACCTTTGCGTGGACGCGACGCGCCTCGCGGCAGACGCCCGGAGTCGAAGCGCCGGCCGAAAGGGGGACGCGCTGCGCTGGCGCGAACTGCGGGTCCGACAGCGACTGCTGCGCGACTTGCAGGCCAGTGTCAATCAGACGCAGACAAAGAAAAAGAGGCTGGGAAGCTTCTTATTTATCTAAAAGATGGGGGAAAAGCCCAACTTTGGCTTTGTAAGTAGGCTGCATACACCACCCCAAAGCCCACCTCTGGATCCACCAGTCTTGTAAGTTCCTAGCGAAAGAAGTTTGTTCACAACGTTACGAACCATATCTTCGCAAATTTTAAAGGCACTCTGTGGTAAAAAGTTACAGAGACTTCTGCAAACAACTTGTGTTAACTCTCCGTACCCTCAACTCAACCCACCGTAGCCTCATTACACTATTTACTGTGTGACTCACGGTCTTCTCTGTAAGACTTACAGGGGTCTCCATGCACCGCAACGGTCTGCGACGGGCATGCGGAGAAGATAGTGTATGAAACATATATAGGGTCATATATTGCCACATATTTTCCATATATTTTCCTTTTGACAAGGGTTGTTCCTGGGGGCACGTTCCAAGGACGTCTTTAGGCACAAGATTTGTTGACTGGGTGGAGAATCCTGGCAACAAAATTAACTTTCGTTTCTCAGTTTTTGGACACAGGGTTTAAATTTACCTGTAATGCGAGCCAAACTTGTTTGCAATCAAAACTCAATTCTTCGAAACTTCAATGCAGCGAAATTCTTCGGAGGTTTTTACCATGAGCGTCTGAGGCTCCACTTCCTGCAGGTGTGCATGTGCCACGCGTACGGCGTCCAGTTCACTGCCTTCGTCCTCAACGAGATGGTGGTGTCCGCCTTCGCACTCTACTGCAACCAGTCCGAGTCCTTCGCCTCCACGAACCTCCCCCCGTGGCTCTGCCCGGCATGGGCCGCGCTCGCATGGCTGCGTCTCATCGCAATCTTCTCCCTGTGCCAATGGGTTCGTGACGAGGCAAGTATGCGTAGCCGATAACGGAGGTGAGGTTTTCCAGGAGTAGCGTGCGCACGGTGGTGGGTGTACCCCACCTTACCTCTTATTGTATACTAAACACCTGCCTGGAAGGAAATTAATGGCATTACATTCCGACTGAATGTAGGCCGATGTAGGCTAGAAGCATGGCTTGACCTTCTGCTTCAAGAATTTCTTGACATGACGTAAGGGGATTCAACCTTTCATATAAAAAAAATATAATTTTCGGACAAAAAATGATTTGTGGTTTGTAAGTTTACTAATCCTAGGTTGTTTTGTGTTCATTTAGTCGAATGAATGTTCCTGTTCGATAATCAGTGTCAAGAAAGGTGATTTCGTATGAACAAATCGGATTTCTAACTCGAAAGCGTAAACAACTTTAGTATTTTAACTTAAATCTTCCGCGCCAGGTTTGGGTACAACATATCTTACAGATATCGAAAAAATACAAAAAAAAAATCTACAGGACTCCTTTTTTTTTCATAAACTGCGAACCTAACTGTCTCCTTAGCACGCACTTACAAATGCATGCTTGCAAGTAAACACTTGCAAACGCATGCTTGGTAAAGTACGCACTTTCAAATGCATGCTGGGAAAGTACACACTTAAGAATGCATATGCGTAGCATGGAGTTTTATGACACCAAGCATGCAGTTGTAAGTGTGTCCTTGCAGGCATGCATTTGTAACTGCGTGCTAAGCAGAAAGTTACCCTCATGGGAATTTCCGGAAAGTCACCGACTGGAACTCATAGGACGAAGTCACTTCCCAACGACGACTTCCAGAATGTAACATGTTTTGAAGTCACTGGAAGTCACGGCCCCTCTTCCACTGACGTCCACGGACTTCCCATGACGTCTCAGTCGCATCCACCGACTTCCTACCACTTCCCGAGACGTCCCACTCACTTCCAGGGACGTCCGCGAACATCCCTGCCACTTCCATTTTCTTCCCACGACTTCCACTTACGCACGGAAAAAAAAAGGGATTAGCTGTGACAGCTCTCATGTTAGCTGATATTTCTTCAGCCAATTTTCGGAGCTAGATCAACTAAAAAGAGTGGGAGTTACCCGAGGCCCCAAAATCGATGTCTCGGATTCTGACCAAACTTTGTGGGGGTGCTCCTTTAGAAACAAAGAGCTTTTAATTTATTTATTTTTTGGTCGGCTCAAAAATTTTAAAAAAATTATTTTGTTAACCAACTTTGAACCGGCTTTGTTAATTTGTTTCTGGCCGTAGGTCGACCCCTGGTCGGCGTACGCGGTAGATATCCGTTCTTTTCGTCATACTGAATAAAAAAGTTCAATAAAGGTCCCGAGGGCCTCTTCACTTCACAGGTCACGTATTCTGATAGATATGGACCAAAAAGTTGGTTTTTCGCGAGTACCCAAAAAATGCAGATCTTTTATAGAATCTTTACAATACAATCTACTCATTTCTACCCTGTCAATTTTTGGAAAATGTGGTGATCAACGACAAAGTAAATGAATCCAGACCAAACTCTTTAGACCAACTGGTTCGGTTTAGGTACGGTTGCACGAGAGCTTCGTATTTCGAACTCATGACTGCTTACGGTCAGATGCAGGTCAGAGGCCCGATTTGGGTACACAAATTTTTTTTTTCTATCACTTTTAAATTAATACCGCACACACTAAATTTCAAAAGGTGAGACATCGCGGACCAATTTTTGGCAATACAAAAAGTATGACCGAATAAAGGGTAATACACAAATGTATGGCTGAAAAACGGTCATACACAAATGTATGACCGAAAAAAGGTCAGACACTAGCGAGGCTGGCCCACCTTCAGCTTGGGGACATATAAACCTTCATCGGTGATACAAAAAAGTATCACCGTTTCTGGGTCATACGTTTGTGTATGACCTTTACAGCGGTCATACACTAGTGCATGACCTTTTCTTCGGTCCTACATGTGTGTATGACCCTTTTTTCGGTCTAACATTTCAGCATCACTCCTTTAAGGGTCAGAAGTCTCACCTTTCTATTTTCAGTGCAACCTAGAAACATCAACTTATGAACCACAAATTAAACCTTTGCTGAAAACTAAAATTTTTCTATATGAATAAGGGTTAACGGTTAACCGATCACCCCTCTTTAAAAAATCTAAATCTGTATGTTGCGCAGCACGAAACTCTGTCCCACATCTTGAGTAGCTCTCTTTCCGCCGACAGAAGTCTGCCCCCGGAAGAAGTGCGTGAAGTAAGTGAAACGCTTTGACAGAGGTCGGTAATGCACTATTCAGCTCATACACTGAAACCTGCAAACACTTATCGGTAATTATTGTGAATAGCAGCTCCACCTACAAAGGGCAAAAGCTTGGTATCATTGGACAGGTAATGATGAGTACTGTTCGAAACTGCAAGAAATATGTGGCGCTCTGGAAGAATATTGCTGTAAATGTGAATTCAAGCACCCCACCCTAACCTCGAACAATACAGCGATATCGTGACATGCGGTCTTTGTGTCAACTTACCACGCATTAAGTAGAAGGGAAAATGTTAGGAGGATGTTAGATCTATCTACGTCGCTGGTCTTCAATATACCTCCAAATATTTTCCCTTCTTTTAATTCGGGAAAGTTGACTGGGCAGTCTGCTGAGGTGACAGGTGGCGCCATCTTGAAGCGGCTTCTGTAAGCTCGTCGGCCCCGTCCAGTTTTTCCGAATTAATAGAAGGGAAAATATTTGGGGGTATATTGTGGGTCTGCGAGGTAGATCTAACACTCACCCTTCTACCTAATGCGTGGTAAGTTGACAGAACGACCGCATTTCACGATATCGCTGTATTATTCAAGGTGAGGGTGGGGTACTTGAATTAACATTTACAGCAATATTCTTCTCGAGCGACACATATTTATTGCAGTTTCGAACAGTACTCATCATTACCTGTCCAATGATACCAAATTTTCGCCCTATGTAGGTGCAGTCGCTTTTCGGAATAATTGCCCATTTGCCTAATTCGATTGGTTCTTTACATGTGTAAATATCGTTTCGGAAGCCGCATTTTAAATAAAGATTGGTATGTGGATTGGACGTCAGGGGGGCAAGCAGATTCAAATCGAATCATAAAATCGCACGTATTCAAACAATCAAAATAATCGGCATAATTTTAGGCAATCCTAACATTTTCCATAATCACTAAAATTAAGAATATTTTGGTATTCGGTTAACACAAAAAATCCAAGTTGTTGACCCCTCCGTGAGGAGGCTACGGAAAATGTTAGGTTTTGGGTAAGGAGAATCCTGGCCAAAAATAAACTGACTTTTCGTGTGTTTCTTGCCACAGTGTAGCCGGTAGTAATCGATGAATACGCTGTAGCTAAGATATCGTAACCTAGTTTGCGGTATCAGTACCCTAATAAAAGAGGCTAAAGCCTACAATGGCAGCTGCTTCGCTTCCCAATTAGCGCAAACCTAGGCCTAAACTGCTTACTCAAAATGTTCTGGTCGGACACATGACCAAATAATGGCGTGACAAAAAGTCACGCCAAAAAATGGCGTTACAGGAAATTCTCGCCATAAAACGGCATGACATGTGACAGTCAAGCTGTCATCTAGCGTGCACTAGGGGTGTGCGAATAGTTCGGTACCGAATCGGACCGAATCGAATCAGGCAAGATTCGTTTCGATTCGAAGACGAATTTGCCGAGTTCAGGCCCGAATAATTCGAAATTTCGAATCTTTGGTGGTTCGTCTTCGACTTAAGGTGCATTGATAGAGGGAAAATGTATAAAATGATCGAAAAGTACGAGTCGGCATCGAATCATATAGTTCTATTCAAATTCGATTCGACAACTTTTTTCTGATTCAATTTGAATTCGATTCGAAAAATGATCAAAGATTCGATTCGGAACAAAAGTCCTTGACCACTAGCGTGCACAGCAATGCGCTCTATGAGAAAAGTCGCCGGCTTAAAAAGAAATTCACGTCAAAAATTGGTGTGAATTGCTGCGTCATGCCGATGTTTGGCATGACTTTTTTGTCACGCCGGGTTTTGTTTTTCTCGTGACACTTTATTTACGCCCCTAAAACGGCACGATGTCAAGTCTATAGATTTTCAGTGTTTCTATTATACATTTTTTTTTAGACCTGAAATGTTTGAGTAACATGCAGCTACTTGTTTTCAAGCAGTCGCACGAGTTACGTTTCAGCTGCTTTCAGAGTATTGCCCGATAAACTGATTCTTAATAACTAAGCAGACAGCGAGATGATATTGTGAAATTTCAAAACTTACAAAAACCAGTAGTTTGTTGTGGTGTTCTAGGCATTAGGAACAATCAAGATGCTTCGAGAGTTGCGAACGAGCATGTTCATAAGGAACTCCAAAAGAATGAGTCAAGTTTTGAAATTTCAACTTTTGTTTCGTACAGATGAACGGCTGTATTCTTCAGGTTCGTCGATTGGACAACTCTTTCACCGCCGTCGACATGGTTTCTCTCGACCTGACCACCATGAAAGCGGTGCGACTTGACTCTAAACTGTGGAACCAAGTGTGGTGGACAACTCCTTACTTAATACGTGGATGTGCACTACAAATCTATTGGCGGTACACGTGGTGTTGGGAAGGCGGTAAAATCTGTACCATCTTCTATTGGAAGTGAAATCTGGAGCCCCCCGATTACGGACCCTACAAACTGCACGAAAAAAGCGGTAAAACGTATTACCGCCGATTGCGTGCCATCAGGGGGCGGCAACGGCCTCGGGAGCACGTGAGCCCATGCGCCCCACCTCTGCAGAGGTTATAGACTTCTTCGAGATAGTAAAAACAAGGCCGTTGTTTGCAAAACGCTTTACACAGATCGAAAGAGCACAAAATTTGGGGTGGCATAGACCCATTGGCCTTCCTAAAATTTCCAATTTAACTTGATACAAGGGAGGAAAAGTTGACAACGAGATGGCGCCACCAAGGTTTTTTCTTAAATATTCGATTTTTTGTGTTTTTCGGTGATTTTACTTGGATTTATTGTGGGCTAAAGTGTCAGTTTCAAGAGTGGCAATAAGTCTAAGCCACCCTAAATTTTATGCTCTTTCGATCTGTGCAAAGCGTTTTGCAAACATTGGCCTAGTTTGAATGATTTCGAAGAAACCAGGAACCCCTGCACCGAGGTGGGGCGCATGGGCTCACGCACTCCGTAGACCGTTTCCACCCGCTGGTGCCATGTAGACGGTGTGTAAAAGGAGGTACAAAATACTACCGCCTATCGGGTGTAATTAGTTGGGGACGAAAAGTACAAAGCAGGAGACGTGCATTCCCGTGGCTAACCGGAGGCATCTCGACATCTACTTAATAGGAGTTTCACGCTCAAATTTTCATTGCGAGTTCAAATAACTGGTCGAGGGGTGGTTCAGAGTTAAGATTTCAGTTCCGCACAGCTGTTCTTTCCCAACATACCCCTACGTGCGGCACGCAAAAGGCGGAAGAGCTCTCCAAAGGCGGTGAAGACGGTTCTGGAAGGGCGGTAATTCTGCACCGCCTTCCCAACGGCGGTAAAACCTGGACACCGCCAATACACAATTACCGCCCTTAAAAGAAGGAAAATATATGAAAAATGTTTGACAATATATGACGCCACATATGTTTCACAAATTGTCAATAAATTTTTACCTTGCACAATGTATGTAGAATTATCTTGCACAAGGCTTAGGGCATATCTTGGTGCCCAATAACATATAGTCCATATATTTTCAACATTCTTTTATCTTTGAGGCATATATGCCTCCATATGTGGCTATCCGACCCGCGTACTTCGAAAATTTATTCGTTTCCAGAAAGAGTTTGTTGAATCAGCTTTATGCCAGAACGATATGTTGAGCATTGCGATCCTAAGTACTGAGTTGAGAGTAAATGCTGGGAAAAACACATTCTCATATGCATACTCGGCCATGAACGGACTTACATATAGTGCATACTTGGCAATAGGAAGTTACGAAGCTCAGCATGCAGTCTGTAAGTGTATACTTACAAATCGGGCGCTCAAAAATTTGTACCAAGTTGACAGGTTTGCAGCCTTGTTTTGTATTCCTCTCAGGTCTGTATCACTCAAACTTTACCCTTGCGTTGCGCGGATAAAATACATTGGCAAAATATATGCGTCATATATTGTCAGATGATCGTGGCCACCGACCCTCGTCATGTGGTAGCAGCAGTGCACCCTCCTTGACAGGCGGACAGCGCGCGTGGCTTAGTGGTAAAGCAGCTGCAGAGTAACTACCTTGTTGAGGGTTCAAGCCACCATATTGGACGACCTGGACGAAATTTGGACGAGCAATGGAAACTGCATATAGCGGTTTTCGTTTAAAGCTTAATAAGACCTTTTCAACGAGTGGTCGGAACCCATTGCCCAAATTGCGCCCATCACGTCCAAATTAGGTCCACCACGTCCTAATGCTTAAAAGTCAGTATCCTGGGGAAAGGGGGTCAGCCAACAAAAACTATTCATTGCAGATTTGAATAGAACTCGGTCAGACCTTTTCAACAAGTGGTTGGAGCCCATGTCCAATTCACGTCTATTACGTCCAAATACCTTCGTCCAAATCACTTCGAACACGTCCAAATGCTTAAAAATCAGGATTCTCGTAAATAAGGGGTTAACAAACGATTTTTTTTTATTGCAGATTTAAATAGAACTCGGTCAGACCTTTTCAATGAGTGGTCGGAACCCATATTCAGATCGTGTCCATCACGTCCAAAAGTCATCCATCACTATAGGAAACGTCATACGGAGGCCCGGGACGACCCATTTTCTGTCTGATGAAATGTGGAGGTCGTGGACGGCATGTAGATGTCGTATACGACGCGAACTTCATATGCACGTACGATGTGTACGCAAAATGGTTAGGTTAGGTATCTCAGTTTGGCGCACATTTTCCTAGGCAATGTTAGGTGGCAGAATAATATTCCAACATTTCTGGGATTGAACCCGGTACACCTAACATTATCTAGGCAAACAGACATTACCGCTTACATCCATAATTTCACAAAAGTAATTTTCTTTTCCAGGCCCTGTTAGGTGTTGTTAGCCACAGTTTTGTCTTCATCCAGTTCGATCGGACTTCCTGCACACTTAAAACATCCCAAAGTGAACTCTCTACGTCGCGAAGATAGTTTCGAGGCGTTCGTTGACTCTGAAATCAAAGCAAGTATGGCAAATATTGTAAAAAAAAAATAATTTAAATTTCAATAGAATTAATACACATTCCAGGGTCAGGTTTTACGACGATGGTTTCATTCTGGGAGAAACAAAAAAAAAAGGTTAAGTTTTAAATGTACATAAAAGTAAGAGTGAGCTACGTTGGACAATTTACCTCAGAGAAATATGTTTCGCAAACCTATGGAGCAAAGCACATACATTTAGGATTTTCAAGCCGAACACAAAGTCCACTGAATTTAGAGAATAAATTGATAAAAAAAACATTAAGCTCCAACATAATTTTTTATCGTTGGCCCTTTCCAACAATGGTTGGCAAAGAGCTTACAAGAGTTAATATGTTGTTTCAAATACGAATGAAATCATAAGAGCTGTTGGCCTGAAAACACATAACACTCTACGACAATATTCGCTGATTGATATCTGCAAAGCTGTCACCCTATGAAACTACAATGCATCAACGATCAAACACATGCTCAGCTCCAAGATAATTCTTCTTTGGGCGTTTCCAACAACGGTTGGCAAAGTGCTTACAAGTGTCAACTTATTTGTTTTTAAGATAATTCTTCCTCGTTGGCCCTTTCCAACATCGGTTGCCAAGTGCTGACAGGAGTCAACTTATTTGTTTTTAAAAAAATTCTTCCTCCTAGGCCCTCTCCAGCAACGGTTGGCATAGTTATTACAAGAGTCAACTAATTTGTTTTTAAACAAGAATAGAATCATAAGAGTTGCTGCCCTGAAAACACAATTGCTGCTCCTCTCTTTGGATGATCAATCTTCTATCTGGTGGTCATATTTTACACCGTAATATCACTGATACTTTGACATAGTGACGAAAGTCCAAAATTTTGATAAATTGAGATTTTTTGCTACGTCCTAGAAGTTCTGATTTACTATCGACTGGTGGAACGCGTATATCGATGTCTTTGATAGATTCGGCGCAGGAAAATACTTGAAAATGACGAAAGTCCAAGTGTACTTTGACAAAATGACGAAAGTCCATCCGTACTTAACAAAATGACGAAAGTCCCACCGTACTTTGACAAAACGACGCAAGTCCAACCGTACTTCAACAAAATGACGAAAGTCCTTCCTTCATAACCAGCTGCAGCCCAACAGTTCTTCTCCGAAAAGACGAATATCGTTGAGTTCAGTGATGGAGTGATCAATAATCATGCCTCAGTTAAATACACTGAGTTATTTTGTGTTAGAAGACAAGTCTGCCTTTCGCCACTATGTCAAATTACGTTTGGACTTTCGTCGTTATGTCAAAGTACGGTTGGACTTTCGTCGTTTTGTCAAAGTACGGTTGGACTTTCGTCGTTTTGTCAAAGTACGGTTGGACCTTCGTCATTTTGACCTGACTTTCGTACGCTGAGAAATGGCGAGAGTCCACTATCTCTAAAACTAGGCGGTTGATTGCAATAGCCCTTCAACCAAAATAATTCTTATTCTGCCGGGATTTAGTGGTGTTATTTTAAACCATCAAATCCAAAACGTCTATCTTCCAGCTCAATTTGTAGTCTAGTTTTCGCTCCCCTGAAAAACTAGGTATCATGGACTTTCGTCACTTTGTCAAAGTACCGGTGATATGGCACCCATCCTGCCTGCCCCTTCCATGTGACCAAAAACAAGGCCATTCAGCTGTGTCTGGAGCAATTTCGACTCGGTGGGAAAAACGATCGAGATGGTGTGAGCCTCCCCAATGTTATGAAGGTGTCCAATTTGAATATGCATGAACCTAGAGAGTGCAAGCATATAGTTATTGTAGTCACCCGCAAAAACTCCACCTGGTATCATCTACCTTGTGAGAGAAAACATCCTGACCCAGCCAAGCATACGAAGTTGTCAGTTTTACTAAAGTGTCAAGATAAAGAGCTGTGAATTCTACTCATTTTTTTCTAGCATTGCATTAGCAGCTCTGAGTCCGTTCCTTTCCAATGAACGAGGGAAAAAAGGTTTGCTTTCACCTCAAAAGCCTTAGTTTTAAATGTACATAAAAATAAGAGTAAGCTACGTTGGAAAACTTACCTAAGAGAAATGTGTTCAGCAAACCTATAAAGCAAAGCACATACATTTAGGATTTTCAAGCCGAACACAAAGTCCACTTAATTTTAGAGAATAAATTGATTAATAAACATGAAGCTCCAACGTAATAATTTATCGTTGGCCCTTTCCAACAACGGTTGGCAAAGAGTCAATATGTTGTTTGAAGTACGACTGAAATTATAAGAGCTGTTGGCCTGAAAACACATAACACTCTACGACAATATTCGCTGCTTGATATCTGCAAAGCTGTCACCCTATGAAACTACAATGCATCAACAATAAAACACATGCAAAGCTCCTGGATAATTCTTCTTTGTTGGCCCTTCAAAACAACGTTGCTCCAAAAAGTAACCTACCAAAACTCCAGAGTTTTCAAGCTCTGCCATGTCAATGCCAGTGTCGAGATTCAGTATCTCGGTCTTTGAAAGTAGTTGCTTAGGCAAAACAAATTGGTTCCCATCGCACAACCTGTAAGCATTACAAATACCATTAAGTATTTAATAGAATTCTGTAGTTGTACTTGATACCATTAAACCGCTGAAATACATACCTTCAACCCAACACGTGCGTTTACATTATCCTTTCTTTCGTTGCACCTTCCCAAACCATGTACTTGATACCATTAAACCGCTGAAATACATACCTTCAACCCAACACGTGCGTTTACATTATCCTTTCTTTCGTTGCACCTTCCCAAACCATTCATGACATATTCCTTGTTAAATTTCACGCACGGTCGTCTCCAAAAAACCCACACCATTCGTAGACGGCCCATCAAATCATCATTTCGGTGGGGGAGAAAGAAACTTAAATTATCCGAGATTTAGGGAAAAAATAATTTGGTTCAATAAAATTAATTAATTTGTATCTCTGAGCTATGGCGCAAACCTCTGTTTTCAATGTCGACACACGTGGATACCCCCTTAAAGGAACAAAAATAAAATCTAGCACAAATGCTTCTTTGCATAATGCTTCTAAAAATCCCTCGTCACTTTACATACAAATGAATCAATTACTTAAAGTCATAAAGATAGTCATAAGTCATAAGCCCTTGCTTGCTTTTTCAATTCGAGCATGAACACCATCTGCATCATTGTAAGTATGTCCTGGTGTGAGGAAGCAGTGACGAATCTTGACGGAGTACTTTGCTCTTACATTAAGCATCATACCATAAATAATCCAGTTGTTATTTTGACCGCTGCAGGAATCAGAGAAACTCGGTATCTCCTTTTTTCCAGCTTGAGCACAAGAAATAAAGGCATCCCTAACAGCACTACCGACTTCATTAGCTCCACGTTTAGCTATACCTGCATGCCAGAGGTAGCATAAGTCGAGCATAAGCCCTTATGAGGCGCAGAATCATACTCTGTTAAATTGTACACAGACAGTTTGTTTTTATAAAAAACACAGATGTCTCTGATTTGGGGCACGGAAGTATTTTATGAAGATCAAATGACACCATTGTCACATCACTTCTTCTTGTCAAAAGATTTCTAGCTGTACGCTGCTCAGAATAGCAGGCTTTTCTACTGTTGTAGTGATCAATCCATTTTTCTTTATACCTTTCACGTTCAGCTCTGGATCCTGTCTTTATTAGAGTGCAAAGTTGACATCTATCTTTTTTGGGCTTCAAGAAGCCTATGTCAAATTCATAGTTGAAAATATATCGATATTAAGATCTTGTAGCTGTCTTGGACTATGGAAAAGATTGTTCATTACACCACTCTTTATACTGTCTGTGCATTTTGGCAATGCTAAGTCCAGACTCTACATATTCTCGTTGAATCCTGGAACGAACATAGTTTGATGGTATTCTTGGGTAAGAATTTATATGAGCTGTGATGGTTTTCTTTTTCTCTTCCGTAGTTTTGTTGTGTCTGTTGGAATGCTTGCTTCTTTTGTCAGGACTGGGCGTTTTTGTTTCTTTATTAATGTGAGCATAGGCACTATCTATCACTCCATCCCAGATAGATAAGGTATTCATGAACATAATTTTGCACACAGGTATGTTTTTTTTTATTTTTCCATTTTCATTCTGGATCACAAAAAATTATTTTCTTCTCACTTTTCTCTTGGGTGTAGCATTGTTTATGTGCTCCGTGCAACAGATTTAGCTGTTGAGTGAGATCATTTATACGCCCTTTGTTTATCCTTGCTACCAAGAGTAGTAGTGTTAACCTTAAACATTTGTAATCCCTCTTCTTCTGAAATTTTTAAAGAACATTTACATTCTACTAGCACATGGAAGCAGTAAAGTGGGTGCTGGGATCTTCTCCAGCAAAGAGTGCTCGCTTAGCTTCATAGGCTTTTTGCTGAGTCGGATTTCTAGGTCGCTTCCGAGTCAATTTTGAGGGGTCAGCATTATTATTGACAATTGGATTATTTTCAGTGCCTTTTTCCAAAGTTTCTTGTCCATTGTTTTCCAGGTCTATGTTCATTTGAATTTCCACAGTTGCATCTTCCATGCTGTTTTCTTGCAAGTTGTTTTCTTCTCTATTTCTTTCCAGATTTATGTTGGTTACCACAACTGCACCCTCCACGTTGGTCTCTTCTGGAGTGCTGTTTCCATCCATAATCTGTAGTTCAATGAGTTCTGTAGATGGTATGTCGAATGGTGATGACTCAGCAGGGATTTCAAAAGTAGTAGGATTAGGCCGATCTAAAAACAAAAATCATAAACGGTAAAATCAGATTTTGACTTGTAAAAGAGTGCAGTAATGAAATTCAAATCAGGAGCATACCAAACATTTCAGCACTCAAATCAGCAGCAACATCCAGTTGAAGTAAGTCATCCATTGCGCCTTCACCAGTAGTGCCTGTAAGGGAGAAAAATATTTGTTCGTTATGATATCTGATATATCAAGTCTTCAGTCTGCATGAGATGGCACTATTTTGTTTTACCAT
Organism: Stenchaetothrips biformis; assembly: GCA_030522485.1. Lineage (NCBI taxonomy): Eukaryota > Metazoa > Arthropoda > Insecta > Thysanoptera > Thripidae > Stenchaetothrips > Stenchaetothrips biformis. The sequence continues at coordinate 8,644,484 of CM060086.1, forward strand.
GCTAATGTCCTAACAAGAATGACATTTACTATAATAATTAAAATATAAATTCTTGTGTTGGACAAATTCTATGATAATTTATAACCAAATAATACTAGTAAAATACGTGGGTAAAATTGCATGGGACTAAAGACACAAATGACTTATCAGGTAACATGCCGTCGTCATCATTTAGAGGTATAACAAGAGTCTCATTCTGAACAAATAAAGAGTCTGCACTGTTGTTGTCTTAATCAATAGAAACAACTGAAAACAAAGATTTTAATCAATATATGTGTCTGTAGAACACAAGCAAAGGCAAAGCAATAATGAGATTTTCATTTATATAAGTTTCAATATAACTCACCAGAAGAAGTCACATGAAGTTGAGATGCTGTAGTGACAGTAACTTCATCGGCCAAACTACTAACTGATGGAGCACTACGGTGGAGATCCGACTTTCTTGCAGCAGTCCGATTAGAAACTCCTTTACTGGAGAAACCTAAACCAACAAACAGAACAAGATGATACAACGTGCCAAAAAAATGCATTCACACCGTTGTTAGTTTTTTTTTTTTTTTTTTTTTTTAAATGAAGCTTTATGTTATGGAATCAAAACTAGACAAGCCTCAAAGAAAAGAATTAAGTCTCATTTAAACTTTAACATATCAAACTTAAATCATATTGGAAAAACAAAGGTAAAGAAGTTTGTTTACTTAGCGTTTGATAATGTCGATTCAAATTTACAGATAACAAAAATTAACCAAAAGCTTACCACCAGGAGAAGAATTCTTCTTTTGAACTCTGGCATGCCTTTCAAGAATTCTAACATAGTCAACAGCAGACAAGCTTTTCTCTGATATAAGAAGCTCAGCCGCCTAACAGCAGGCTGGTTTGTTGATGATAACTTGTTGCTCGAACCTTTGCAAAACACACAGAATATGTAATGATATTAATTGTATTGAGGGAAGAAGTAAGCAAGTTTGTGTACAATTATATCCCTCGATATGTAGGTAGACTTCTATTACAGTGAAAAATTACACAACCAATTAGTAAAATAGCTAATAATAAACAACGAAGTACTCAAGTCAACAAAAGACGAGCCACACTTTCCGAACTATCAGAACTACTCTCAATCACTGAGGTAACACGACACTGAATATTTAACTCATATTGATTGTCACTTAAAGAAAGGTGTATAGTTCACCACTGCAGTGTTTAACGTTTACTTTTTAGGAATGCAAGTAAGGGGGAGAGTTACCTTTGGCGCTAGAGGATGTTGGGTCTGTCTCCTTGAAAATGTTGAGGTACCAGCCTTCGGGTTCTGACAACAGACGGGAAGGTTCCCATTAACATCACCAGTAAAACGAAGCGCGATACAACAACATAAAATGCAATGATGAAATGCATTATATCATCAAAAACATCCGAAAAGGGGAGGTTAAGACGAGTCACTCTCAGCTCCACGCCGTGTGAGAGGCCCTCAGTTTGTCTTCTGGCGTTACTTGTTCCATTTCATATGCCAAGGAACTTTCTGCTTTGGCTGTGATTCCCTGCACCCGACACGATGTTGTCCGCCGCCGGGGCTCCACACACAGCCACACACCGCACACGCCTATAGCCTCGCTCGCATCTGAAGCTCACACGCATCGCGCCTTGCGGTAGGCCAGACAGGGTCAATCTAGGTAAGCGGTTCTTCCGCAGGCCCTGTGGCCAGGTGTTAGGTTATGGTCATTTTTGCTTTTATCATTTCTGGTAAAAAAAAATTGCTCTAAGGAAACACATCATGATGTCAATCGAAAGAGGATTTTGCCATGATTTTTTTTTTGATCAAAATGTCAAAACTCATAAAAATGGCACATAAGCGGGTATAAAGTCGCGCCAACGGAGGTGAGCTGTTTTCGAGGCTGTTTTGATTCGGCTGGGGGCAGGTAAGCGGGTTTGAAACGGCGGCCGCGCGGTGCGCGGGTTTGTTTCGGAGCGCAGAAGATACGCGGCTCTTCCGCTCGCGTGTCGATATGACCGGAGAGTCTGTACTGACCACTAATTCGTCCCTAGTCCGTCGCCGGCTGCAGCGAAGGACCGCCTACCTGCTTGCCTGCCGGCCGGCTTGTCCGGTCTTCCAGCATGCAATTACGGTTGCGCTGACCTATCTTCCATATGACCTTAGGTGCGACCCGCGGTGCGGTGCGACGTGCGACCCGGTGTGGCGTGGCGTGGCACGGAGGAACTGACCTGACGATCTATTAATTTGCGGGTAGCAGTTTTTTTTTTTTTTTAAACATATTTATTGGCTCTTTTAACATTATAAAATATATCAACAGAAAAGAAAATAAAATTTAACAATAAAAGATAATAAGTAGAATTCTCCTGCTTCTTGCTGCTCTCTTCTAGAGTCTAACATGATTAAACGGTTACTTTATATTGGTTAAAAGCTTGTAGGAGCCGGACGTCACATGATGCCTCTCCATTTCAGGACAGCGGCGGCGGTGAGGGGCTTATTACCACCGAAGTGGGTTCGGCCCCCCGTGCCCTACGCCCACCTGAAACAGAGAGACATCATGTGTGTTTCGACGGTATGAACATTTAAACACCAGGAGTAAAATCAAATTCAAATCCAGTTAAAATCCAACTAAAATGCAATTAAAATGATCATAGTTAAAAGCCAGGTGTTAAAATAAATCCAGAGTGAACAGTTAAGTAAAATGTGCAACGTAACTTTTGCTGAGTGCCGCTACTCCCTGCGGCGGCGGACGTCGCACCTCGTCGCTACCCCGCGCGCCTCTTCGCAGCTGGCGCCACGCAGCCCTACTCCTCGCGGTGCTCGGCGCTCGCAGCAGACGGCACGCTGAGCCGATACTCCAGGCGCTGCTCAGTGGCCTAGCAGCCGACGCGCCGGCCCGGCGCCTGACGTCATCTCACACGACGCTGCAGATGGTCTTGCAGAGCCGTCGGGCTGACGGCACGCCTCGTCGCCGCGTGACGTCACCTCCCTCGCCGCGCAGGCACCCTGGCGGCCGCGGAACCGAGAGATCACCGCCAAGCTCACGATCCGTCCGTGGACGGTCGGTCCTCGCCTCCTGCTCACGGATGGGGCTCCAGGGCCCCACCGGCTCATCGCAGGCACTGCTCACGAAGGGCGCGTTGCGCCCCCGGCTCATCGCAGCGGACTCACATAACGGAACCACGGCCTACCAGAGGACGAGTCGGTGCATGACGTCCTCTTCCTCGCCGCGCAGCCCCGCTGGCGGCTGTCACCCCGCTGACGTCACACTGGCGGCCCGTCGTCGCAGATGGTCTTGCAGGGCTCGCGGGCTGACGGCGCTTCTTCGCCAAGAACTGCACGACCAGGCCCACGAGCAGGATGGCGTCGGCCCCGCGCGGCCCCTCCAGCTGCGGCCGGACGATGGTGTCCTCGGCGACGGCCACGCCCGTGGTGCTGGCGACGTGCTGCGCCGCCCACGCTGCTCGCCGCTCGGCCCCGCACCGCGACAGCCGGTGCACCACGTCCTCGGGCTCGGCACACTTGGGACAGTCCGGGGTGGCGCTCTGGTTGGCGGCGTTGAGGCGCAGCGCAGTGGGCAGCACGTCCTGGACGGCCTCGTACCACGTCGCCCGGACGTCCACGGGGAGGCCCTTGTGGTGGACGCAGCGCCACACCCGCTGCTGCACGTCGTCGGGCACGCTGCGCTTGGCCCTGGGCACGGGCACGTCGGCGGCGAGGGCGGCGGTGTAGAGAGCCTTGGTAAGGTCCTTGCCGACCAGGCCGGGGACGGCGGTGAAGGCGGCGCTCTTGCAGGACTCGGTGAAGTGCTTCACGCAGTTGAGCGGGCACACTCAGCCATTATGGCAACTCTGAACTCAACACGAATCGCACTGAATCCATACAATGACATAGGCATCCTTGAAGACCAATTTTCAAGGGAGGAAATCAGATACATTTATCGACTGTGGGAATACGCCAGCCAGAAGATAACAGAACACTTGGAATCTGACGGAAACGCCTTATTAGGTTCAGGATTCTGCTTTAATTCACATGTCATGCAATTCATTAAATTGCGTGACAAACCGTTTATAAAAATCGAGAGAGATGACTGTTTTGAAGAAAGAGACGGCGTACCTCAATTCAGGATCCTCCATTTTGGATTGACATCCTGGACCATACTGTGCCAAAACGCACCTGACCTTTTGGCAAAACACTTTCACCACTTTGAGACCTGACGCCGGCCGCGGCGGGGCAGCGCTGTGTGGCGAGCACGACGTCAGGCTGGCTGGGGTGACCTGGGGCCGGAAGGAAGGAGGAGGGCCATCGACTTCACCAACTAGGCCTGGGCGATTATTGGCATTCATCGTAATCGGCCGATGAATAAAATAATCGCGGTTGGGGTCGATTAGCGGTTCGGCTATCGGTAATCATAAACGCAAACGATTCATCGAGAAATCTCGATTAATCAACTTTAAATAAATCGGAACTTGCCGATTAATCGAAATGATCCGATTTATTAGAAATTATTAATAAAGGCTCAAGGCGGCGGAAGAGCGGAACACGACCAACGCCTCGCTCTAGCAAGCTTGCTTTCCTTGCCCCGTCCAGCCCTGCCCTGGACAGCGATCGCGCGATCGATCCTGGCTCTGCTTGTTCGAACGACCGGACGGAGGGATCACGATAACCCATTTACTAATAATCGATAAAGCTACGAGTAATCGCACTGTAAATCCAAAGGTCAGACTTCTCGCCACTCCAGAGGCGAGACAAAATGTCTTGCCCATTTTTGGTCAGACGTCGAAGTCTCACCAAAATTTGGTCAGACAAAAATGTCTTGCCACAAAATGGCGAGACTTTTGTGTCTGACCGCAATGTGGTAAGACATTTGAACCCAGGCAACACGGTCCATGCGGCCTGTAGCGCGGTCAGACAAAAAGTCTCACCATTTTGTGGCGAGACATTTTTGTCTGACCAAGTCTTGGCGAGACTTTCAGGTCCGACCAAAACTTGGCAAGACTTTTTGTCGCGCCACATTTTGGCGCAAAGTCTTTCCATTTAATTTTCAGTGCGATAATCGGTCATCGTTAATTAATCGTTCATACACACGATTACCGAACCGCTAATCGGAGGTCCGAAAAAATCGTACGATTATCAAAATAATCGCGATTATTTTCGATTAGTCGATTATTCGCCCAGGCCTACTCTGCCAGAAGACCCCGAAAGTAAGCGATTCTAATTGATTACGATTAGTGGGGAAATAGTAGTAACTAAACACTGTCATGATCAATGTCGGCTCGCAGAGGTCTGACTGATGTCGATTGCTGTCTAATCACACGGAATTCATGACAACCACTGCAAGAAAAGACCACAACGTAAGTACACATATTACTGGCAAATTTTTTATCAGGAATTTATTGTACTTTCAGAATACAACAATTGTTGTACAAAGTACAATGGAACCGGCATGACGAGTGCTGTGCAGTCCAGGCCTCGTTGTGGTTTGTACAATTCTCGTTGTTCTTTCTACAATCCCTGTTGTACTTTTATTGTACAGTTTTTGTTGTACTTTTGTTGAACTATCTACACTTTTTCTTGCAGTGCCGGCCAAGCATCAGACATAGTGCTGTGTTCTTGTCGCCGTAAGGGGCCGTCCATTAATTACGTTAGGCGCGTAGGGGGGAGGGGGGTATCGGGTCTGCGTAATGCTGCTGTACAGAGGGGGGGGGGGGCAGGTTTAGGGGTTAGGGGGCGTTTAATTTTGTGATAAAAACTCCTTATGCCACTGTCAAGGTACAGGGAGGAAATTGTATATACACGGGACAAGCCAAGGTTGTGTATTATTTCGCTTCTTTCCCTAAAATAAACACACCCTTAACCTAATTAGTTCCAAAATTTCCTTGCTTTTTTATTTGCAAAGCAATGCCAGCAACTAGGAAAAAAAATATCGGAGTGGACTCTTTTCGCAATGAAAACTACCACTGCCACTCTCAAAGATATAGGAGGGAATGATTCATTTCATGATGAAGCGTCCGCCCCAGCCTCTGTCAAGGTAAAAGAGGATGCTTCATCCCGAGATGACGCATCCCCCCTTGCTAATGAGCACATATAGGGGGGATCATTTATCCCGTGATGAAGCATCCCCCTTGCCACTAGTCACATATCTGTTGTCATCTGACACAACAGCGTATCTACTATGGGTTTCCCATATGACATACGTTGTTATGTCAGATGAACACAGATATAGGGGGGATCATTCATCCCGTCATGAAGCATCCCCCTTGCCACTACACTCCTAATTTGGGGTGTTCTGAGAGCAAGCGCCTTTGTCAGTTGCATCCACTTTTACACTACAAATCCAAAGGTCAGACTTCTTGCCACTCCAGAGGCGAGACAAAAAGTCTCGCCAAGTTTTGATCAGACCTTAAAGTCTCACCATAATTTGGTCAGACACAAATGTCTCGCCACAAAATGGTGAGACTTTCTTGGTCTGACCACAATATGATCAGACCTTTGAACCCATTCAATACAGTTCATGCGGCCTGTTCCGTGGTCAGACAGAAATGTCTCACCATTTTGTGGTGAGATATTATTGTCTGACCAAATTTGGGCGAGACTTTCAGGTCCGACCAAAACTTGGCGAGACTTTTTGTCTCGCCATATTTTGAAGCAATGTCTTTCCATTCAATTTTCAGTGTAGAGCGCCTAAGGCGTCTTCTTGTAAGATGCCATAGGCGCTCCCCACTGAAACGCCTTTGTCGCTCTCTGCCGAGACACCTTGCAGACAAACCAGTCATTGAATGGATCAAAAGGTGCCTCCCATGGAAACGCCTCTGCTAGCCACAGCAGCTCGTTACCCTGGACAAGGCGTTCTGGGAGCAAACACCTTTCTTGTGTGGCTTCTAATATGGCTTGCAAAGGTGTTTCCATAGGAGGCACCTTTTGGACTGGTGTGTCTGCAAGGTGTCTCGGCAGAGAGCGACAAAGGCGTCTTAGTAGGAAGCGCCTATGGCGTTTTACTAGAAAGCGTCAAAGGCGCTTGCTCTCAGAACACCCCAAAATAGGAGTGTAGTCACATGTAGGGGGGATCATTCATCCCATGATGACGCATCCCCCCTTGCTCCTAGGCATATAAAGGGGGGGATAGTTCATCCCGTGATGAAGCATCCCCCTTGCCACTAGTCACATATGGGGGGATCATTTTATCCCGTGATGACGTATCCCCCCTGCAACTAGGCACATGTAGAGGGGATGCTTTATTCCGTTATGAAGCCTCCCCCTGCCTTGAGCCACACACAGGGAGGACGTTTTATACTGTGATAAATGAACCCCCCCGGGACCTATTCGCAGGAAGAAGGGTCCTTACCGGCAGGATGCGAAGTATTATTTGCAGTTAAAAGATGACTAGTGCTGCCAAAACTCGCCAAAATCTGAATATAGGGGAGATGCTTTATCCCGTGATGAGGCATCCCCCATCTGAGGAGGGGGATACTTTATCCCGGGATGGAATATCCCCCTCAAGGGACACCCGACGGGGGGATGTTTCATCCCGGGATAAAACGTCCCCCGGATGGTGTTCCATGGGGGATGTTCCATAACCTCACAGTTACTGGCACTTGAGCCCCTGACAATACCGATGCGGGCAACCACGCGCGCACTCACTACCCGTGATAGAGATGCAAATTTTCCGGAAACCTTTAAAGTCTCGGAAAGAAACCGGAAAAATTGAAAAAAAAAAAAAAAAACAGAAAAATTGGGAAAAAAGGAAAAATTGGAAAAATTAGTTTTAAGGCTCTACAGTGGAAAATGAGCATGAAACACTACTTTTGTGTTGCGTTGGACCTCTACTTCCACTCGCAACCCTAGATACACAAGTGCAACAACGAAAATCGCATGAGAAGGAAACATAACAGGGTATAAATTATGTGAGTGCACTGAGAATCGTCCGCACACAGTGATGAAGTTATGCTTTTTGCCTACTTACAGGCGAAAAGTCGGGCGTTTTGCCTACTTTTCAGGATGAATCTTTCCAATTTTTCCGAGGCCAGGGAAAAAAACGGAAAAGAACACTGTTTTTTTTCCAATGTTTCCGGAAACTTTCCGGGCATTTTCATCTCTAACCCGTGATGAGGGGCACTCGCAAAAATGTTACAGATGAAAAGGAAAAGGGGGTAGGAGGAAGTTAATAAACAGGGTACAACAAGAAAGCAGTAGGAGAAAATTTAGTAGGACAAGATCACTTTTTGCTGAAAGGAACAGGGTAGGACAAACGTAGGTAGGACAGAGTAAGTGACCCGATCAACTCCCATCTTGTGAAATTTAAGCGTAAAGCTGTTGTATCCTAATGCACCGTAAGCCACAGTTAAGTTCACCGTAAGCTACAGTGGGGCTCACCGTAAGCCACAGTGGGGCTCACCGTTAGTTACAATGAAGTTCACCGTAGACTACAGTCCTGCAGGTTTCACTGTAGCTTACGGTGAAATTCACCGTAAGGTTATGGGTGTGCAAGGGCTACCCGACGAGGGCCCCTAAGGAAAACAACGGCTCCATATGCGCGTGAACGCCGTGCCGGGCACGACAACAAAACTAATGGCGTCCGCGTCGAAGCCTTGTTGGATTTTCTACGAAAGGCGGGCCTCATTCGCGGCTGAGCTGCCGGACCGTGTGCACGCCGAGCCAATAATAAAAAAATCGTAAAAATGGCCGCACTTAACGGAACCGAGGACGCGGAAGGAAACGTTGCGCTAAGCCCAATGAGCGATGAAATGATACCTTGCTTCGGCCTTATGATGATCTGCGCCCTGTTGATTCATTGCATCGACGCCATTTGTATCCATAACCCCGAGAGGTTTTCCGTCCAGACACGATTTAAATCGAGAGAGGACTCAGTGCAGGGTCATGCACCATGGAGGACCAGACCGGGGACGGTGCGCCCACACTAGGCAGAGAGACTGGGGCAGACGGAGCGAGCGGGCCGTGCCGACTCGGCGGCAGCGCGACGGAGACAGCCGACGGAGCACTTGGAGAGAGCGAGACAGACGTATCGGATCGGCAGTGCCAGCCAGCCCGAGCGGCGGCGCGAAGGGGGCGGGCGAAGAAGAAGGAAGCGTGCACGCCGGGCGATGAGGCGAGAGGAGGAAGGGGGATGGGGACTCGTACTCGTGCACCGAGGCGAGCGGGCGGGCCGCCGATCGGACCACTGAGCAAGCCTGCGAGCGAGCCGCCGAGCGCGGTAACTGATGCCCTCTGGAATAAGAGCAGGTGGAGCCAGTCAGACGCACCACTCAACACACAGCACTCACACAGGACACAACCACGGAGCCAACACACGACACGGCGCACTTCCATTCGGGGACACCAGCAGGGCAGCCATTCCACACCTAAAACAACAGCGGCGGATGCGGACAACACCGCTGACACTAGAGACATGCCCACGGGCCCCGTTGACCCTCAGCAATCAACACCAGTGCAGCGGGACAGACCCGGGAGCGACACAGACTCAGGCTTCGACGAGAGTGAAATGATCCTCTATCGATTGGAAGTTAACCCAATTTATCGCCATCCCCCCGCAGGGCGAGTCACACTGCAATTCAAAGGGTGAGACGGCTCACCCCAGACCCAGTCTTTGAATATGATGAGCCAGGCACCCTAAGACGAGATGGATCACCAGTGTTAGATCGCGAGACTGAAGCCCTCCTGAAAGAATTAGGAATCCAAACAAGGCCGCTCGACCATGTTACTAGCGGGTGGAAACTCTACTGCCAAAATAGGCATGCAGAGGGTTTTTGTTCACGCTTGATCTCAGGATATAAGAGAGACAGTGGAAGTCCGTGGGCATGTTAGGAATCCTCATATAATTTCACGAGGCGTAGGGTATGTTTTATGTCGGGGATTGTGGAATTGATCGGTTATTTTGCCATTGGAAAGAAAAAATGGAGCAAAATAACGTTTTGAAACAAGGATCGAAACGTTGCATTGTTCTGCTATCCCTGGTGGGAATTTATGGATGACTTTGGATGTCGTTTTCTAGACATCCAGGGACATCCAGGATGTTCCACTGACATCCACGGACATCCCGAATGTTTCATTCTGGAAGTCCCTGGATGTCAGCTCCTCACATCCAAAATGGTCTAACCACATCCACCGACATCCAAGCGACATCCAAACGTCATCCATTCACATCCAACGACGTTCCCTGACAGCCCAGCCACATCCATTCAGATCCACCAACATCCATATCCAGTAACGACCTCCACTGTCATCCGTTTGCATCCACCTGCATCCATGCTCATCCATCGGCATCCATCGACATCTATTCACATCCAAATGACATCCATCGTCATCCATTCACATCCAAATGACATCCATTCACATCCACTCTCATCCAATCACATCCAAATGACACCCATTCTCATCCATCGACATCCAATCACATCCAAATGACATCCATTCTCATACACTGTCACCCATTAACGTCCATATGACGTCTAATCTCATCGTCCATCGACATCCATTCACATCTAAATGGTATCCTGTGGAGGAAGTTTCTAAACCTAAACGACCGTCAGGCGCAAAAACCGAAAGGACCATGCATGATGAATGATCGCAAAACTGTCCTCCAGCCTAGTTAAAACATCAACCAACACTGTAACCGAGAACGAACAACGGCACGTTGAGCAAAACGCCATCTGGCGGCGGCTCCATAAACCTCATCCTCACACGATGAATGTTCGGGCGCTCACATCACCGACATACATTCTCAACGACCGTCATCCATTTACATCCATCGTCATCCATATGCATCCAAATGCCATCTCTTTGCATCCCAGCAACAACCAGGCACATCCCAGCGACATCCATTCAGATCCAACTGACTTCTATACGAATCCAAGTGACTTCCATTCACTTCCATCGCCATCCACTCACATCCAAACGACATCCATACTTTTCCAGTCACATCCATTCACATCCATTCTAATCCATTCACATCCAAATGACAGCCATTCTCAGCCACTCACAAACATTCACATCCAAATGACATACATTCCACATCCAAATGACATCCATTCACATCCAAATGACATCCACTCACATCCAAATGACCTCCATTCTCATCCATTCACATCCATTTTCATCCACTCACATCCATTCAAATCAAAATGACATCCACTATCACATCCACATCCATTCACATCCAAATCACATCCACTCTTATCCGTTCACATCTAAATGACATCCATTCTCATCCACTCACATCTATTCACATCCAAATGACATCCATGCTCATCCACTCACATCCATTCCCATCCAAATGATATCCATTCACATCCAAATGACATCCATTCACATCCATTCTCATCCATTCACATCCAAATGACATCCATTTACATCCATTCACATCCGAATGACATCCAAGTGACATGGATGTTATTTGGATGTGAATGGATATGATTTAGATGTCATTTGGATGTGAATGGATGAAAATGGATGTCATTTGGATGACAATGGATGTGAATGGATGTCAATGGATGTCATTTGGTTGTGAATGGGTGAAAATTGATGTCATTTGGATGTAAATGGATGACACTGGACGTGAATGGATGTCTTTTGGATGTGAATGGATGTGAATGGAGGTCGTTTGGATGGGAATGGAGGTCATTTGGATATGAATGTATGAAAATGGATGTGAATGGATGTCATTTGGATGTGAACGGATGAAAATGGATGTCATTTGGATGTGAATGGAAATGAATGGATGGAAATGGATGTCATTTGGATGTGAATGGATGAAAATGGATGTCATTTGGATGTGAATGGATGAAAATGGATGTCATTTGGATGTGAATGGATGAAAATTGATGTCATTTGGATGTGAATGTTTGTCGTTTGGATATGAATGGATGATGGTGGACGGGAATGGATGTCAGTTTTTTGGTCGTGGCTGGATGTCGGTGGATGCAAAAGGAAGTCGTTTGGAAGTAAAGCTCATTGACTCAAATGGATGTCGTTGGAGACGAGCGGATGTCCCACGGAAGTCAGTGGATATCATTAGACGTTTGTGGATGTGGCTGGGAAGGCAGTGGAGGTCGTTGGATGAGATTGGATGTGGCCGCGGAATAGGTGGATGTCGTTGGACGGAAGTGGAAGTCGTTTGGAAGTTGGTGGATGTCATTGGACGTGCGTGGATGTGGATGAGTAGACAGTGGATTCTCTTGGACGAGTATGGATGTGGCGGGGAAGGTGTGGATGTGGATGGACGTGAGTGGATGTCAGTCGGAAGTCAGTGGATGTCTTTGGACGTGTGTGGATGTGGTAAGGAAGCTAGTGGATGTCCATGGACGAGAAAGGATGTGGCTGGGAGATTGGCGGATGTCGTTGGAAGTGAGTGGATGTCACTCGGAAGTCCGTGGATATGTATGGACGTGACTAGATGTCAGTGGATGAAAATGGAGGAAAATGGATGAATTTGGATGTCTATGGAAGAAAATGGACGACTTTGGATGTGAAATCCGATCTCCAACCACATCCAAGTTCTATCAGGGATGTAATGCAAGAGAACGGGACCTAGTACGTAAATTTACAAGCCATTTTCAGAATCCTTAGGAAATTCCACGTGCAAAAACCTTTCATGAATTTTTCAACACTATATTATCCCAGTAAACCGTCGCCGTGTAACTAAGACAAGGTTTGTAGCAACTACATTTCATGACATTGACAAAACAGTCCGAAACATCGCGAAGCCTGTTGCAACAAGGCACGGTCTGCCGTACACCTACCGTGTAGCCTATTGCTACAGTCTATTTGGTCTGCTATGGGTTACGGTTTCTGTGTACAGATTCAGTGTGCGGCTACGGCGATCTTTACGGCTTCGGTATGACTTTACACTCGATTTCCGCACACACATGAACACTGCCTCTTCCGTCGGTGACCCGAGATGAACTGCGGAACATGTAGTGTCCATATGGCATTATTGGAACGTTGGGAAATGTCCAGTTGATTGCTTCATTCTTAGCGACGTAATGGCCCTGCAAACGAAATACTGAAAATTGAATGTTTTGATGTTAATGCTCAACCCTCTGGGTGCTCTGGTTTTCTTTGCCCCCTTATTTCCTGAAAAAAAATAATCGTTTTTAAGCACAATTTGATGACGATCTACCAACTTCGGTTGAAATTGGGTTTGCAATAGGGTACTTCGGAGATGAGCTGGGCCGCGGAAGTTGAGAAGAAATCAAGGAGAGCGAAGTTAGCGAAACTTGTGAGCATGAGCGTCCGCGTCGCCGTTCTGCCGCTTCCGCAAGGCTACATTCTCATACAAATCCGGCTTTTGTACAACTAGATCTCTTCTCAACTTCCGCCCGAACCTTTCTCCGAAGTACCCTATTCAGAGCGGGTTTGCTGACTTACTTCTCCCGTCCCTCAGGACGCACAGAGAGCCAAAAGACTGTTCGGGCGACAATTCTCTAGACGCGATTCGAGCTTCTGAGTCGCTTAAGCAGACTCAAATTGATCAACTGACTCCACGAATGAACGAACACCTTAGGCGTAAAGAAGAACAGGGAAGAACAGGGTGGCGGAGCGTAGTGCCGTCTCACAACAAAGCAGAAAGGCGGCGTTCTGTCTGCGCAAAAGACGCAAAAAAGCCGTTTCTTCACATTTGTGCCTGTTTTTAACCTGTCGCGAGGGTTTTAAGTTGTTTAGTTAGTTCAAAATTGACATATGGGCCATTCCACGTCAGACCACCGAACCCCTGAAATGACCTATCTCAGATCAAACAGTTAATATAAAATGAAAGCCAAAAAGTTCTTGGAAATGAGAACAAACCAAGAGGTCTCTTCATGAAGTGCTTCTAAAATAAATTGTATCAATTCCATTGCATCCATTTGACGCAGGTAAACAAAGTATGACCATGGCTTTTGAATTACATCCTGTAAACGCACATCGAGTCAAATCAAGCACCACACATCAAATGCAATAACGGTGTACAAACCACAAAGGGTCTTTATCAGAAAAGCAATACCATGGTACGGTTCCCTATTTGAACTTCTGTCAAGTTCCTGCGCAACCTCAGAAAATGCATGGGCTACTCTACTACCATACTTGCTCTTGGGATTGATATGCGATGCATATTTCCCTGAGGAGAAGAATTCCCTCAGCTTGATACAACCCAAGAAACATTGAACTGAGGCATTTATGTAACAGGTAATACACCGATGTTTATCATATCACGAGGTCCAACATCCTACAAGAGGGAAAAAAATTTCTGGCACTTGGAAATCCAAAACATTTTGAAAGAAATATGTATTAACCCATATTTACCTGTGAGTGTACATAGTCAGCCTCAGCCATTGCTGTAAGCCGATCAACAATTTAACCTACCCTGTAAACTGACGGATATTCTTGCGTCAGGAAGAAGAAATTGGGTACCGATGAAATGGACTGACAAATAAAATAGCCCGAGAACAAGAAGACCAAAATTAAATCACTTCACTAACCTGTCGCACTGCAGTCACATATTCTCTACATTCATATAAACGGAGTTTACATGTAAACTCCGAGCGGAATATGTCAAATTTGTTAATATATGTCAATTTTGAACTAACTAAACAACTTAAAACGCTCGCGACAGGTTAAAAACAGGCAGAAATGTGAACAAACGGCTTTTTCGCGTCTTTCGCGCCGACGGAGACGCCGCCTGTCTGCTTTGTTGTGAGACCACTGCAAATCCAAAGGTGATACTTGAGTATCTTTTTTGGCGATAGAATAGAGTATCGCCAACAAACGGCCTTACTGAAATGTCATGCCTACACTCCTAATTTGGGGTGTTCTGAGAGCAAGCGCCTTTGTCAGTTGCATCCACTTTTAGAGCGCCTCAGGCGTCTTCTTGTAAGACGCCATAGGCGCTCCCCACTGAAACGCCTTTGTCGCTCTCTGCCGAGACACCTTGCAGACAAACCAGTCATTGAATGGATCAAAAGGTGCCTCCCATGGAAACGCCTCTGCTAGCCACAGCAGCTCGTTACCCTTGACAAAGCGTTCTGGGAGCAAACACCTTTCTTGTGTGGCTTCTAATATGGCTTGCAAAGGTGTTTCCATAGGAGGCACCTTTTGGACTGGTGTGTCTGCAAGGTGTCTCGGCAGAGAGCGACAAAGGCGTCTTAGTAGGAAGCGCCTATGGCGTTTTACTAGAAAGCGTCAAAGGCGCTTGCTCTCAGAACACCCCAAAATAGGAGTGTACATAAAGGCGGTACAGAAAAGTATCGCCAAAATTTGGCGATACTTTCAAGTATCGCCAAAATCTGGCAATAAATAATGGAGAAGTCCCCTTGAGTTGTTCAAAGTTTATTGCCAAATCATGAAAATACTCAAAAGTATCGCCAAATTTTGGTGATACTTTTGTGTATCGCCGTTTTAAAGGCAAGATTTTTCGGTAAGGCCATTTGTTGGCGATACTCAATTGTATCGCCAAAAAAGGTACTAAAAGTATCACCTTTGGATTTGGAGTGACGGTAGTACACTCCGCCACCCCGCCGCCATGTTCTTCTTCCTGTTTTTCTTTACACCTAAGGTGTTCATTTGTATGGAAAGCAATTTTATTAGCGGGATAACTCGTTCGGTTTAAGTGCCATAGCGTCTCTGGAGCTCAAAACGCGTCTACAATGCTAGCCGCCTGCGCCGGTATTCTGTTTCTCAGGTGAAGCAGTGACACGTACCGCCGGTAGGATGCAGGGCTTCTTTTTGTCAAGACTGGCGTTACTGCCCTTCGCTAAGATGCGGAAAAGGCCAGGAGCTTGGTCGCGCAACGTGGAGCATCCACCTGAGAACTTGAAGTTGAAGAAATTCTCTTTCCATTGGTTGTTTGATCGCACGGCAATGTTGACCTGTGACTGAAATGCATACGGATTTAAGCTACAGTTTACAGTTACGTATTCAATGGTCTAGTTCCCTAAGTCATCCAGACTATTAGGTGGCTCGTGATTGGTAAATTGCACTAAAGAACTGATTGATATGCTGCAATGAAAATTAAAAAGCAACAGGCAAAACAAAACAAAATCCAACGGTAACGCAATGCACGGCGTTGGTGGGAGAACAGAGCGTAAACCATGTTATTTGAGGTTGGCAAAAATGTGCTTGGCGTCTGCGCCTTTGAGGCAATGGCTTTGCGAAGTGAGGAGTAGCATTCTAACATCCCCTGCTTTGCTGTTCTATTTAAAACGTTTGGCCTTTTAAGAGAAGGCGGTACACTTTCAACTGAACCTGCTGCATGCGTGGCAAAAACACGTACACTGTGATTCCACATGCCATGAAGATAGCGCGTATTGTGCGATGCATGAAGACAACGCAACACACGTGCAATGCCACAGCCCCATCGCAGATGACGTGCCATACGTCCCGAAAATGCCCTGTGCTAATGCATGGGAAGGCATCGCACTTCACGTGCGATGCAAAAGCATTGCACCAATAGGGGCGATAAAAACGTCCCCAAATGCATTGCACCAATTGACGCTACACTTATCGGCTTTGGATTTTCACTGTATGCAGTATTAACTGCATAGAATGTATCTAAGCTGACAGAGTATGTCTCTTTTTAGCTGAGCGATTAGCGAAGTCAAGTCCTCCACAGGGTTGGAAAGTTTTGTCTGTCTGCGTGTCAGCACTACTCCTCCTCCTGAACGGCTAGGCCGATCTAAGATATTGCAGGGTTACGGGGTAAGTTCTTGGCTCACCACACGCAAAAAATTCAGCTTTCCATCTCAATTCATTCAGTCGTAACATCGTAAAAGCACTAACATGGTAGGTGTACGCCAGACCGCGTCTCGTCGAATCAGGCTTCGCGATGCTGCGCCAGTTTCGACAATCCACGCCTGGCAAGATTGCGCTTATTTTCAAAGAAAATGGGAATTCCGCTGTGTTCTCTGACTCAAAATGACCGAAATGGTGACAAAACTCTTGGTTAAAAAGCCTAAGGTCGTCAGACTTACCAAAGCCGTGCCCCAATACCCTAAATAAAGGCAAGAAGAGAAATATTTTTTTTTGGATTTTCACCAAACCAAGTTTGCCTCTAACGTTAACCGGTCATAATATGATCCACGGGCGAAAATTTCGTCCGTTTTGCGATATCTCGACTCCTTTATGCCTAAACGGCCTCTCCAACCGCCCGCGTGGCGTCTTTTTTATGCTGCGCGCTGTGAAGTATATTTCCTTTCAATCCTTTCCGTTCGAACGTGTGAAGCCGTTCCGTCGAAATCGAACGTGTCAGTGTCAGAGAGTACACAACAGTACCAGAATGTACTCCTGAGCACCTATGCACCTCGCAAAGCATCACCAAACCAATACAAAAACAGTTCGGTAAAAAAGTATGGCAAATTAAATTTAACAGTATCTTTTCAATTGTTCTGTTTTCAATAATTTATTGGTTTTGTTTAATTTGACATAAATTCTATTAAACTTTCCAGAAAGTTTTATGTACTTGCTTCCTTTTGTACCCTCTGACACTGACACGTTCGATTCCGACAAAACGGATTCACACGTTCGGACGGAAAGTATTGGAAGGAAATGTACTTCACAGCGCGCAGCGTGGAAAAGACGCCGCGCGGGCGGTTGGAGAGGCCGTTTGTGCATGAAGAAGACGAGATATCGCAAAACGGACGAAATTTTAGTCCGCCTGTTGATCTTAGAATCAAACTTGGTTCGGTGAAAATCCGGAAGAAAAATAATTTCGCCTTTGGCCTTTCTTTAGGGTCTTGGAGGCACGGCTTTGGTACACTGCAAAGCTAGTGGTAAGTTTGCTTGCCACAAATTTGGCAAGCTGTTTTGAATGCCAAAATTTGGCAAGCTTTGACCTGGAATCTTCAGAAGCTTGCCAAATTTTGGCAAGCTGGTGAGTATTTTCGGGCCAAGCTTGCCAATTTTTGGCATTCAAAACGGCTTGCCGATTCTGTGGCAAGCAAACTTACCACTGGATTTGCAGTGTAAGTCTGACGACCTTGGGCTTTTTGACTAAGAGTTTTCTCACCATTTCGATCATTTTTAGTCGGAGAACACAGCGGAAGTGCCATTTTTTGAAAAGAAGCGCATATCTAACGTTTGGCGTTGCACCTACCTTGGCCAGCAGCGCTTGCCTACCTTCGGCAGGAGGGGGATTAGGTTAGGTTAGACCCCCGGTTCTGAATGGTCCAAAGGGTTTGAACGGATTTCATTGTCATCAGCACCATCAAAAACCCACGACGTGATATGTAACTTCATAGAACGTAAAAATTGACTCAAAAGTTTCATTTTTCTGCCGTTTCAGTGTTTATATGATAGTACGACTTATTCGGATGAGAGCTGCATTTTGACGTGTGGCGAGCCAAGGACACACACAATTACCCTGCAAAATCCCAGTCAGATCCGCCGAGCCGTTCAGAAAGAGGAGTGCTGACACACAGACCGACAGACAAAACTTTCCAGCCCCAGTGGAGTAACTGGCTTCGCTAATCGCTCGGCGGAAAAAGGGCTACTGTTCAGTGAGCGGCATTTTTATATAAATGAGGGTACTCCGGAGAAAAGCTGTGAAGGAAGTTGCGAGGGAATCAAAAGAACAAAAGCCGTACTTGAATGAAAATATAGCTCTGCGAAAGCTGCAAAACGGCAACGCAATCGCTCATTTTCACAAATTTCGCAAACTTAGATCTTCTTTACTTCTTCTTAACTTCCGGTCGAGCTCTTTTCCGAAGTACCCTATTCGAATGTTTGGGAAGGTGCTGATGACGGAAATGAAATCCATTTCGACCCTGACCACAGTTTCAACCGCATAGGGACCCAAAACTTCTAATGTTATCTATTTCGATCCTTTACAACGTACGTGTACGCAAGACCGTCTGTTAACGTAACAGGTTTCGTGATGCTGCGCCAGTTATGACGACAATCCACGCCTGGAGTTACACCTACTTGGCCTGCAGCACTCCCTGCTTGCCTTCACGAGCGCGATTGTGGCCACAAAAATCTCGATTGGGCACACCGAACGCGAACGGACTATACTATGCTATAAACGCTAAAATCAAAAGCAGAGAGTTTTGTAGGTACTGAAACTTCTCATCGAGACCTACATTTTCCGCCATCACGTTTTATTTTTAAACCTCAGTTCGGGAGATAATGGCCTTCATAGATTGGAGTTTGAGGCGCGTGCGCATGACATTTGTCCCCCAAAATACTAACTTCGACACGGCAAAGCGATATTGTCGGTACTGATTCTTGTTCTTCTCATCGAAATCCACATTTTCCGCTCAAGTTTTATATCAACCACCTCGGTTCGGGAGATAAGGGCCTCCAAAGATGCGACTAGCGAGCGCGTGTGTTTGACTTTCTGCCCGCCGAAACCGAT
Source organism: Stenchaetothrips biformis (assembly GCA_030522485.1). Taxonomy (NCBI): domain Eukaryota; kingdom Metazoa; phylum Arthropoda; class Insecta; order Thysanoptera; family Thripidae; genus Stenchaetothrips; species Stenchaetothrips biformis. Next base: position 8,663,806 of record CM060086.1, read on the forward strand.
ATTTTACGCGTCGGTACGACCTTGTGCGTACTAGTTCTTTTTCTTCTCATTGAGATCTACAGTTTTCGCCATCAAGTCGTCTTTTAACTACCAATGTTTGAGAGATAATGGCCTTCATAGATGCGACTTCGTAGCGCGTGCGCATGACTTCAGGCACCCAAACAACGAACTTTTACGCATCGGAGCGACCTTGTCTTGACTGATTCATGTTCTACTCATAGAGATCTGCATTTTTTGCCATCGAGTTTAATTTTAATCACCCACGTTCGGGAGATAGTGCCCTTCAAAGATGCGACTTCGTTACGTAAATACAAGACTCTGCGGCGTCTGTGCATGACCTAAGGCCCTCGAAAAATTAAACTTTTAGGCTCTGGAGCGACCTTGTGTGTACTGTACGGATCAATATTTAAACATTCCGCATTCGGTGCGAGGCGGCTTGTGAGTACCATTTTTTACTGGAGTCGAATCGGGCATTGCCTAAAACCTAGTCCACGGACCTTGCGAACAATACTTTTCCGGGACCAGTAATTATTTTGGAGAACCGAACACCCGCACCCGTGCCCTTTATCAGAGCTCATTGAGCTCTCTTCCCGATCTGGGAAGAGATCCAACTCAAGGGCAGACTCGAAGCAAAAGGCATAACAAACATCTTTGACAAAGTTAAGATGTTTATTCCAAATTTGTTTTTTGTTGAAGTGAGGAATATTTGGGGACAGAAATCTCAACTTCGTCAAAAAAATTCGTTACGCCTTTGTTTTTGAGTGCAAAGTAGATCTGCCCTTATTGAGAAGCTCTTTCCGGATCCGCCTTTGTTGGCGGTAGCTCCCCAGAAAGGCCTGTTATTCTGGGATACGTCCATGGAGGTCACATCAGTTATGTTTATAGCTACAATTGTTTGCATTTACTATTAATAGGACAACTTCACAAAACGTTAACTTTTCCCCTCCCCACTCTGCTCTCTATTCTATAATATCAGGGTCATCTGCATCGGTTTCTTCATTTCCTACTTCTCCTGGTGGAATGCCAAAGCCTGGATCATCTGGACAAAGAACATAAAACTATAAAACTTTTGAATGATTTTTGAAGAATTCATTTTTTTAAAAGTCAAACTTACTTTTATGAGCTTTCAGTTCCTTCTCTGATTTATTTTTCTCTGCAACTGTGAGGCCCAAAGAGCCATTTTTATTTTGGCTTGGAGCAGGTGTCGATATTACAAGCAGTTTCAAGCATACGAGTGGCCAATTGACCGATTCAATGCTGGGGATGGGAGTTGGATGTTACTCGACTGAAGGGTTCGCATTAGTGTGGCATCAGGGTACTAGTGGTGACAGAGGGGTCTTCATGAAGACAATCCTTAGGGTAGTACTTGTAGTTTTCAGTGTACCATTTACAAAAATGACATTTATTTTAATGCCAAACCTACATTTTTATGTAGAGATTCTAAATTTGAAACCATAGTTTCAACGTTGAGATTTATGTTGTTCCCTGTACTTTTCAGGGTGCTGACCTAAAAAATGACTTCCAAATTTTCCCCTGACCCACCGTTAACCCAAAATTTAGCAATGGAGGACCAAAATTTTGAAATCGAACTTTACTTTGATTGCTGCAGTTTTTGGAGTGCCGTCACGGAAACCTCTTATGTTTTGACTTCAGACTTATATTTTCATCTCAAATAAGGTAATTTGCGACCAAAATTTTCAAGTTTGACATTGTATCCGGCAGTATTTGGTGTGCTCACCCCCAAAATGACATCCCAATTTTCGTCTGACCCATACTGTACCCATACTAATCAATGTAAGACCAATTATGTTCCACACTGATAGAAAAAAGTACAGAAATTACACGGAAAATGTATGGTCAATTTTTTACCTGGACCGTCCGTACCTTGCCAACCACGGAGGTTCTGTACATGTTTTTTGTAGCAGTTTACATGAGATCCTTATGGGGACCACAGAGAACCAGTACGGAAGGTCCGTACCTTCTCTGTACCCCATTTTCTGTACATTTTCCGTACCGAAACACGGAATTTTTTGCAGTGCACTCGTGGGTTGCTTCGAGGTGTATCGCAGGGCGGCTGTTGCCCACTACGCGCCTCAAACTAAACGGCACGTACCCCTAGTCCTTAAATAGTGAAAATACATTTTGAGACGGACACTAAGGGGTATTGAAAAACACGATTTGTTGGTATCCATACCGACAAACCCGGAAGCACCTTCCAAAAACATACGAATCTATGTCAACATGTTTCTACAGTACAGTCACTACAATGTTGCACGTTTCCCGCCGTTTCTTTTTGGGTTTTCGTTGGTACGACTCAATGAATTGAGATAGAAAGCCGGTGACCTAAGGACACACCTAGCAACCCTGAAAATTCTCATTCAGAGCGGCCGAGCTGGTTTTTAGAATGAGATCAGTGTTTTTACGTTAGTGCGACTGAATGGAATGAGATAGAAAGCTCAATTTTGGCGTGTGGCGAGCCAAGGACATGCCTAATAACTCTGCAATGTCTCAGTCAGGCCGGTGAGCGTTTGGGAGAAGAAGTGGTGGCACGCATACAGACAGACAAAACTATCCAACCCCAGTGAACTAACTTGCTTCGCTAATCGTTCAGCCAATCAAGTGGTGCACTTCTTATTGCCTCAACATACCTTGAAACAGCTTGTCGAAGGCAAGCAGAGAGCACCGCAGGCCAAGGTAGGTGTAACGCCAGGCGTGGATTGTCGTGATTACCGCAGCATTATGAAGCATGTTACGTCAAGACACGGTCTGGCTTACACGTACCGTGAAACGGGGTAATTTCGGGCACCCGGGGTAATTTAGGGCATCTCTGCCCGAAAGCATTGCGATGGTGCTGCCGTCTAGCGGCGACCTCGGAGGCTTGTCCCGTTGCGCGCATCGCATTCGCCACACTTAAAACCGTCGATCATTCCTCTGGAGACCAAAACAGATCCAATCTTTTCGAGATACAGTGATTTTCGTATTTTACACTTTTTACCTAAATTCAGTGTATGCGTGAAAACTTCGGCTGGCAAGCCAAACCTGTTCACAAACGGTGCATAAGGTATTTTTTTTTTCGATTTCGACATGTTTCGAGCATGCTGTGTCAAATCACCTGCGGCAAAAAGTATGGTAAATAGGGGCTCAAAACTAAAAAATTTTTACTTTTAGGGGTAATTTCGGGCACTGAAATAGCATGCAAGGGCAAGCACGGTTGTTCTGAACACATTAAATCTCGCAGGGCTTGAGTGGTGTAAGCTTCTTCCAGCTCTTTAGAGCTCTTCTGAAAGATGGAGATAATCCATTAACACAGATAACACTCAACTGCCGCAGCAGTCGCTTTGTGGAACTTTGACTATAATAAAAATGGGCCAAGGCTGCATCTGTACTTCTTATAAGTAGTATGTACACATCCTATCTTTGTGTCAATTACTGGTTCGTGACTAAAATTTTATCATGTTTACCGGGACTTTGACTTTAAGAACGGCCGCATGGCTTGCCAGGTTACTACGGAGCGCAGTGTTTCCAGGAAGCCCCTGTATCTTTCCAATTGTGCATAAGACTTGCCTCCCATGTACGTTCAAGAGGAAGATCCACGACTCATCTTCGCGTGATATAGTGTGGCTCGAGTTGTACCATTATCAAAAACAAAAAAGGATAAAAGGTTCAAGGTTAGACGTTCAACAAGAAGCGTCCTTAATAGCTCCACCCCACTCTCCCAAACATCAAACTATTTGTTCCAATCATGACTTCAAATTATGTATAAATGACCACCCCTACCATCCCTCCACATCTACATCCTTAAGAATTTCACATTTTATCACATAAGCTCAAAAAGAAAGAGACAATTATTGATTTTGAGACCAAAATCAGAACGACAAGTCGTTTTTTCCTGGGGTGCCCGAAATTACCCCAAAAAACGGGGTAATTTCAGGCACTGCTTTGGGCCCTCCACTGTAAAAACGGTGAGGCGTAAATATCTGGAATTGGCGTCAAATTGAAGCTAAAGGTGGGTAGATGATAAATTTTAACCCTCAGGTCCATGGCAGCACCACGACCTTCACAATTTTAAAAATACCTCTTAAAAGTGCCCGAAATTACCCCGTTTCACGGTACCCTGCATTCCCTGTGCCTTTGTATGAAACTATCAATACCTCCACCCCCAACAAGTATAGAACAGTGGCTCCGCGGTATTTTTTCACACAGCACAGGGGCGTGGAGCCACAAAATGCAGCTTTTTTTTTCTACCGAGTAATGGTCTCCGAAATCTTCTTGAAATGAGGCATTTCCGGAAAGCCGCTGCAAGTCGTAGGGGCGAAGAGGGTTGAAGTGGCTCATCCGGAAGGAAAAACGTATGTTCTCTGCATGACAGCTATCAAACCGCAGGACGTACGCGATGAATGGACCCTGCAGAACAATCATCCATCATCCATTCAGCAAGCGACTAAGAGAACACTCCTGAAACTAAGGCCTAGTTTTACGCTTTTCGTGAAGCGTACAGTCTGTACACCCTTCGTGAAGGGTACCAGAGCTAGGGTGTCCCACGATATTTTCAAAATGCCTTTTTGGATGGGTTCTAGGACAACTCGTCTCGGTCGACTTGTACCCGGCAACTTACGGCCCGGGCTTTTCTCGTCCCAACCCAACTAGTCAACTGGTCCCCAGCCGAAGAGGCCCCATTTTAGTTCCAAAACGCATACTTCTTCTTGAAATTTTTAGTGAGACTCCACTGCAGAGTCCTTTTTTCACCGTACGTTTTTCACAAGTTCTGAGGGGTAGTCCAAAAATTTATTTTAAACCGTAAAATCCCTCTTTCATTAGAAGAAGAAAAAATGGTGAGTTTAGGTGTAACATACTGTAATGGTCTGATATCTAAGTGACTTAAAGCTGTCAAGATCGACCTCAACCCAATGCTTGGTGGGAAGGCCATTAAGTAGCGCCTTCCGTGTGGAAGGAACTTAAGATTTGACTGAGTTTGAACTACAGTCGTAACGTACAGTACGGAATCTGCAGTTCCAAGCATGTAGAAAAATACGATTTCAAGAAATCCTGGTAGTCACGAAGTTAATTTTATATTTATGTTCGGGTTTAACAAAGATAGCTAAGGCTAGGACTGCGTTGTGTGTAGTTCTGTCTACGTTTATCAGACCATTATAAACAAGGTAGGTTTACGCCAGACCGTGTCTTGTCGTAACAAGCTTCGCGATGCTGCGCCAGTTACGACAATCCACGCCTGGCGTTACACCTACCTTGGCCTGCGGCGCTTCCGTGCTTGCCTTCGGCAAGCTGTCTCAAGGATTTTTGAGGCATTGAGTAATGCACCACGTGAAATCTGCAATAAAATTTTTTAGTCGGTCGATCACCTTTTTTAAGATCCTGATTCGGCCAACTAATGAAGTCGGGCTCCTAGACCCCCCTTCCGACCCCTCTTTGAAAAGGTCTTGCCGAGACCTATCGAAATCTGCAATAAAATTTTTTAGTCGGTCGATCCCCTTTTTTCAAGATCCTGATGCGGCCAACTAATGAAGTCGGGCTCCTCGACCCCCCTTCCGACCCCTCTTTGTAAAGGTCTTGCCGAAACCTATCGAAATCTGCAATAAAAAAATTTTGGCTGAGCGATTGGCAAAGCCAGTTACTTCACTGGGTTTTTTTCAAGATGAAGGGTCGAAGTTGATTATGTGAGTAAATTCGGGCCGAGGTAGCCAATTCGCAGGTAAAAGTTTGGTCAGGGGTCGAAATTGAATTCATTTTCGTCATCAGGAACTTCAAAAACATAAGAAACCATGTAAAAATGTCTCTAAAATATCAAGTCACTAAAAAGTTGCACTTTTTCTGCCGTTTATTTAGTGTTTTTTCGGTTGTACGACTGAACGGAATGTGATTTTTTGCGTGTGGCGAGCCAAGGATATACCTAACAACCCTGCAAAATCTCGTCTCGATCAGCCGAGCCGTTTGGGAGGAGTAGTGCGGACACACAGACAGACAGACAGACAGACAAAACTTTTTAACCCCACTGGACTAACTGGCTTCGCTAATCGCTCAGCCAATTACACAACCTTCCACGCGGGGACTAATAAAATGTTTTACAAAATTAATATATTTTGGGATAATCACCCTGCCACATTATGTTTGCCACACAGCCAGAGTTATCTTTTTGGCCTGTCCCGTATTATTTTCTCCGGAGACCAACCTTAAAGGAGGAAGGCAAATGCTAAGCAGCTGTCCTAAAGGAGTCGATTGCCACCCTGCCCCTGATACAATCGCTTTTATATTTATTTATACACATTTTGAACCACAAGTCCTGAGCCATTGCTCAGCTGGGACTCGGCTGGGACCAATAATGATGTGGGACGAGTTGGCCACCCCGATATGGACCGAGTTTGTAAAAACGTGGATCCATACCTGTTAAAAACTTCGAAATTAGGAAGTTTTGAAAAGAATTGTGCCCCTATAAGATAGGCATTGAGTTGTACAGAAAATACGCTTTAACAAAAGTGAACGGCTCATTTTTAAAACACAATGCAGTTCGCGGAATGGAAATTAGTTGAAAAATCACAAACTTCAACCGCGATGCGCGGGCACTATTTACTGTCCGAAATTCAATTGCCTTACACATATCTTCTTCATTGTGTGTCACCGCGTGGGGGTCATCTTCCAGATCCACCCCGGTATCATCAAAAAGGGCATTTGAAAGTAACGTGGGACACCCTAACTAGAGCTCATGCGCTCCTTTCCTTTTATCTTAATGCATTGGGGGGAAATTGCCTTCAAGAAGGGCGTGAAGTCTTTAAGGGTTACACCCTTGCATCAAGCGTAAAACATCGCCTTAATTTCACTAGTGACACTCCAGACTGGAAAACACTTGACGGCGGCGTTTTTGGATCAAAAGGTAAGGCACCTTTTTATCCAAAAACGCCTTTCTTCACGATAGAAGTCCTGACTTGCTGCTCGGCCCAGGTTTTCCCAGGGCCGTCATGATTTTCCTATGCATTTAGAATAAGAGAAACCATGATAGTCCTGGGAAAACTAGGACTCGGTCGTACCGCGATACAGCTTCTAAAGTACACTGCTAATCCAAGTGTAGGACAAAGACATTTCCAAGCGTAGACCATATTGTCTAACACTCGCAAGCGGCGACCGTTATCCGTTATCAGGGTTAAAGTAAGCTCTTTCGTCTGCGGATCACGTAGACGTGCACTGGTAGAAAAAAGTACGGAACATGTCTGGTCAACAATTTGCCTGGACCGTCCGTACTTGACAAGTGCAGAGCTTTCGGTACTTTTTTTCGTACCCGATTACATGAGCTTATATGGGACAGGTACGGACGTTCCGTACTTTTGTCCGTACTTCCGTACTATATTCTTCCGTACATTTTCCGTACAAAAGTACAGAAATTTTTACAGTGTGACAAACTTGGTCAGACGATAAATAACTCTTGAACGTTACGCACAGCAAACGAGTTGATGTTTCTGCTTTGCGCTTGATTTACAGCCAGGAGCAAAGCAATAGCCCACACTTGGAAGGGAGGAAGCTGCGACGCCATGACGTACCTGACACACATGAATGAATACAACACCGAACATTGAACAGATTACTCTCTCAGACTCGTATCGACTTTCTCCTCTTTATTATTGACTTTTCATCCTTTGCTTTCTTAGTCTTTTAAACAGTAATTGGCTGAGCGATTAGCGAAGCCAGTTACTCCAGTGGGGTTGAAAAGTTTTGTCTGTCTGTCTGTTTGGGTGTCCGCACTACTTCTCCCAAACGGCTCAGCCGATCGGAACGAGATTTTGCAGGGTTGTTAGGTATATCCTTGGCTCACCACAAGCCAAAATTCAGCTTTCTATCTCATTCCATTCAGTCGTACTAACGAAAAAACACTAAATAAACGGCAGAAAAAGTGCAACTTTTTAGTGACTTTATATTTTAGAGACATTTTTACATGCTTTCTTGTGTTTTTGAAGTTCCTGATGACAAAAATGAATTCAATTTCGACCCCTGACCAAACTTTTAACCGCGAATTGGCTACCTCGGCCCAAATTTACTAACATAATCAACTTCGACCCTTCATCTTGAAAAAAGGGGGTCGACCGACTAAAAAATTTTATTGCAGATATCGATAGGTCTCGGCAAGACCTTTTCAAAGAGGGGTCGGAAGGGAGGTCTAGGAGCCAGACTTATTAGTTGGCCGAATCAGGATCTTGGGTCGAAGGGTCGAAGTTGATAATGTTAGTAAATACGGGCCGAGGTAGCCAATTCGCAGGTAAAAGTTTGGTCAGGGGTCGAATTATTTGATTTTATTTTCGTCATCAGGAACTTCAAAAACATAAGAAACCATGTAAAAATGTCTCTAAAATATCAAGTCACTAAAAAGTTGCACTTTTTCTGCCGTTTATTTAGTGTTTTTTCGGTTGTACGACTGAATGGAATGAGATAGAAAGCTGAATTTTTGCGTGCGGCGAGCCAAGGACATACCTAATAATCCTGCAAAATCTCGTCCCTATCGGCCGAGCCGTTTGGGAGGAGTAGTGCGGTCACACAAACAGACAGACAGACAAAACTTTTTAACCCCACTGGGGTAACTGGCTTCGCTAATCGCTCAGCCAAAAAATTTTTAAGCCCACTGGGGTTACTGGCTTCGCTAATCGCTCAGCTAAAAATGTCATCAATTAAGGTCTATTTTTGAAGTCACTTGCGTATTGACTCCTTGTAAATAGCAAAATGACTTTAAGTCAATATTACGAGCAAAATCTTACATAGATATTGAGGAAATAGTACGTTTTATTGCCGTTTAAAGGATAAAAAGTCTATTACAGTCTGAGGTATTTAGAAGTGCGCGTACCCCCGCAACGCCTGCTCTTTATTCAGAATTCAAATCGGATGGGAGGTCTAATGCACCCTGCATGACGTCTGAGCGTGTACAATCTCAGACTCGTAATCAGCTTTGTGTACATCGTATTGTCATTTTGGTAGTAGCACCTCCAGTAATTTGTGCAATAATAATACGTACTTTTCACTTTTGAAATAATTATTTACTAATTTGTTAGTACTTATTGACTAAAAAAATCTCTTAAATAATAGGGTATTTCAGCGAATCTTGAAACGGAAGTAAGAAGAACACAAGTAAGTGCACAACTTCCGTCCCCTCGCATGAGGAGAGGGGGGGGGGGTGACGGGGCAGCCATCTTTATTTACCCCCACAGGCGAGAGGACGGAAGTTGTGCACTTAATTGTGTTCTTCTTACTTCCGTTTCAAGATTCGCTGAAATACTCTATTACATGAAGTATTCAGGATACAGAAGCAAAAGTATTTACTATTTTTTTTTCTTCACACTACGAAACAAAATTGTACTATACCGCAAACCTATATTGTTTGTTATTAGAAAAGACGGTGCAGTTGTATTATAAAACTATTGCCTAGTGCACAGACCGACACACTTTGGCTAAAAATTGTGATTTGGGATACTGTTAGGCGAAACTGGCATGTCCTAGAAATATTTGTCACAGGAAGTTCATTTTGTGGTCAAAATTCCACCACCATAAGATTTATTTATTCCTGAAGTTGGGTACTCCCACTCCCTTAGCTGATGAGTCATGGATGCTTACGTATACTTTTAGTCTTTTCTCTCAGTCTCCGCACGACAAAGAAAAAATCACGAACACCTCAGATTCTGGTAATTGAACCTTCAAAGACTTAAAAAGAGAGAGCGTTGGCACATTTGAAAATATCAGTCCAGAAGAAGCTGTATAAGATATTTTACTCGGCTAATTTTTTTAAAATTGACTCCTCAATTGACAGATTTTTTTTGATTTTTTTTTTTTTAGGAAAACAAAAGGAGATATTATTAAAAGGCAACGCTATCTTTTCCGTGTGTGAAAATAATCCAATTGCCAGAATTTGAAGGCTGGGTAACTTTTCTTTTAACGAGAGGAGAATTGAAGAGAAACGACTAGAAGTTTACGTAAACATCCATAACTCAGAATCTGAAATGAGGTGGGGCCCTATTCCTGGCATAAAAGTTAAAGCAATGGAAAGAAACCTTTACCCATAAATTTACACATCTGACGGAAGTATTTAAAATTTGTGAAAATATTCATTACAATAACCTTATGGGTGCGACAAAGTTTCCTTGACGTGCCAAAAGGGCGGGGTCGACATAAGCCCCGATGACACGAGCCCCAGCTAGAGCCCCGATTGCCAGGGCCCCGACCCGAGACCCGACTTGCGCCAGAGCTGTGCATATCCATCCGTTTGACATCTGTTCCATCCGCCGCCTAGCTGCGGGCCGGGCGGTTCGCGAGATTGACGTAACAACCCAACTTGTCACAGCCGTGTTGCCAAATGGGGCATCGTCCCATTGTCTCTACTCTCAAGGCGGTGGGTTCATGTTGTGGGGAATACTTCATCTCGCTAACGCGTCAAATCCTCAACGCCCTCGCCTAAATCTATATTTCTTAATGGCTCGGTCGAGAGTAATTTGCCGTAATGAATCTCGTAAGTATCGCCCTTGATTTGATATTCTTTCGTCATAGGGATGTATTTCATGCTGTGCTGGATGAAAACTATTCAGAAGTTCATAGTGTATACTCGTTGCTCAGTCCCTTTGCCTTCGTGCTTGCGATATTGTCGCTATGCATGTTTCTTTTGCCCTCACGTTTCTAAAACAATTATTCTAAATCATTACGGTTTTTTTACTCGAAATGTTTCGTTTGTGAGTACTTGCCCTGTTATTGGATGGTTATCTTTAGTTGGATCACTTTCAGCAACAGTAGTAAACAGGTACTGGGTTGCATTGCCTACCCTGCCGGGCAGGGGGCAACGCAACCCAGTACCAGTTCGGTCCCGCCGTATCGTGTTTCCCATCCGGCCGTGCGTGCCGTTCTCAAGGCCACGATGTTCCGGGGCTGCCTACCCAACAGGCGCTTCGCGTGTCCCTTTAGCCGGTTGCCTACCCACCAGGCGTTTTGCGTCTTTGACGGCAACTGTACCCCTGTATTCGCTTTTCTTTGTTTTTGTAAGGCGTTTCCCTCTGCCTTTGTGTGGGCTTTGCGTGATTGTTTTCGTGGCGTTTTCATATCTTATACTTAGTCCTGCACCCTCTTGCGTTTGAAGAGCCCGTATGTATTGTTGGTTGCCTTTGATATCTAATGGAGTGTGAAGTGATTTCAGCACCAAAGCAAACGTATGCCAACGTGAAATTTTCGCTTGTTTCCGAGTGCAAACCTCGAGTACGTCTCTCCACCGACTGACGTGGTTCCGTTCCTATCCCAACTAATATAGGCTTTCGCTTCTGGTATTGATAAGTGGACATGCGGCGTTTTTAAATTTGACAGGGATGAGTGAAATGAGTCTTTGTTTTAAAACAGTGTAGTGTTGTGTCTCCGATTCTGTTTCATTCTCGTTTTCATTGGTAGTTGATTCTTTTAAAATGAGTGAGGTGGGCTTTCTTTGTTCGTTGACAAAATAAAGGTACCGCTGTAAAGCTTGATCGTACAGTTTCCACTTATCACTGTCTGCAGCTCGCTGTTTCAAAATACGACTCATTTCTTGGTCCAAATCGTCCATGACATCTCCAGATGAACGAGCCGCGGGCTTTTAGTGTAATTTTGTCATGGCCTCGTGAGGCACGAGTATGAATTTCTTGCAATGTTCCATAGTTGAAAAATTATGCGCCGAAGATGATTTTTCCGAGGGTAGGAGCTAAAACACTGAGCAGGAGGGGCAGAAATGATTCCCCCTTTTGGTTTAAAGCTTTTTTCTTGGTTAACCAAGACTCTCCTCGCTTAGCTAGCCGTTTAATGATTGCTTTGTGTTTCTTCAAGTTTTCTTTTTGTCTAGGTGTAAGTGGCACATTACCGCTCAAAGTGTTGTCACAAAGTTCACAAATGGAGTAAACAAGCGGCTTGTCAGTGTGTTTAAGAATGGCCCTGCGTAATTGTGAAGGAGCTCGCTGAAGGACACGAAGTAAATCTTTATGAGATGGATTCGTTGAATGGGACATTTCGGGACTGTCAGATGTGTACCCTTCGGCTCATCGTCTAAGAATGATTTACTACGTACGAAGAAGAGCACTTTTATACTTTCCTTTCGGTATGTATACTACTGTCGTTTCACCAGGAAAAATGTGTGTTCTCGGTCGTAAGTGGTCTTATTGTCTCACATGAAAATCGAACAGAATATAAGAGTGTCCCTCCCGTGTAGCGTCTTCATACGCCTCCAGCATTCCTTTCCAATGAGTGGGATCTACTTGAAGGACGAAAGTTCTAATTTGTTGCACATCTCGTGGTGATTTTAACAGAATAACATAGTGTGCTTGAAGACTGGCAGCATTTGAGTGTCATAAATATGACCTCCTGTCAGAATATGGAGATGATTATTACAAAGTATCTGCAGACCAATCACCGTGCCCTCAGTAATTTATGGGTGTACAAACTCTACAAGAGGTTGTGTATACCGGTGTGAAGAAAGCGTGTCCCAAACTTGCCAGCCCGAAAAAAATTTCACCAATCGTTAGTTTTTCGTTAGTTTTTGTTTGTTTTGATAAAATCAGGATTTGTTTTATTATAGCTTTCAAGTTTAAACACATTTTAAGGGCCCGCTAACTTCACGTGAAGACAGCGGGACCCAAACGCCTACAGAACCCCCATAAAGGCTAAAATTACGCGTTTTGTTAGTTTTTGATTGTTTTGATGTCATATCCCACTTCAAATAGCGCATTACACAGCAAAAGGTAAGTTAATCATAAAATAATCCCATACATATGAAAAGCAGATAGAATAATCTTTTACTGTGTATTTTCTGTTTTTCTCGGTTTGTATCATCAGTTTTGCACTCTCATTCCGTTAAAGATAATCTAAGTACTCGCAACAGAACTTTTTTATAAAGTCGGTGCTATTTAAATTCACATTCTTGCCCAAATTTATCAAGGGCACCCCCTTTTCATTAATGTGCAATCGCTGACGTTAGTTTATGATTGTTTTTTTCTCTTTCGCTTTTTCGGCCTTTTTTGGTTTGTTTCGATTTGTTTTGCACTTAAAATCCGTTCTTGACGCTCCAAGTACTTGGAACTGGACTAGATATTAATTTGGTGTCCGCTCAATTCACATTCTCACCCAAAATATATCAAAGGCGACTCCAATTCGATTAAATGCCATCGCTGACGTTAGTTTTTAATTGTTTTGACATCACTTGCTCCGTAGTCACGTGGTACGCGTCAACAGCGTTATGGGTTCGGGGAAATTCCCATAGTTAATAGGTCAAGTTCGAAAATTTTTCTCTTTTGCTTCTTTGGCTTTTCTTGGTTTGTTTCGATTTGTTTTGCACTCAAAATCAGTTTTTGACGCTCCAAGTACTCGGAACTCAACTTGATATTGATTTGGTGTCCGCTAAATTCACATTCTTACCCAAATATATCAAAGGAGACTCCAATTTGTTTATGTGCAATCGCTGACGTTAGTTTTTGATTGTTTTGACGTCACTTGCTTCGTTCAGTCACGCGGTACGCGTCAACAGCGTTATGGGTCCGGGTAAATTTTCATAGTAGATAGATGAAGATCGAAAAATTTTCTCTTTTGCTTTTTCGGCCCTTTTTTGTTTGTTTCGATTTGTTTTGCACTCAAAATCCGTTCTTGACGCTCCAAGTACTCGGAAATCGACTTGATATTGATTTGGTGTCCGCTAAATTCACATTCTCACCCAAATATATCAAAGGCGACTCCAATTCGATTAAATGCAATAGCTGACGTTAGTTTTTAATTGTTTTGACGTCACTTCTTCCGTAGAGTCACGTGGTACGCGTCAACAGCGTTATGGGTTCGGGGAAATTCCCATAGTTAATAGGTGAAGTTCGAAAAATTTTCTCTTTTGCTTTTTTGGCTTTTCTTGGTTCGTTTCGATTTGTTTTGCACTCAAAATCCGTTTTTGACGCTCCAAGTACTCGGAACTCGACTTGATATTGATTTGGTGTCCGCTAAATTCACATTCTCGCCCAAATATATTAAAGGCAACTCCAATTTGTTTATATGCACTCGCTGACGTTAGTTTTTGATTGTTTTGACGTCACTTGCTTCGTTCAGTCACGCGGTACGCGTCAACAGCGTTATGGGTCCGGGAAAAATCTCATAGTAGATAGATGAAGATCGAAAAATTTTCTCTTTTGCTTTTTTGGCTTATCTTGGTTTGTTTCGATTTGTTTTGCACTCAAAATCCGTTCTAGACGCTCCAAGTACTTGCAACTCGACTTGATATTGATTCGGTGTCCGCTAAATTCACATTCTTACCCAAATATATCAAAGGCGACACCAATTCGATTAAATGCAATCGCTGACGTTAGTTTTTGATTGTTTTGACGTCACTTGCTCCTTTCAGTCACGCGGTACGCGTCAACAGCGTTATGGGTCCGGGAAAATTCTCATAGTAGATAGATGAAGATCGAAAAATTTTCTCTTTGGGTTTTTTGGCTTTTCTTGGTTTGTTTCGATTTGTTTTGCACTCAAAATCCGTTCTAGACGCTCCAAGTACTTGCAACTCGACTTGATATTGATTCGGTGTCCGCTAAATTCACATTCTTACCCAAATATATCAAAGGCGACACCAATTCGATTAAATGCAATCGCTGACGTTAGTTTTTGATTGTTTTGACGTCACTTGCTCCGTAGAGTCACGTGGTACGCGTCAACAGCGTTATGGGTTCGGGGAAATTCTCATAGTTAATAGGTGAAGTTCGAAAAATTTTCTCTTTTGCGTTTTGGCTTTTCTTGGTTTGTTTCGATTTTTTTGCACTCAAAATCCGTTTTTGACGATCTAAGTACTCGGAACTCGACTTGATATTGTTTTGGTGTCCGCTAAATTAAACATTCTTACCCAAATATATCAAAGGCGACTCCAATTCGATTAAATGCAATCGCTGACGTTAGTTTTTGATTGTTTTGACGTCACTTGCTCCGTAGAGTCACGTGGTACGCGTCAACAGCGTTATGGGTCCGAGGAAATTCTCATAGTAGATAGTTCCGAGTACTTGGAGCGTCAAACACGGATTTTGAGTGCAAAACAAATCGAAACAAACCAAGATAAGCCAAAAAAGCAAAAGAGAAAACTTTTCGATCTGTATCTATCTACTATGAAAATTTACCCGGACCTATAACGCTGTTGACGCGTACCGCGTGACTCAACGAAGCAAGTGACGTCAAAACAAACAAAAACTAACGTCAGCGATTGCATTTAATCGAATTGGAGTCGTCTTTGATATATTTGGGTTAGAATGTGAATTTGGCGGACACCAAATCAATATCAAGTCGATTTCCGAGTACTTGGAGCGTTAAAAACGGATTTTGAGTGCAAAACTAATTGAAACAAACCAAGAAAAGCCAAAAAAGCAACAGAGAAAATTTTTCGAACTTCACCTATTCACTATGAGAATTTCCCCGAACCCATAACGCTGTTGACGCGTACCACGTGACTCTACGGAGCAAGTGACGTCAAAACAATCAAAAACTAACGTCAGCGATTGCATTAAATCGAATTGGAGTCGTCTTTGATATACTTAGGTGAGAATGTGAATTTAGCGGACACCAAATCAATATCAAGTCGAGTTCCGAGTACTTGGAGCGTCAAAAACGGATTTTGAGTGCAAAACAAATCGAAACAAACCAAGAAAAGCCAAAAAAGCAAAAGAGAAAATTTTTCGAACTTCACCTATTAACTATGGGAATTTCCCCGAACCCATAACGCTGTTGACACGTACCACGTGACTCTACGGAGCAAGTGACGTCAAAACAATAAAAAACTAACGTCAGCGAGTGCATATAAACAAATTGGAGTTGCCTTTGATATATTTGGGTGAGAATGTGAATTTAGCGGACACCAAATCAATACTAAGTCGAGTTCCGAGTACTTGGAGCGTTAAAAACGGATTTTGAGTGCAAAACTAATTGAAACAAACCAAGATAAGCCAAAAAAGCAAAAGAGAAAATTTTTCGAACTTCACCTATTTACTATGAGAATTTCCCCGAACCCATAACGCTGTTGACGCGTACCACGTGACTCTACGGAGCAAGTGACCTCAAAACAATCAAAAACTAACGTCAGCGATTGCATTTAATCGAATTGGAGTCGTCTTTGATATACTTAGGTGAGAATGTGAATTTAGCGGACACCAAATCAATATCAAGTCGAGTTCCGAGTACTTGGAGCGTCAAAAACGGATTTTGAGTGCAAAACAAATCGAAACAAACCAAGAAAAGCCAAAAAAGCAAAAGAGAAAATTTTTCGAACTTCACCTATTAACTATGGGAATTTCCCCGAACCCATAACGCTGTTGACGCGTACTACGTGACTCTACGGAGCAAGTGACGTCAAAACAAACAAAAACTAACGTCAGCGATTGCATTTAATCGAATTGGAGTCGCCTTTGATATATTTGGGTTAGAATGTGAATTTGGCGGACACCAAATCAATATCAAGTCGATTTCCGAGTACTTGGAGCGTTAAAAACGGATTTTGAGTGCAAAACTAATTGAAACAAACCAAGATAAGCCAAAAAAGCAAAAGAGAAAATTTTTCGAACTTCACCTATTTACTATGAGAATTTCCCCGAACCCATAACGCTGTTGACGCGTACCACGTGACTCTACGGAGCAAGTGACGTCAAAACAATCAAAAACTAACGTCAGCGATTGCATTAAATCGAATTGGAGTCGCCTTTGATATATTTGGGTGAGAATGTGAATTTAGCGGACACCAAATCAATATCAAGTCGATTTCCGAGTACTTGGAGCGTCAAGAACGGATTTTGAGTGCAAAACAAATCGAAACAAACAAAATAAGGCCGAAAAAGCGAAAGAGGAAATTTTTCGATCATCATCTATCTTCTATGAAAATTTACCCGGACCCATAACGCTGTTAACGCGTACCGCGTGACTCAACGAAGAGTGTGACGTCAAAACAATCAAAAACTAACGTCAGCGAGTGCATAAAAACAAATTGGAGTCGTCTTTAAAATACTTAGGTGAGAATGTGAATTTGGCGGACACCCAATCAATATCAAGTCGAGTTCCGAGTACTTGGAGCGTCAAAAACGGATTTTGAGTGCAAAACAAATCGAAACAAACCAAGAAAAGCCAAAAAAGCAAAAGAGAAAATTTTTCGAACTTCACCTATTAACTATGGGAATTTCCCCGAACCCATAACGCTGTTGACGCGTACTACGTGACTCTACGGAGCAAGTGACGTCAAAACAATCAAAAACAAACGTCAGCGATTGGATTTAATCGAATTGGAGTCGCCTTTGATATATTTGGGTTAGAATGTGAATTTGGCGGACACCAAATCAATATCAAGTCGATTTCCGAGTACTTGGAGCGTTAAAAACGGATTTTGAGTGCAAAACTAATTGAAACAAACCAAGATAAGCCAAAAAAGCAAAAGAGAAAATTTTTCGAACTTCACCTATTCACTATGAGAATTTCCCCGAACCCATAACGCTGTTGACGCGTACCACGTGACTCTACGGAGCAAGTGACGTCAAAACAATCAAAAACAAACGTCAGTGATTGGATTTAATCGAATTGGAGTCGCCTTTAAAATATTTGGGTGAGAATGTGAATTTAGCGGACACCAAATCAATATTAAAACGAGTTCCGAGTACTTAGATCGTCAAAAACGGATTTTGAGTGCAAAACAAATCGAAACAAACCAACAAAAGCCAAAAAAGTACAAGAGAAAACTTTTCGATCTGTATCTATCTACTATGAAAATTTACCCGGACATATAACGCTGTTAACGCGTACCGCGTGACTCAACGAAGCAAGTGACGTCAAAACAAACAAAAACTAACGTCAGCGATTGCATTTAATCGAATTGGAGTCGTCTTTGATATACTTAGGTGAGAATGTGAATTTAGCGGACACCAAATCAATATCAAGTCGAGTTCCGAGTACTTGGAGCGTCAAAAACGGACTTTGAGTGCAAAACAAATCGAAACAAACCAAGAAAAGCCAAAAAAGCAAAAGAGAAAATTTTTCGAACTTCACCTATTCACTATGAGAATTTCCCCGAACCCATAACGCTGTTGACGCGTACCGCGTGACTCAACGAAGCAAGTGACGTCAAAACAAACAAAAACTAACGTCAGCGATTGCATTTAATCGAATTGGAGTCGTCTTTGATATACTTAGGTGAGAATGTGAATTTAGCGGACACCCAATCAATATCAAGTCGAGTTCCGAGTACTTGGAGCGTCAAAAACGGATTTTGAGTGCAAAACAAATCGAAACAAACCAAGAAAAGCCAAAAAAGCAAAAGAGAAAATTTTTCGAACTTCACCTATTAACTATGGGAATTTCCCCGAACCCATAACGCTGTTGACGCGTACTACGTGACTCTACGGAGCAAGTGACGTCAAAACAATCAAAAACAAACGTCAGCGATTGGATTTAATCGAATTGGAGTCGCCTTTGATATATTTGGGTTAGAATGTGAATTTGGCGGACACCAAATCAATATCAAGTCGATTTCCGAGTACTTGGAGCGTTAAAAACGGATTTTGAGTGCAAAACTAATTGAAACAAACCAAGATAAGCCAAAAAAGCAAAAGAGAAAATTTTTCGAACTTCACCTATTCACTATGAGAATTTCCCCGAACCCATAACGCTGTTGACGCGTACCACGTGACTCTACGGAGCAAGTGACGTCAAAACAATCAAAAACAAACGTCAGCGATTGGATTTAATCGAATTGGAGTCGCCTTTGATATATTTGGGTTAGAATGTGATTTTGGCGGACACCAAATCAATATCAAGTCGATTTCCGAGTACTTGGAGCGTTAAAAACGGATTTTGAGTGCAAAACTAATTGAAACAAACCAAGATAAGCCAAAAAAGCAAAAGAGAAAATTTTTCGAACTTCACCTATTTACTATGAGAATTTCCCCGAACCCATAACGCTGTTGACGCGTACCACGTGACTCTACGGAGCAAGTGACCTCAAAACAATCAAAAACTAACGTCAGCGATTGCATTAAATCGAATTGGAGTCGCCTTTGATATATTTGGGTTAGAATGTGATTTTGGCGGACACCAAATCAATATCAAGTCGATTTCCGAGTACTTGGAGCGTTAAAAACGGATTTTGAGTGCAAAACTAATTGAAACAAACCAAGATAAGCCAAAAAAGCAAAAGAGAAAATTTTTCGAACTTCACCTATTCACTATGAGAATTTCCCCGAACCCATATCGCTGTTGACGCGTACCACGTGACTCTACGGAGCAAGTGACGTCAAAACAATCAAAAACTAACGTCAGCGATTGCATTAAATCGAATTGGAGTCGCCTCTGATATTGTTAGGATGTGACATTTCGTAAACTAGCAGACGAATGTCTCTCTCGCGCCCCCACCACACTTGCGAGTGTGTGCGCACGCGGTGACCTGCAAATAGGCCGTTGTTGGCAGTCACGGCGGCCCGCTGAAGGCAGAGCGCCCGCAGTCCGCCTGCGGAGTGCTGCGCTCGCGCGGCCGCCGAGCGAACTACGCCTTTGGCTTCGGGCCCGAAGCCGAAGGGTTGCCGAACTCAGGGCGCGAACCGAGCGCGCCGAGCCCGGCGCGCCGAGCCGCCAAGTCATTCGAGTACTAGCCGAGCTAGAGGCAGGAGCTGCTCTGGTCTCTCGTTCCGCGCTACGCTACCATCTTTGCTGAATAAACTACTGAATACCGAATCCGTCCTTGTCCTTACTGATCTCCTCCTCTTTACCGAAGCCGCCTTGCAACAGTGGTGGCAGCGGTAAAAGGAGAGGAGCAGAGGAGAGGAAGTGGATTGGAGGGAGATCCTTCCTCCTCGAAATCCTTGCACAGATACTGTTGGGGAACAAACCGGCACATTGAAATCGTTCAGGGACCTGACACAATTTTGAGCCGGCGACGCTAAGCGTCTGTCCGTGCACGCTACAGGGGACGCCGCCATCCACGCCAGAGTCACTGCGAGGTAGGAGAGTGATTTTAGGACCGCGATAACGTTTCCCGCGAATCTAGTGCGTCAATACCGCGATCGTCTAGGGTCTAGTGTTTCTTTGTGCTGCCCTGTTTTGTTGTGAGCCCGCGATGTCGCGAGCCTCGCAAAGCAAGGGACGCGGCGTCGGTACGCGCGCGCGCCCTTTGCCGCCCGACTCTGAGGACCAGCCAGCCGCACAAGGTGCTGCAGCAGGCCAAGGAGGCCCGGACGGCTCTAGGGACGCGCCGGCCCGGCCCGCCAACGCGCCGTCCGCGCCGCAGGGCGACGCCGATACCGTGGGGCCATCCGTAAGCTCGGACGCCGAGTTGGGATTGCAGCTTTGGAAGCAGGCTAAAGCGCGGGAAAGTGCCCAGGCAGCCTTGCCCAAAACTTACTCACGCTTAGGCTCCAGCCAGGCAGTGGCACAAGGTTCAAAAGAGGCTCGGGCAGACCCTGCTCGCCCTCCCACGTTCCGGTTCACGCCACCAAGGCAAGTGCAAGAGAAAGGAAGAGCTGCACCGGGTTTTGATCCAAGCTGGTGGGGTACTGCAGGGGTTTCTGACAGGACTACCGGGGATTCGCGTAGCCAGGATGCCGGCGACGGTAACCAGGTTGCGCCCCGCCGAGACGGACTGTTTGCCTCTGCGTATTCCCCTGAGTATTCCCCTGCGTTTTCGGATTCGGAACAGGCCCCTGGTCCGTCCGGCGCGCAAAATGCGACCCGGGATCAAATTGTCCGAGGCCCGCGCGCCGGTGTACGTGCGCAAATCGTGCCCACTGTGCAGCAGCCTCGCGATAGCGCGGGTCGCTTCAGAGGCAACCGCAGCCTTACCCCGGAGGACAGGAACGCTAACCGTTTGAACTTGCTGCGGGACGCTCTGCAATCTCAGACGCAGTTGGCGGCTGCGCCCTCTGCCAAGGCCGGGCCTAGTGGAGTGACTTCCCAGGCACCCGCTGCAACGCAGCGTCCCTCTGCACTACGCCATAGCCGTGCTCGTGGTCGCCAGGGCAGATCGCCTACTGTGACAATTAGATCGGCTACGTCCGAAAGTGAGGGAGACGCTAGGCCGCCGCCGAACCGCCGCTCGGCGCGAGCTCGGGTAGGACCGGCCGTGCGTCGGCGAGGCTCCTCGCCGCCCCCGTCCTCGTCCCCGCCGTCCTCAAGTAGTGATCGGTCGGATTCCAGTGAGTCTGACCTGGAGGAAGCTCTGGACCGCCAACGTGCCCGGAGACGGAACGAGGCGAGGCCCTCCAGGAGTGTTCGGTCACAATCTGTGGGATCGGCTGCACTCTCGGTCGCATCCCGCACCGTGTCACGTAGGGCTGCTCGTCAAGCCCGGTCACCAAGCCGCGCTGCATCGCAGCCTCGCCGTCGGGACCACTCAGGGCCTCGGGCCCAGGGACAGCGACGGCGTCGTGAGACCGCTGGAAGCCGATCGCGAAGCCGTGATCGCTCTGCTTCGCGGCCGCGACGCCGCGAACGCGCCGCGTCGCGGACACGCGAACGGCAGCGCCGCGATAAAGCCGCGAGGCGCCGCCGGGTCTCGGGGTCACGGAGCCGTTCTAGGAGCGGGACTCGCAGAGCCCCGCGCAGGCCTACCCCGTACCCCTCGCCGACGCCGTCATCGGTGTCGGCCTGGAGTGCGGCGCGCGGCCCAACCCAGGCTCCGGTCCCTGCTGGCGCCTTGCGCCTTGTGCCCCGTGTAGTGTACAGGCACCTGGAACGTTACACTGGAACGAGTGATTACAACTTGTTCCGAATTCAGTTTCTCCAACACGCGACCCTGATGAACTGGGACCGCACGGAAATGGGCACACAGTTGTCACAGCTGCTGTCTGGAAAGGCACTGGAGGTCCTCCGGCACCTAGAACAGCACCAGCTGGAGAACTTTTCGGCGCTAGACAGTGCACTGCGCCGCCGCTTTGGTGTCGTTTTCGACGTTAATGCTTGCCGCTCCCAGCTCCGCTCGCTGAAGCAGAAGGGCAACCAGTCCCTGGAAGCCTACGCTGCTGAAGTGGAGGATGCTGTGCGGGGTGCCTACCCCAGGTTCCCTGAGGACTTGCTCCAGCAGCAAATGGTTACCGCATTTATTGAGGGACTAAACGACACCACCATGGCCCTGTAGTTGGTGCGCGAAAACCATCAAAGCCTGGACACGCTGCTGGTCTCGGCTCGTGTCCAGCCGCCCCAAATGATGGAGCGCGGAGGACGCCACGGCCGCGTCAACGCCGCCAACGTGGAGTCCCGCCGACAGGACGAACACGAGGGTTATGGAGAGGAATGGGTTAACGAGCTGCCAAGCGACCGAATCGACGTCATGGTCGACACCGTTAACGCCATGTCGCAGTCCATGTACACTCTGTCCGAACAGCAGAAAAACCTGCTGGAGAGGATGGAGAAAGTGCAGCAGGCGCCTGCTGTTGTGCACGTCGTGCCGCCAGCGGCCACGCACGCCCCTGCCGCTGCAGGTCAGTCAAGTGAACGGCCCCGTCAGTCTTCTGACGACAAGGGCAAGGACAAAAAGCGGCGCGAAACGCGTACTTGTCACTACTGCAAAAAGCCAGGGCACTTGATTGGCGTCTGCAGGAAAAGGCTGGCAAGGGAGGCAGCCGAGGCGGAAAAGGCTGCAGAAACAAAAACCCCCAAAGCTAAGCCAAAACCGGAGAAAAAAAACTAGACGTCGCCACGGGCCTCGCGACCCCGCGGCCGTCCGTGGCAAAGCAGCCAATCTGCGAAACGTCTGGCATGTTGCCTATCGTCTTCCCTTCCCCTTGCATTGAATTGTTGGTGAATGGGAAGAAGGCGACGGCACTCCTGGACCACGGCGCCATGACCTCAGTGGCAAACAGGAAGTACTTGCTGCAGCTACCTGAGCAGTCTTCCTGGAGAATGAAGGGAATTAATCGAGACTCGCAGCCGCTGCTGGGCCCGATTAAAGTTCGCCTTGAAATAGCAGGCCATCCCTTCTGTGTTATGGCTTTTGTAGCAGACATAGATGATGATTTTGTTTTGGGGCATAATTTCATTTACCCTCATAACCTTTGTCCGAACCCGGGCAAAAAGGTTATTTCGATCAATAAAGGGTCAGACGGCCAAAGGCTGGAGACTCCAGTCGCTGTCCCATACCGACTGAAGAATTGCACCGGCATTCGAACGGCGATTATTTATCAGCCGATACGAGTGAAGGAGCAACTTAGAGTGCAGCCTGGCGAAACCATGTCGCTTGACCAGAAAACGTTACGTGCTGTCAATCTTTCCCTTCCCGAGGGCGTCTGTGCAGCCGTGCCGCCTACGGTCACCGCGCGGGTCGCGCGAATGGTCGTGCATCACGCCGATGATTGCCTTCCCGGAAAGCGAGGTCGTCTTGCGACCCGGGATGAAGGCGACGAGCCCTGTGACGACAGCGGCGCGTCGCTGCGGGTGGGCCCCACCCCCGCCAAAAGGCGCGCGGGGGCGGGGACGCCAGCATTGCAAGTAGAGTCCGCGGGGTCCGCGGCCGGCCGCGCGGCCAGTGCCGTGGCGGGGCCGCCCGGTCCAAGTGTGCAACACGGCGCGGAGTCGCGCCCGCATCCCCGTGTTCACCAACTGGAGCACACGCGCACCTTTCCTCTCACGGTCGCCTCCAGCACGGCTCGTCCAGCCACGCCAGTCCCTGGCGCTGGGCAGGCAGCGCCGGTCCTGGAGCGCGTGACTCCCCCTTCCCCCCAAGCTGGAGCGGCTGCACACGGGAGGCCAGACAATGGCGGCCCAGGTGTTGCGTTACCTGGCGGGCGGGGAAGGACCTCCCCCTCGCCGCGGCCTCGCGGCCGGGGAATCCCCAAGCCGATGCTACGCGAGGCACGCCCAGTAAGACCTCGCCTGTCCCACGAGTGAGTGGTGATGTCGAATTCGTTCAACCTGCCGCCGCCACGGCGCGCAGGGCCTGCCCCGTCGACAGCATCAACGAGCCTTCCGGTTCAGGGAGTCGCTCTCCCAAGGCTCCGGACCCACCTAGCCGTAACGTGAGGGCCAAGAAGCAGGTCGGCACCGTCAAGTCGACTTCTGATCGGTTCGTCATGCGTGCTGAAATTGTCCCGGCCGCGCGCACGCGAGTCAAAGGCTCGGTTCTGGTCGCGGTGGGAGAACTGGATCAGGAGAGCCCGAATGTTCAAGTTTTGAACATTGCCGGCACTTCCACTGTCATTCCCCGGAATGCAGTGGTGGCCGAAGTGGTGCTTTCCTGCCGGCCCCCCGAGGTGCGCGCCGCCGCGCTGACTGCAAAGAGAACGCAGCCCCCTGCGAACTCCAGCGCCAACATCAGCTACCCATACACCCCCCACCTCGTCGAAACGCCCCCACGCTCGACTATTCCGGACAACGAACCGCTCCCGGCCGTTCTCCAGGAAATGGTCGACAAGTGTGAGGGTGTGTGTGGTGAAGACAAACAGCGCCTTGCCGCGTTGGTCCGCGAATACTCGGATTGTTTTTCACTCGACGGGGAAATGGGAAAATGTGACTGGGTTTTATTCGAGATTGACACGCAGGACAGCCCCCCTGTCCGGCAGCCAGTCCGGCCGATTCCAATTCACTATCGGGAGCAGGTAAAAGAAATTTTTACCGGGTACTTGAGGCAGGGCATAGTCAGTCATTCCACATCAGAATGGAATTCGCCTCTAGTAGTAGTGAAAAAGAAAGACGGCAAAATTCGGTGTTGTGTGGATTTGCGGGGAGTAAACAAAGTAACTCGCGTCCCACAGTACCCGCTCCCTCGAGTCGAGACCATTTTGGAATCACTCCAGGGTAAGAAATTCGCTGGAAGTGTGGATCTGATTAACGGATTCCACTCCATGGTGATTGCTCCGAAAGACCGGATCAAAACAGCGGTGAGTGTTAATGGAATCGGTCACGTCCACTTTAACTCTTTACTGTTTGGTGCCGCGGGCGGACCCGCTCGTTTCCAGTACTTGCTTGAGCTTGTGCTTGCCCCCATTCCGTTAACGCCAATGATGGATGACGTCATTTTCGGCGCGAAGGATTTTGATGAGGCGCTGGCCGTCATGAAGAAAATCTTCATGCGGTTTAGGCAAGCGAATTTAAAAGCCAAGCCCGGCAAATGCAACCTCATCGCTAAAAAATTGCACATACTGGGACATGTCTGGACTCCAGAGGGAATTCAAACTGACCAGGAAAAAATCCTCGAGTAATTCTTGACCCGAGACAGGAAGGGGAAAAGATTGGGAAAAATTACTAACACTTTCCAGTTTCTGAAGTGTGACTGCAAAGTTGAGCAATTCTTAAATGCAGGCCAAAAGGGGAGAAAGAGAAAAAGAGTAAAATCAGGATTCTGAAATTTTTCATCTGACTCCACTAGTAGTTGAACCCAGGGCAGACTCAAAGTCTCGGAAAGTAACTGCAGGAAAGCCTTGAGTGTTGCACAGGCAAACTGGTCAACAAGTGTGGGTACTACACTTTCAGTCTGAATTAGAATCTCATTTTAATTTGGAAATCTGAATCATGGCACTGTCACAGCCATTACTTTAAATTTATTGGCCAAGACCTCAGATCACTGAGTTGTTTTGTTTGTAAACAAAGAGAGAGAGTTCGGAAACCAAACTGGGAGCAAGAAATGGCAATGCACGAGGAGCAGAAATTAACAACACAAGTGCTCGGCACTCAGAGTCTCAACCCATCCGGACAAGGAGGCCTATGGGGTCAAAAGTTAAGTAATTTAGACTTACACACTTGTGTTAGCTCTACCTTTCAGACAGCACTGGCTGCATTTAAATTTTTCTATTTTTATTCTGTTGTCATGGGCAAGTTTTGCCTTGAGTTTAAAACTTTTAATTTATCTGCAGTTTAGCGGAAAGTAATTTGTTGAGATCTAAGCCCCAGTAGTAGTCTGGGCGGCTCTAACCTTTTGAAGGGTATTTCTTCCGGGTTTGGAAAAGAGATCTGCGCAGTTGGAAATGTGTTCTAGGTTTGCTTTCTTTATTGGAACGACACTGCACTTTCATCCTGTTGGACCCCGACCCACCCTGCCACTCTTCCACTGGACTCGGACAACACCCAGAGCTGCGCTCCAGAGACGGTCAAGACTTCAAGACTACAAGTCCTGAACTTCGTGATGCTCCAGATGATCCAAGATGTCTCAAGATTCTTCAAGACATTTGCTTGTCACCATTTGGTTTTGGTCTAGTGTGCCGCAGCAGTAAATAGTTGATCAGAAGCACTGTCAGTCCCTGGCAGTCAGCTGGTTGACCAATGTTTACATTGTGGGCCTGACCTTAGCCACAGTCTCGGTGCTGCGGTTTTCGTGGGGTTTTCCCGGCACCCGGTCCGCTCTATCAGAGGAGACTTAAACGGCTCGGATAACAAACTTTTCTGAGTCGACATTTTAACAGCCCCGCGGAGAAAGGCGAGGGTAATGTTAGGATGTGACATTTCGTAAACTAGCAGACGAATGTCTCTCTCGCGCCCCCACCACACTTGCGAGTGTGTGCGCACGCGGTGACCTGCAAATAGGCCGTTGTTGGCAGTCACGGCGGCCCGCTGAAGGCAGAGCGCCCGCAGTCCGCCTGCGGAGTGCTGCGCTCGCGCGGCCGCCGAGCGAACTACGCCTTCGGCTTCGGGCCCGAAGCCGAAGGGTTGCCGAACTCAGGGCGCGAACCCGAGCGCGCCGAGCCCGGCGCGCCGAGCCGCCAAGTCATTCGAGTACTAGCCGAGCTAGAGGCAGGAGCTGCTCTGGTCTCTCGTTCCGCGCTACGCTACCATCTTTGCTGAATAAACTACTGAATACCGAATCCATCCTTGTCCTTACTGATCTCCTCCTCATTACCGAAGCCGCCTTGCAACAATATATTTGGGTGAGAATGTGAATTTAGCGGACACCAAATCAATATCAAGTCGAGTTCCGAGTACTTGGAGCGTCAAAAACGGATTTTGAGTGCAACACAAATCGAAACAAACCAAGAAAACCCAAAGAAGCAAAAGAGAAAATTTTCGAACTTCACCTATTAACTATGAGAATTTCCCCGAACCCATAACGCTGTTGACGCGTACTACGTGACTCTACGGAGCAAGTGACGTCAAAACAATCAAAAACTAACGTCAGCGATTGCATTTAATCGAATTGGAGTCGCCTTTGATATATTTGGGTGAGAATGTGAATTTAGCGGACACGAAATCAATATCAAGTCGATTTCCGAGTACTTGGAGCGTCAAAAACGGATTTTGAGTGCAAAACAAATCGAAACAAACCAAGAAAAGCCAAAGAAGCAAAAGAGAAAAATTTTCGAACTTCACCTATTAACTATGAGAATTTCCCCGAACCCATAACGCTGTTGACGCGTACTACGTGACTCTACGGAGCAAGTGACGTCAAAACAATCAAAAACTAACGTCAGCGATTGCATTTAATCGAATTGGAGTCGCCTTTGATATATTTGGGTAAGAATGTGAATTTAGCGGACACCAAATCAATATCAAGTCGAGTTCCAAGTACTTGGAGCGTCAAGAACGGATTTTGAGTGCAAATCAAATCGAAACAAACCAAAAAAGGCCGAAAAAGCGAAAGAGAAAAAAACAATCATAAACTAACGTCAGCGATTGCACATTAATGAAAAGGGGGTGCCCTTGATAAATTTGGGCAAGAATGTGAATTTAAATAGCACCGACTTTATAAAAAAGTTCTGTTGCGAGTACTTAGATTATCTTTAACGGAATGAGAGTGCAAAACTGATGATACAAACCGAGAATAACGGAAAATACACAGTAAAAGATTATTCTATCTGATTTTCATATGTCTGTGGCAATTTGACAAACTGTCGTAAGTTGAATTACGACAAAAATCATTTTCTGAGGGATTTGTTTTGAAAATATCAGAAGCTAGGTTTTGAGCTAACCAGCTTGTCTCTAAGATCTATGGTTACATAGTTACAGCCAGGGTATTTTTGTCGTAAGTCGAAATTTTGGAACTACCTTGTGACAAAAGTGCTGCAAGTTAACTTACGACATTTGTCAAAATGGGATTTCGAAAATCCATAGTCGTAAGTTTACTTGCGCCACTTTGTCACAACATGTTGAGGTGTCGTAAGTCTACTTGCAACACTTTGATCTTCTTCGTAACAATATACTATTACCCTCCCCAAAAAAAGAAATTGTTTGATCGAACCACATCGGTTTGTTTCTTATGGGTTTATAACGTTGCCTCAGCTCTAAATACCTTGTCACCCCAAGCTCTGTTATCGTCACCCATCTATTTAAGTTGCATAAGTTGACTTACGACACTTTGTCATGTGGATGAAAAATAATGCAAATGGCGCAAGTTCACTTGCGACACTTTGTCACCTCAGGAAAACACAAATTTTCGTCGTAAGTAAAAAGTGGAAATAAAATGATTCCTGATCAAAACATTTTCAACCAGGACAAATTGTTTGGTTCCTTCAGTACCAAGGTCAAGAGTTCATGACAAATTTTGAGCAAAATTCATTGATAGCATTGAAGCGGTCTTTTCTGCGAAAAGGTCCAAAATTACTTACGACAGTTTGTCAAAATGCCACAGATGTATGGGATTATTTTCTGATTAACTTACCTTTTGCTGTGCAATGCGCTATTTGAAGTGGGATATGACATCAAAACAATCAAAAACTAACAAAACGCGTAATTTAAGCCTTTATGGGGGTTCTGTAGGCGTTTGGGTCCCGCTGTCTTCACGTGAAGTTAGCGGGCCCTTAAACTTGAAAGCTATAATAAAACAAATCCTGATTTTATCAAAACAAACAAAAACTAACGAAAAACTAACGATTGGTGAAATTTTTTTCGGGCTAGCAAGTTTGGGACACGCTTTCTTCACACCGGTGTTGTATATCAAGAATTATGGGCCACTGGCAGACTACAACAATTAGTGTCAGTCTGAGTGCGCAAAGGTTGTCACAACCGCTGATGGACTAGTTGTTGCTTTCAGTACCCCTTTGATGAAAAGGGCTTCTACTCTCTTGAAAGCGGCTGCTGAAATTTTGTTTGCTGACTCTTCAGGCAATATGGACTCACTTAATTGTAAATTGTTCCAGTTGCAAACAACCTCTGTGGCTGGAGCAATTCCAATTGGGGCTTTAATTGTCACATCAGAACGTGAAACTGTCCTAAATGAAGCCTTTGATCTCTGGAAGAGGATGTTCCCTCAAGAAGCATTTTGTGGCAGGGGCCCAAATGTAGGGCCCAAACTTATCATGACTGATGACTCACCAGTGAGCGGAATGCTCTCAAAGCTGCCTTTATAGCCAGTAAACTGTTACTGTGTCTGTGTCACATATTGGAGGCGTTCTGGCGCTGTGTTTGGAACAGAGAACAGAATATCACTTGGGGGGGCCAAAGTGACATTTCCAATGTCATATGTTTGAAATTTCACTTCTTGCTTCATTACATAATCTGCAGGAATCTGTGAATTTAAACCAATGGAAAAGTCATAAATGTAAAATCACGGAAAAATCTGGGTCTCAAATCACGGAACTTCCTGGATCTCAAAGCACGGAAAGTTCTGGCAATGAACAAGGAAGGTATACGCCAGACCATGTTTTGTCGTTACAGGCTTCACGACGCTGCGCCTGACCTAACCTAACCGTAGCTTCCACCGAGAAGTAAGTCCGTAATAACGATACTAGCGCCATCTAGTGGATCATCTGGTTTACAGACATAGAAGCAGCTTTGCGACTTTTGTCACAAGTGAACAATTAATCGCATTGGTTCCCATTATTTGTACAAGTTACAAAAATTTGAATCTCTGCTAAAACACTTCAGAACAAAATTCTTTTTTTTCAGTCAGTCATATTGCTATACACGAGTTGGAAAGTTCCTATACATGACAAGGATTTCAGGGAGTTCCTATACATGGATAGGAATTTTCCTATACATTTTCGGCTTGAATACCAAAAAACCAATACAAATCGGAAAATGCCTATACATGTATCGGAATATCCATGTTTCCTATACATGTATAGGAATTTTGCTAGACCACTGAATGGTAAAAGTCCGATCATTTTTTACTGTGTATGACGGCAGGGTGGACATGAGCCCCGTCCCGTTTGAGCCCCGATGACCTGAGCCCCGGCTAGAGCCCCGGTCGAGCCCGACTCGAGCCCCGACTTGAGCCCGGACTGAGCCCCGACTGCCAGAGCCCCGACCTGAGCCCGGACTGAGCCCCGACCGAAGCCCCATTTGAGCCCCACGCCAAATGACTTCCACTTTTTCCCTATTTTGGGGCCAAATTGCGACTTTCCTTGGCGTGGGGCTCAAGTCGGGCCCAGGGCGGGGCTCAGTCCGGGCTCAGGTCGGGGCTCTGGCAGTCGGGGCTCAGTCCGGGCTCAAGTCCGGGCTCGAGTCGGGCTCGACCGGGGCTCTAGCCGGGGCTCAGGTCATCGGGGCTCAAACGGGATGGGGCTCATGTCCACCCTGCCGTGCACGACAGCTCGCCGAAGGCAAGCAGGAAGCGCCGAAGGCCAAGGTAGGTGTAACGCCAGGCGTGGGTTGTCAAAACTGGCGCAGCATCGCGAAGCCTGTTACGACAAGACACGGTCTGGCGTAAACCTACCTTGTTTACGACAAAATTTCTGACAGTGTACAGAATACAAACTAATTTACTTTGTTATACGAAGGAATAGCTCGTAGATTACGAAGTAGATTCTATGTAAGCTTATGTAGGCTCAAAATACTTTGTTATAACAATCTGAAAATAAAATATCTCAATGGTCAGACCTCCATTTAGGTTTAAATGAACTATAAAAAATTTAAATGAGGCATGCAACTAAATTTGTTGCGCAAGGATTTTTTTTAAGATAGTCCCTTTTTTATCAAAAAGTGTTTGTTTTGAAGGAACCGGTGGACGTTTTGACAAGTCAAAATGGGGGAAAAATTTCATTTTTTATGACCAACTAAAGGACATAAAGCTGAATACCCTGCCTGCATTCACTTAAAAGATGGCCATCTCACTCCAGCCTTACCTTAAGGCCTAAAATAGTTTGTAAGGTTTTCTCAGTAAAGTTGCCCTTTTTCTGCCGTTTTTAAAAGTGTATTTTCGTTGGTACGACTGAATGAATTGAGATAGAATGTCGAATTTCAGCAAAATATGAAAATTCAGACCGATTTCGTCTTACTTTGTGGTCTGAATCGCAAATTCATAAAATGAAACGAATATTCAGAGCAACTGTCTGAAAAATGTGACTTGCTGTCAGAAATTTGGATTCAGACTGGCAAGTCTGAAAATTTACAGCGGCGAATATCAAGTTTCGTACCGGTGGACTGAAATATTGTACTTTGTTGTCCGAAATCTAAATTCAGACTTGTGAAGTCGGAAAACAGTCCAAAAATCGCCATTAACCTTAAACATTTTGCGGTATTCTTAAAAATAAAGAATATACTATTATTATATTTCAAATAATACTTTCGTTTATTGTAGTACGAGCAAAGAGTGTGTTTCAGAGCTCCAAAACGGATACATTTTGCTATAGCCGCTAGGTGGCGCTAGTGTCGCATTATTGATATCTTGGAGTTAAAATTGCCTCTGCAGCCAAAATGAGGTAAAAATTTAGTTAAAAACCTATTTCAAGTCATTATCTGAGATGGCATGAGTGTAAAACAGCAAGATTGATTTGAATAAGTAGAGTATTCGCCAAATAAAAGAGAATACAACTTCGCTCTCGCGCATGCCCACGGGCGACGTGTGGTTGGGTTCGGGTCGATCTCTCTTCAGTTAGTGCAGTTGCGATTTGGTCGCTTCTTGCAACTTGCAGTAGTTGACTACATTTTTGAGTTCGCATCCTCGTCCGTAGGAAAAGAAAACGTTGACACAATAAATATTTCACTCTATGGAGTAGGTTATGTAAGTGAGACTATCTCTGTTATTTCTTTTTCGGACAAAAAAGTCTGACAAGTAAGACCGATAGGTACGATTTTTTATACAATATATTGATCTGAATATTTATAATTACGTTGTCTGAATTTTAAGACCTTGTAGTATAAAAGTTTTAGTATGAAAATTCATACTGCAAGTAAGTAAATCGGCTTCTTACAAAAAATTATGAATTTTCAGTAAATTTTTTTAACAGTGAGCGTGTGACGAGCTAAGGTCATCATCAACAACCCTCCCAAATCTCGCCCCGATCGGCCGAGCCGTTCAGGATGAGTGGTGCTGACACATATATTACAGACAGACAAAACTTTCCAACCCCAGTGAAGTAACTGGCTTCGCTAATCGCTCAGCTAATTAACGGAGAGAATGTCCCTTTCCATCTACAGTGTGTCAACCCTCCCTACTTTTAACAAGGATTCTGTTAGAATACTATCTCTACCATTTGTTCTCCGCCAGACACGCCACTCAATTATTTCCTATCGTGTCAAGCCCTGTCTTCCGGTTTCCGGTCTTGTAGTTCTGTATTGTGTTCTGTACCACGCAACGTTTCAGTAAATATCGTTGTTGAGTTTAATCGCTCTCCATCTACAAGGCAGGTGCACGCCAGACCCTGTCTTGTCATAACAGGCTTTGCGATGCTGCGCCAGTAACGACGCTCCACGCTCAGCGTTAACATCTACCTTGGCCTGCGGCGCACAGTGGGCGGAAACATTACTTTCGACGCGAAAAAGTCCGAATGTGAAACTTAAGTCAGTGATCTAAATTTCAGATGAGAGGTTCAAAAAACCATGCAGAATTCGAATCCAGCATCGGTTTGCCGATAGAGAGCTTTATTTGCCCTCAGGAGGACTCGAAAGTCATAGGTTGCATTTTTCTTACATTTGGCCTTCAATTACACTGGCGTCCAAAATTAGGTCCCCACTTCTTTAGATCATTATAACTTTTTCCGTAATCGACAGAAATCGTCTAAATTTTGCACAAAAGTACCTCAATGGGTCTTCTAAAGGTTCCCAAAATGTCGCACCTGAAAGGTACTCCGAAAGGGGTAACCCACCCCCTTGGAAAAAAAGTTGTCAAAATGATGTCTAAACAACAGCCGAAAAGGGGCTTTGAAAGTTTCGTTTTGACCGAATCTGCCTTGAGGGAGTGTAACTGACCAGAAGGGAAGCGATTTGCCGAGTTTTAACCCCCCTGTTCAAACCCACCCCTTTAACCCCTAAAAGGGGCAGCTCCTGAACGGGTGGTCGTAGCGCGATGGGACCGACACCAGTGGGTCGGGCAGCGGATTTAACATGGAAAGGCGGAACAATAGTGCAAGTTTTGACCTGTTTAGAGACACTCAAATGGAGAAAACTGCGTTTTTTCGTGATGATTTAACGCAAAGTTCGACATGTTCATGCGTTTTCTGTGAATGAAATTTTTGGTCCTTGGCAGTTTTGAGAAGGCCAACTCAAGTTCTTTGAGGGACCAGAAGAGCAAAGTCGTGGAGTGACTCTTTCAACCCCTGATGGTGCGTCAAAAGTACCCCTGCAGACGATTGTCGAAATGACACATGTGTAAAATCGTGAAAATTTTGTAACAAAACGGTTTCTCCGAACAGGTAACAAGCCAGTGTCAGTCGCTCGACATTCCTGAACCCAAGGAGTCCGGTTTTTGGAACGAAAACAGCCGTTTCTTAATTCTGAAATTTCTTTGAGCACGTGCAGAGTACTTTTGATGCACCTTTAGGGGTTGAAAGGGTCAGTCCACGACTTTGCTCTTCTGGTCCCTCAAAGAACTTGAGTTGGCCTTCTCAAAACTGCCAAGGACCAAAAATTTCATTCACAGAAAACGCATGAACATGTTGTCGAACTTTGCGTTAAATCATCACGAAAAAACGCAGTTTTCTCCATTTGAGTGTCTCTAAACAGGTCAAAACTTGCACTATTGTTCCGCCTTTCCATGTTAAATCCGCTGCCCGACCCACTGGTGTCGGTCCCATCGCGCTACGACCACCCGTTCAGGAGCTGCCCCTTTTAGGGGTTAAAGGGGTGGGTTTGAACAGGGGGGTTAAAACTCGGCAAATCGCTTCCCTTCTGGTCAGTTACACTCCCTCAAGGCAGATTCGGTCAAAACGAAACTTTCAAAGCCTCTTTTCGGCTGTTGTTTAGACATCATTTTGACAACTTTTTTTCCAAGGGGGTGGGTTACCCCTTTCGGAGTACCTTTCAGGTGCGACATTTTGGGAACCTTTAGAAGACCCATTGAGGTACCTTTGTGCAAAATTTAGACGATTTCTGTCGATTACGGGTTATAATGATCTAAAGAAGTGGGGACCTAATTTTGGACGCCAGTGTATTGTGGACTTTGTATTAAATATGTGCCTTTCCTTGTGAACGCAAAGAAAAACTGGGCATAGGTCCATCTAGAGCACTTTCTGGCGATTTCAAAACCGGTCTTGGATTGTGTTTTGGCCAACAAATGACCAATCTGTAGCCGTTTTAGTGGAAGGCGGTACCAAAAATCGTAATTTTTTAGTTTCTTTGGGCGGAATTAAAAGCCCTACAGAGCCCTATGTCCGCACTAGGCTGAATCGATTAGAAAAGTGTTCCCTTTACGATGGAGCAAAAAGAAGCCACTCCCATCCACTCTGCCGTTTATCGGGACTTAATTTCTATCAGTGTGAAGTGCAAACAAAGCAGTTATTCGACAATTGTCGCGCGCGCACGGTGCTTCATATGGCTGTAAGTCTGTCATTTCTCATACAAACCCATGACATGTGCTGACATTTTTTGTTTGTGTTGTCAAGATGAATCTTTTTCTGTTAAGCAATGTCGATTTGGACAATTTTAAAAATTTACTCCAACCCCTTGGAAATATAAATCAGGCATTCCCTTGAAATACTTGACAGATTTTAATGAAATTGTATTTAAAAGTATGAAAGACGTGTTCAGCGACCCTCCGAATCCTCGGGTCAAAAATTTCGGACGCGCAGTGCAAAAATTAGACTTTTTCGCGTGGAAAGTGGTGTTTCCGCCCACTGTGCGGCAGCGCTTCCTCACTTCCTGCTCGCCCTCAACGAGCTGTCTCATTGTTTGTGGGGGAGCGCCATGATTGTTCGTCGTCGTTTTGTTCGTCTGAATTAATTTTATCGGACGAACAGAAAGCACTCGACCCTGCGCCGCGGAGACCTTCCTCTTATCACTCTGCGCCACTTGAAACCAGACGCCGCGCATCCGTCCCGCCCTAGTACCAATGCGAACTTTTGCGGGTATCAGTTAGGTAGTTAAAAGGATGCCGGATTCTGCATCCTCACGTTCCCACGAGAAAAATGATACCAAATAAGACTGATTGCGGCGAAAAGGCCGAAACGCTAATACGACAACCAACTAGTAAATTTTGAATTTTGAAAATTTAAAAAGTGCATTACAATGAAAAGAACGAGACGATTAAAACAATGTAACGGTTGTGTATGAGTAAAATTGATCGTTCGACCGCTAGAAGCCTAAAGGCGGGGGCACGGGCGCGCCGAAGCGCCCTCCGCACCAAAATTCTTGGCGAGCCATCCACGCGCTCGCTGTCCCCGTACACGACACGAGAGTACAAGCATTATGACACATTTATAATTATAATTTCTGTTTTTGTTTTTGCGAGTAGCTGTGTACATAAATGTATCTGCTAATAAATGCCTCTTTTAAATTTTTTCGCTTTGCACGGAATCGAGCATACGCGAGAAATGCACTAGTGCGAGCGCGCACCAACGCGCAGGTGCCGCGTACTAATGCACATTTCATGCTTAGCTGCACACGCATCCGTGCATTTTAAAACGTTTGCTCAGTTGAATTCCAAAGCAAAAACTTCACAGTAATTTACCGTGACAACATGAAGAATTTGAAGCAGAAACTAAAATGTTTCACGTTGTACATCTCCGTAACTTTCCAGCAAACACGATTTAAGGGTGGCGGGC
The DNA here is from genome assembly GCA_030522485.1 of Stenchaetothrips biformis. Classification (NCBI taxonomy): domain Eukaryota; kingdom Metazoa; phylum Arthropoda; class Insecta; order Thysanoptera; family Thripidae; genus Stenchaetothrips; species Stenchaetothrips biformis. The sequence goes on from CM060086.1 coordinate 8,699,613, forward strand.
AAACAGTATCTCATTGGGAGCAACTTACCCGATTGAAAGAAAACTAAAACCTCCCACAATGTCATGTACTTTTCGCGGTTACCTCGACGTCTGTCTTTCAATTACGGTACTTAAGCTGGGGTTGCGCACGACACTGGGAGAAAAAATGAAGGTTGTTACTGTTAATCTTAATGCCACTCTTCACTGTACATCGAAAGAAGGTGTTTACCGTACCCAGGGATACAGCACACATCGTACCTCAAGGAACGGAATCCACTGTACCCTGGGAACATGCATTCACCGTACCTCGGAAACTGTTGACATCGAATTCATCATAAATGTAGAATGAAGGCCAAATTTTAAATTTGCGATAGAAACAATTCGATGGCGGAAATAAATACATCTCAACAAGACAAACAAAACATGATAAGCATGTTATGACCTCAGACTCGAAGTTTGGCAGCAATCGGCGTCAGAAGTTTCTAAAAGTACGACTTTGGACCCTTTTAGAAACTTCTGACGCCGATTGCTGCCAAACTTCGAGTCTGAGGTCATAACGTGCTTATTATATTTTGTTCGTCTTGTTGAGATGTATTTATTTCCGCCATCGAATTGTTTATATCGCAAAATTTAAATTTTGCCTTCATTCTACATTTATGATGAATTCGATGTCTGAACAGTTTCCGAGGTACGGTGAATGCATGTTCCCAGGGTACAGTGGATTCCGTTCCTTGAGGTACGGTAAACACCTTCTTTCGATGTACAGTGAAGGGTGGCATTTAGATTAACAGTCACAACCTTCATTTTTTCTCCCAGTGCGACAGCTCGTTGCAGTTTACAAAATACAAGGAACCAGAATGGGCCACTGTGCAGAGGCGGACCCAGTTTGCCTTACCGGTGGTGACGCTCTCACTTTCATGAGGAAACAACGACACTGAAAATGTAATGTTGGCGCACACGTGGACAAATTATAGCGTGACCAAAAGTCATACCAAAAAATGGCGTGACAGGAAAGTCATGCCGTAAAACGGCATGACATGTGAGCCAAGCTGTCATTTGGCGTGAATAACCGCACTGTAAAAAAATGTAATAACATTTTCATTACATTGTTGTGAAGCAATAATCGTGACAATCTAATTAAAGTTTTCATTTCACGAGGGGGCAACCACTCAAGAAATCATGTGTCCCCTTGAGCGCCAGAAATCTCTGGAAATCGGAAATCTTCTTCCCAAAAGGCAAAAAAAAAAAAAAACAAGCAAATTTTGGGCGTAAAATCGGTAGAAATCTTGCGAAATCCGACGAAATCTCTTCCCGTAAGAAATCTTGTGTCCCCAAACATACTTCGTGGTTGCCCCCTCGTTTCATATATTAGTAAAATTTTTATTTCAGTGTAATGAACGAATGAGTATGTAATGACAAAAATGTAATGAAAATGAAGAAGGTTAGCGCATGCTACATAAAAGGCCGTGGGAAACTACGGCGGCTTTTATCTGCGGCATGTCCCTTCTGCAGCACGGTCGCACTGCAGCGGGTCGCTACTGCGGTACGTCCTAACTGCTTCCTGTCCTCACTGCAGCGGGTCCCGACTGCCGCGTGTCCCGATCGAGTGGCGACTCACTCAGTACACGAGTGCGAGTGAGTACACCTCACAAAACTCGTAAATTTTAACAACAAACTACCAGGATTTCTTGAAATTGTATTTTTTTTTTTTTTTAAATCCGCAAACGCGACCAGGTTCGCATGGGCAAGATCACTGACAGTCGTAACTCGCCAAGAAGAGTTCTTTTCTCATTTACATAAATTCAAAGTGTGCTGGAAACGCTGCACAAAAAATTCGACTTGACTCTTTTTGCAACATGACATTTGCAGCCAAGTCAACTTGTCTCCAAATTCAATTTGAAATTTGGACACAAGTCGAGTAAACCCCTTTTACCAATTTTTTGGCTGACTTGACTCCATGTTCCATTCATTTGATGGAACTAAATCGACATGAATCTTCGGTCTACTTATGCGTACAGTAGCAAGTCTCCGAAACCCTAGAAGGAGCGGCCTCACCCCTCCAACTTTTGTCCCATTTTTGAGCCATGCTTTATTGAATTATCACCATTCTTGATATCATGTCAATCAGTTTGAATTGGTCCTGCAAACTGTTTTTTGTTTCTCCTGTAAAATGACTAAAAATGACTTATCCCCTTCTTCCGCTTCATGGATCAAATGTTTAATGGCTTTGTATAGCGTTGCGGACGTCATACAACGCCAAATTGTGCAAAAATAAGCAAATTTTGCCTATTTAAACTTGTGAGTACACTGAGAACGGGCCATTGTACACATGAGTACACTGGTGACACACCCCTGGGTCATTATTTCTCAACTCACCGACGACCCTGACACGAGGGTGGCGGATTTCGTCCAAATAGGTGTGAATCGACTCAGGGTGGTCCCCTGAGTCTCACCAAAAAAATTTTTTGATCTAGCTCAACTCCTTCAGATTTTGGAGGCATTTGAAATTTCTTGTTTAACTTCATTTTTTTCAGATTGGCAAGTGGGTTCAAAGTTGACGGAAAATTTTTTTTTCTCTTATTCTGGTACTTCTTAAGCCACAAAAAAAATATCAGTTGGGTAAGAGCAAGGTTTGGGGTAAAACAAAAAAAAATTGTGTGAAAAAAATACAAAAAGCTCTCTAGCAAAAATACATGGTCCTTCGATTTTGACGATACTTTGCTGGAAGAACACTTTTTACAACCCGAACAAACCATAAAATTTTCAAACCTGGCCCAGCTCCTTAAGATTGGAACGGGTCCCTTTTTAAGTTTTAGGAGCTATAAATTTGGTCCGAATATTGATCGATGCATGAGAAACTGCTACAAAGGACTCGATTCGCTTATTTTGGAGTCACATAGTCCAATTGGAGTCATTTCATTGCATGGTTGAACCTAGTCGCAACATTCTGACCAATCAATATAAAGTTCCGACTAAATATCCACCCAAAATTCTACAACGATGAGTGGGACATGCCAAAGGTGGAACAAAGTGATAAAAAGTGTTCTTCCAGCAAAGTATCGTCAAAATCGAAGGACCGTGTATTTTTGCTAGAGAGCTTTTTGTATTTTTTTCACACAATTTTTTTTGTTTTACCCCAAACCTTGCTCTTACCCAACTGATATTTTTTTTGTGGCTTCAGAAGTACCAGAATAAGAGGAAAAATGTTTTTCCGTCAACTTTGAACCCACTTGCCAATCTGGAAAAAAATGAAGTTAAACAAGAAATTTCAAATGCCTCCAAAATCTGAAGGGGTTGAGCTAGATCAAAAAAAAATTTTTGGTGAGACTCAGGGGACCACCCTGAGTCGATTCACACCTATTAGGACGAAATCCGCCACCCTCGTGTCAGGGTCGTCGGTGAGTTGAGAAATAATGACCCACCTCGGTCCCGACTGCGGGCGGGTCGCCACTGCAGCGTGTCCCGGCTGCGCGGCAAGTCGACACTGTCGCGTGGCCCGCGGCCCTGCGGCACGTGCTCAAAGCGGCAACAGCGCTGCGTCCCTACACTGTGGCATGGCCCAACTGCGGCACGTCCCAACTGCGGCACATGCTCAAAGCGGCAACAGCGTTGCCTCCCCTACACTGTGGCATGGCCCAACTGCGGCACGTCCCCACTGCGGCACGTCCCCACTGCGGCACATGCTCAAAGCGGCAACAGCGCTGCCTCCTCCCCTACACTGTGGCATGGCCCAACTGCGGCACGTCCCCACTGCGGCTCATGCTCAAAGCGGCAACAGCGCTGCCTTCCCTACACTGTTTTTCCTGGGTGTTCTGCAAGTAAGCGCCTTAAAGCGTTTGCCTCAAAAACCAAGACACCTCAGGGCAGTTAGTCGATCAACGCCTAAGGCGCCTACTTATTCAACGCCTTAGGCGTGGAGTTACAGGACACATTTGCTTGGCCTGAACCCACTACAACAGCAGTGGGAGTATAAGTGTAATATAGGCTGCCCTTGTCCATTGCCTCAAGGCGTTCAGTAGCTGCGCACCTCCCAAGGTGCACGGTAAAATTGCCGCCTGGAAATCCAAGGGGACGCCTTGTTTTAAATTCCAAGGGGTTTGAGAGAATTTTCAAAGTTGTTCAAAATGACATCTTTGAGATTCGTCTCGACAAGACAAACAAAAAATGACACATGACATAGGTTTGGATATAAAATTAACAAGGTAGGTTTACGCCAGACCGTGTCTTGTCGTAACAGGCTTCGCGACGCTGCGCCAGTTACGACAATCCACGCCTGGCGTTACACCTACCTTGACCTGCGGCGCTTCCCTGCTTGCCTTCGGCAAGCTGTCTCAAGGATTTTTGAGGCATTGAGTAATGCACAACGTGAAATCCGCAAAAAAAATTTTAATCGGTTGATCCCCGTTTTTCAAGATCCTGATTCGGCCAATTAATGAAGTCGGGCTCCTAGACCCCCCTTCCGACCCCTCTTTGAAAAGGTCTTGCCGAGACCTATCGAAATCTGCAATAAAATTTTTTAGTCGGTCGACCCCCTTTTTTCAAGATGAAGGATCGAAGTTGATTATGTTAGTAAATTCGGGCCGAGATAGCCAATTCGCAGTTAATAGTTTGGTCAGGGGTCGAAATTGATTTCATTTTCGTCATCAGCACCTTCAAAAACATACGAAACCATGTAAAAATGTCTCTAAAATAAAGTCACAAAAAAGTTGCACTTTTTCTGCCGTTTATTTAGTGTTTTTTCGTTGGTACGACTGAATAATTTGAGATAGAGAGCTGAATTTTGGCGTGTGGTGAGCCAAGGATATACCTAACAATCCTGCAAAATCTCGTCCCGATCGGCCGAGCCGTTTGGGAGGAGAAGTGCGGACACACAAACAGACAGACATACAGACAGACAGTCAAACAAACAGACAGACAAAACTTTTCAACCCCACTGGAGTAACTGGCTTCGCTAATCGCTCAGCCAAAAAGTTATTGAACTTCAAAATTTAAAAAATAGCCAAAAAGACCTACTTTGTTGGCTGAGCGATTAGCGAAGCCAGTTACTTCACTGGGGTTGAAAAACTTTTCCTGTCTGTCTGTTTGTGTGTGTGTCCGCACTACTCCTCCCGAACGGCTCGGCCGATCTGGCTGAGATTTTGCAGGGTTATTAGGTATGTCCTTAGCTTGCCACACGCCAAAATGCAGCTTTCTATCGCAATCCAATCAGTCGTAGCAACGAAAAAACACTGGCAAAACGGCAGAAAAAGTGCAACTTTTATGTAAGTTTTCATTTTAGAGACATTTTGACATGGTTTCGCATGGTTTGGAAGGTGCTGATGACGGAAATGAAATCTATTATGACCCCTGACTAAAGTGTCAACCACGTAGGGGCTACCCCGTCTAGAATATTCTAATTGGCTGAGCGATTAGCGAAGCCAGTACTCCAGTGGGGTTGAAAAGTTTTGTCTGTCTGTCTGTGTGTCCGCACTACTCCTCCCAGACGGCTCGGCCGATCGGGATGAGATTTTGCAGGGTTGTTAGGTATATCCTTGTCTCGCCACACGCCGAAATTCAGCTCTCTATCTCAAATAATTCGGTCGTACCAACGAAAAAAAACTAAAAAACCAGCAGAAAAAGTGCAATAACTTACCAGTGACTTAATATTTTAGAGACATTTTTACATGGTTTCGTATGTTTTTCAAGGTGCTGATGACGAAAATGAAATCAATTTCGACCCCTGACCAAAGTTAAACCTGCGAATTGGCTACCTCGGCCCGAATTTACTAACACAATCAACTTCGACCCTTAATCTTGAGAAAAGGGGTCGCCCGACTAAAATTTTATTGCAGATTTCGATAGGTCTCGGCAAGACCTTTTCAAAGAGGGGTCGGAAGGGGGGTCTTGGTCTAGGAGCCCGACTTCATCAGTTGACCGAATCAGGATCTTGAAAAAAGGGGATCGACCGACTAAAAAATTTTATTGCAGATTTCGATAGGTCTCGGCGAGATCTTTTCAAAGAGGGGTCGGAAGGGGGGTCTGTGAGCCCACCTTCATGTATTGTGAACATTGGTGCAACGGCCATGTTTTGTACATTAACTTTGGCACAGTGGGAACACAAGAGCGGGCCTCAGTCCTCATGTTACATCAATAAGTTTGCGCTTTACCTCGACGGGATGTAAGGGGTGTTCAAAAATATTAAAAATTATTTTGTTTTTTTTTTCCTTCACAGAAGCAACGATACATTACTGAGCACTTTTCCCTGTGAGATAGCATTAGATCACTGTCATAACCACCCAATAGCCCGTGATTCTCTCAAACACAGACGTCCAGGCCCTGATGTTAAAGTATTCACAGAAATGTTCCGCAATGGCTATTCGCCATCATCCGCTCTGCATACTCTTCAGTATGACAAACAAGTCCAGAATCTTAGTGATTGGTTTCAACGGCTTGCTGATGGGGCGCAGTGTCCCAACGCTCAATGGTGCTACCAAAGAATGGGCATTGTGCTACAGGAGTGAACTCTTGACAAGAGGAAACAATACAAATAACTATTCTTAGACAACAATTCGCAGATACAAGGAAGATGTAATGAATAAATTGAAGGCATACAGCCCAGTCCAGTTGCTCGACTTTTTCAACAACTAGAAGAATCACGGTTATACTAAGCTGGTATTAATTTACAAACAAGAGATGTATTTTTCACCAGAATCAGTCAGTACGATATTCGCATAAGTTTTGTGTCTTTTGGTGCTGAGTGCGCCTCTTTTCTGGCTTAAATACATCCTTTTCAAAATCATCATATTTGTATTAAGCACTCTGAAAGAAACAAAGGCAGAGGATGTAAGGAATAAACTCCATCAAAGGGATACATAAAAATATTAGCAACTTAGTACTTACATTACTAGGCTGAGAAGCAGTGGTGCTCCTGTTAATCTTTTTTAGAGACAATGACCTCTTTCCTGCAGGCGGTTTGTTGGCAACATCATCCTCCAATTTCTATTTCAGCCATTCCTCTTTTTTTCTAGTGAAATAAGATCTACACTGAATGTAACATGTAATTTTTGTTATTCGGTCAAATTAATTTCCAGATACATATTTGAGACAGTCGCTGGACTTTGCTCTTGAGGCTGTGTTCCGATTGCATCCATGCTTTCTTCCAATTGAAGCCACGCTACTTTTTCCTGCACACATGAACAGACCAAAATACATGCTCAAAATACAAGGTAGGTTTACGCTAGACCGTGTCTGGTCGTAACAGGCTTCGCGATGCTGCGCCAGTTTCGACAATCCACGCCTGGCGTTACGCCCTAACTAAAATCGAGGTACCAGAATGGGTCCAAACGCCAAATACCATTTAAGTCCCAAAGGCCAAAGTCCTTGCAGGTCCCAAAAGGTGTCATCTGGGGGACTTGGGATTTCAAGAAAAGAGGGATCTCAACTCCCTTACAGGCCCTCCTGAGATCCCTCCAAAGTCCTTCTCTGGCGTAAAAAAGGGACATTCAGCGAGAGGCGAACTTGACTCCTGTAGAGTATTGCCCACACGCCTTATCCACTGCGCTACTGACGCTTCGTGGTGACAGAGGTCAAGCGCACCCTCCTGTATCTGCCTGCCTGAATGTTGCCAGTGCAAAAGGCTAAGCGTTACATCCTGGCGAGGTGGAAATTCGCCCTCGGGGGTTTTGACGGTCGCTGAGCACGATAGCGCTAAGCATTTTCTCCTCGGATTAATAACTTCAAGTCAATCGAATTTTCAGTCAATTGAAGTCTACGATGACCTTCCTGCTTGCGTAGTGGATATTTTTCGTTAGCAGTGGTGACTGTTCATAAAAGACGATTAATCAATAGGTACACCGCACGTAAAGTAACTGTTCAGCGTCATCAAAGTGACTCACCCTGCACAACCCAATGGTGCATTGCGTTAAATGTTCTGATACATGCTTGATGTATGTAGAAATTCACTCTAAAAAAAGTTATGAAATTTAATATCGAAAAAAGTATAACTTTTCATAAACACGTTCTAAAAGTCAACTTTCATAACATTCTTCTAAAACTTAAGATCTGGTAATCAAATTTAAGATTTCGGCTATAAAATTTTAGAAATACGGTTATAAAAGTTTAGAACGAGTTACATTCAGAACAGAAGTTATGAAAATTGAGATTGTCGCTCTTATATTTCAAAACGGTAGCTTAATTCATAAACCAATTCTAAATTTTAAGAATGGGGTGACAGCACCTGAAGACAGGCCGATTTTTTGGGTTGGGTGAGGGTTCCAAACTTAGTGGGTTGACAGGGCATCCTTGGACTTGGACGTATTTACCCAAAAATTACCAAAATAGTGTGTGATTCAGATCATTGCCTTCTAAAAAAATATAATCACATTTCCACTGTACCTTTGTATGGTAAAAGTGCCAACTTCGGTATGAGAAACGAAAATTCCGTGGGTGATTCTAAAAACAAAACGCAATCTGTGAACAATCCACATATGGTCAGAAAAACAGCCGCCCGAGTCAGGTTTCACAGATCTGCCGCTAGGTGGCGCTTGGAGCGCCGTGACCGTTCTTCAATTAGTCTTTGCAATTTATGTCGTTAAAGCAAGTAATTTTCGCAAATCATACCATCTATTGCCGTCGTAGATATCAGCTCTAGCCTTTAGCTATAAGGTTTGAACGAAATATCACACTGAAGTCGAGAAAAACGCATTTCCATGTTGCCACTCCCTGGCGTCTTCGGTCGGCCATTAGGTTGGGTGCACGCATGATCCGCCCGACAATTGTGTCCGGTCTGTGCACTCTGTGGCAGTAAGGATGTCCACTTTTTCCAGTGACAGGGACGAAGACCTCAAACGGTCCCTCTCCCGTCACAATTTTCGAGTTTGCTGTTCTACAGGCAAGGTTACCTTAGGTAAGGCAATTCAATCCTAAAATTAATAAAACATTTATGATGTTTCATTATCTGTGACATGAAGAATCAGAATGGGATATGAGTTTCCATAACCATAAAAAGTTTATGAGATTTAATAAACTGCTTCTGATATTTCATAACGAATGTTTATGAAATTTCAGAGCTAAAATGTTATAAAATTTAAGATCCATAGTTATACAATTTTCTTCAGGTCCAGGTTATGAAATTTAAGGGGGTAAACCAGTCTAAATGCAAGGGTTCGGTAAATCGGCTTTTACTCAAAAACCGTCTGAGGTAAAAATCTGAAATTTTATGGGCAGTTCAGACACATATCAAGGTATGCATTCAGGTAATCAGATGTTGATCGCGGTAATGCAGACCGAGTTTATGGCCTCGGAGCGGCGGAGCGACATGCCTCGATGGTGTGCACGATCCTGACCAAACCGATAGTCCTAGAACATTCAAATTTGATATGCATCTTTGGATTGTATGCGGCTATCGTGTGAACCAAGGGTATAAACGTCAAAAAATTTTTAAGGTCGATTTTGAACTTCTGAAATTAAAGGTCCGTTTTTTAGGAAATTTTTTCGAGTTTAAAAAATTCTGGACGAGTCAAATCGCAACGGAACTAAAAGTTGGAGGTTCACACGATAGCGGCACGTCTTATCTACATGTGAAAAAAATTTCAAGTCGATAGCTCAATTTTTGTGGCTTCTACCTTGCACACCAGTTTGAAAACGGGCATTTCGAGAAAAACGCGAAAAACTAAAAAAGACAGTTTTACTTTGCGTTTCCGCGGGGGGCAGTGGAAGGAAGGGAGGGAGGGAGTCTTCAGGGGAGGGGGGGAAGGAGCGACCGTGTCGCGGTGGCGGTGGCGGTTGCAGCGGCGCGACACGGCGCGCCAAGAGTGGAGGGGGACCGAGCCAGGCTGCCTCCCTGCCCGTCCGGCCGCCGCCGCGCCAGGACCTTTGCCGCGCCGCCACGCAGCAACCGCTCATCGGATCGAGACCGGGTTTGCGGCGTCCGACGCAGAAAACGACGGAGAAAATTTTAAAGCATTAAAAAAAAAATCGATTTTTTGAAAATTTTAGACTGGTCTACCCCCTTAAGAGGCATTTTTTTTAGAGTGTTACCCAAATGCAGAGCAACTGCTGTTGGGATCTCGGAGGGACTTCATACTCCTTTAGAACTTCAGAGGGATCTCAGAATGGAAGGGACTTCTTTGGGATATCGGATTTGTCTCGAACTCCCTAATTTGTCCCAGGGAAAAAAATGGTATCTAATAGGGACCATTGTGGAACTTCCACTTCTGTTAGGTACCTACCTCGGCCTGCGGCGCTTCCTGCTTGCCTTCGGCAGCCCGCAGAAAAATGATCATATATGGTCCATATATGATGAGTCATATATGGATCATATTAATTGGGCATATATGTTTCATATATGTTGCATATATGAAACATATTAAAATCATATATGAAACATATATGACCAATTTACGAGAATCATATACGTTTTCATATTTAGTTCATATATGTTATATTACATATATGAGCCATATAAGACTAAATTATCATAAATTAATAAAAAAATTGAAAATTTGACACTAAATTAAGAGTGTAAAAGGTTTAGGATCAAATACCTATGCATTTTCAACAAAAGTACAGAAAGAATGGCCGAAAATAAACCGTTACGAAGTAGGTTTCGAACCAGCGATCTTTGATTCTACAGGCGGTTGCTTTACTTACTACGCTACGACGCTTCCTGGGAGGATCAGGGCTCTGTGACGGTGACCTTCTAGAGCTGGTCTATATCATATATGTCACATATATGTCACATATATGGAGTATATATGGTGGGACTTAGAAAATAAATGATGTGGACGGCCGCGAACCTAGACATTGTCATATATGGTACATATATGGTACATATATGACCAGACGATGATCATATATGTTGATGAAATCCTCATATATGTGTCTAGGAACGCCATATATGAAGTGGAACTGGTCATATATTGTACATATATGACAAGAATATTTTCATATATGATGATGAAATCCTCATATATGTGCCTAGGACTCCATATATGAAGCTGAACCGGTCATGTATGAGACATATATGTGACACTATTGGCATATATGACCGTTAAAAAAGTCATATATGTGCCTAGAAAAATCATATATGTAACATATATGGACCAAATTTTTGCATATATGATCCATGAATACATATATGAAGGATGGACTTTCATATATGGCGTGCATCTCGTCATATATGAATCATATATACCCATATATGTACCATATATGAATCATATATACTCATATATGTACCGTATATGAAACATATATGATCATTTTCCCGCGGGAAGCTGTTTTAAGGGTTAGGACGAGCGTCCGGAATGGCGTCCGCTAACCTTCGCACTTCAAATCCATTTTTATGATATACCTTGCTCTTCTTTCTTGAAAAGATGTCGCCCACGCCACACTAAAATTCATGCAGAATCCGATTCTATGTCACGTATGCCTCGTCGAGGCCATAGATTGTTGGATCAGACTCGATTAAGATGATGGTGACGAGAGTATCCGTTCGAAGCGCATTTTCGGGTCGCTGTCTGCTAAACCGGAAGGGTGCACGAGGATGGTAAATTCATAGTGCGGTTGTGGTAAAGAATGGGGTATATTCCTTAGACTTTAAACTGTGGCTTAGCATTCCGGGATTTTCAAAATAGGTTCGTATTACAGGCAGGTCGGCTGAAATGTTTACCAGTGCGTCCCGGTCGCGTCGTCTGCTGGTCCCGACCGGCCGTGGCGAGCCGCTCGAGACATGGCCCCAGCCTCACCTAGGGAGTTTCCACCCGCTGGCGGAGGTCGTCATCACTATGGTTAAATGGGGTCTATGGTGAAGGCGCACTGTGGGGAGTACCACCATGGTTCTGCCGTGTCCACCATGGTGGAGATCGTTCCATAGTGCTCGTCACCATGGTGCCTGGCGTGCCCATGGTGGAAGCTGCACCATGGTGTTTGTCGCCATGGTGGCGCTCGCACCACAGTAATGTTCTCTTGCCCGTGCGTTCCAGTCTCCGAGGTTTATTCAGAAATAGTCTGTAACATTTAAATTACTAGAGATAGAGAGACCGTGACTTAACAATCGTGCGTAGAATCGAATTTTCACTGGGGTGCGGCCATAGTTAGGCACCGCATTTAATTTGTTGGTCGCTGTGACCAGCTATTTAAAGACACCATGAGGCACTCCACCATTGAGCGGTTAACTATGGGGCAGAACACCATGCGGCGCGGCAGCGCACCATAGGGGAGCCACCCCTTATGGTGCAGATCGCCATGCTCCATTTCGCCATGGTCAAGATCATCTGACCATGGCGATACGTGGATCACCAAGGTCAGCCATCGCCATGGCCCAGCCCATGGTTTTTTTAGTCTCGGCGCCCCGGTCTTCGTCGATAACGCTTCGAAGCAGACGCGGACCTGGGCGATGACGAGGGCGACGTTCTCCCGCTTGATGCTGCCGACATTCCTGATGACTATCGTAGGGTTGGTTCCTACGCGGGCCGTCCCGGCGGCGAGGCCGTTGACAGACGCCGTCAGAAGGCCGCGGCGCGGCGAGGCATGCCGGGGTCGCGGGTGAGCGTATGGAAGGAGCGCGTCGGTGGAAAGTCCGCACCTCCACAATATGTCGTGACTTCGGGGTGGTGCAAGGCAATGGAGTCATTATTTCTCAAATCAACGAACCGCAAACCCCTTGGTATCTCCGATTTGGCTCAAACTTTGTGGATCCTAAGGGATTAGGGTAGAGAGACCTGAAAAAAATTTTCAGACCTCTAGGTACCACCCAAGGCCTGCTGTGGAACATGGCTATTTTGAAGGAAAACTACGAGTAAGAAAACCATAAAAGTAAATGGTTGAAATATAAGTCAATTTTAAAACTGAGGCTTTTGGCTGTTAGATATTCTTAAAGAGCATAAAAAACTGATCTAACCCCAGGGAAAGGTACGGTCTGTGGGCAGTTTACATATTGTCGGCGACAACTGGAATTAGGCAAATCTTCGGCAGATGTAACGCAGATAACACACAGTTGATCTCCAGAAAATTGGCAGACAATTAGCAGACAGTCCGCACGGCTGACCGGCAGACATTTGGCAGACAATTCGCAGATAATTGGCTGTTGCTGAGTAGTGGATCCGCAGATGAACCACAGCTCTTATAGTCTGTGGATTGTCCGAAAACGGACCGCGGGTTGTCTGCAAATTGTCTGCGAATGTACCAGCGCAGCAAACCATCCGCAGACAATTCGCAGACAAACCCAAACGGCCCGGCCACTCACTTTGTGGTCTGCGGATTGTCTGCGCATCATTGTGGCGTCTACGACAATCTGCAGTCAATTCGCAGGCATGGCGCCCACGTCGCACGGCGCGTCAGAAACGGCGTCAGATTCAAATGAGTTCCAGCTTGGTGTGCGTTCAGAGATATTTGGGGAAGGCAGAAAAAAAGGGAAAAGTTTTCCATGGACGGATTGTCGTTAACTTTAATATAAAAAAAAATTTCATTCCATTTCTTGATAGTTCAAAGGAATAGACAAGAAAAAGGGCCTGTCAATGGTCATTTTAAAGCACACACAATTGAGATCACTGATTGGTACAACACAATATTCTTCAGTAGGAGTACATGAAATAATTGAAGAAATGGTGGCGGCAGGTACATTTACAGTAAAGGGGTAACTAAAAACATACCTTTGAATTAAAGCATAGCACCATGAGGGATGATCGCAATAACTATTTTCACAAAAACAGTTAGTTATCCTTACAAATATTTTTAAAGAGCCAAATCCTTGTCCATTCTCGAAATGTTTTCCATGGACGGATTGTCGTTAACTTTAATATATATAAAAAAAAAATTAATATGAAAAAAAATTGTTCCATTTCTTGAGATCAATAATTTGTAGAATATTATATTATATTGAAGAATGGTTCAGAAAATGTCAAAGATATAAACAAAAACAAAAATAAAACAATAAACAACAACTAGGCATTTTGACTAGAAATTAAATTACTTGGTACTGGATACCAAAATATGACACACAAGAGTTCTGCAAATCGAAAAGCATACATTGTATGCTCTACCTGGAGCATGCCTGCAAGCACGCTCTAGCTAGCGCATGCCTGCCAAGCATGCACTAACAAGTGCATACCTGCCATGTACACACTTACTGGAGCATATATCTAGTGCATAAGAGATAGGGAGTTTTCTGCTCCAGTAAGTGTGTACATGGCAGGTATGCACTTGTTAGTGCATGCTTGGCAGGCATGCGCTAGCTAGAGCGTGCTTGCAGGCATGCTTCAGGTAGAGCATACAATGTACGCTTTTAGATTTGTGTAGAGATCTTACTATGAGTGCCACTTGGAATAGAAATAAATTAATGGGTCGCACCTTATATCACAAAAACAAAAACAAGGACACACAAGGCTTTTCCGGCTTAGAGCCAGTTAAACATTCAACACTTCATTTGAAGTTCGTAGCAGCGTGAGGAGATCCAATGGGTCATCTGGGTTTTCATTGGCATCTTCTCCGTGGTTGTCTGCAGAAGTCCCAGGTAAGTTCACAGAGAGGTTCTGAGACACATGATTTTGGACTGGAAAACCAAAAATTTCTGAGATGTTGCAAAATTTAATTTAACTCAATTTTGTTGGCATTTTAAAAAAACGTGACAAATATTATTTTTAATTTATTATCTTCTAGCCAAAACAGTAGATGCTTACCTGTATGGGGGACTGATGTGTTAATCATTAACTGTATGTTTTCTAGAGCTGTGCCCGCATTGAGCTTGAGCCTTACAGAGTTAATAGTGCAGTTCATTGAATTTGCCCAACCATTCACTGGAGAGTAGCCCTTTGATCTGTGATCAATATATACTATTAACAGAAATAAAAATGAGTCAATATATTAAAAAAAAAGATAACAGTGAGTTTGCCCAACAAAAAAAATTACCTATAAGAGCTTTGACAATGTCACTAGGCAAAGGCAGTTTAGTAGGCCCCTTCCCTTTGGCAGTGATATATGGGAGACACATTACTTTCTCTGGTACTAGTTCCTTGAGCAGAAGAGACATGTAGTGCCCTGGTCTATGGTGGGCCAAGTTATGGTAAGTTTGCAAAATGTGCGCATTTATATAAACATTGATGCCCACCACTAAGACAACCTGCAATCATAATTTTTTTAATGTTACAATTAACATTAACCAAAGCAGATAAAGGAGCACTGAGAAATGAGAAGAGTATTTATTTTATACATAACATTATAACTTACATCAGCTGAGCAGGTTGGTGCAAGACATGGTAGTCTTGACAGAATGCTCTGTACTTCATCTGGAGTTGGAACGGAGGGTAGTGCTGCCAGTGCCTGCCTCAGTTCAATTCTGTTGAACGGTGGCAGTGTAGGTTCAATTGGGGCTCCAGACAGGCTGGCTGACCTTTCTATAACAACAAAAAATATTTTGAAGCATTACAAGGAAAACAAAAATGACAAATGCTATTAAAACTTAAAATGATGTACAAGTAGCTACACGTAGCTAAAAGTCGAAGTCGACACACAAGTACTCACCGACATGATGCAGCAAGTGACCATCAGCCTCGGCTTGTGCTATGCCTCGACGGTAGGAAATTTTTTGTCTAAGCTCACACTCTCTCCTACAAGGAATGCCTAAACCATTACGACAAGGGTTGCCATTCGAATCAAACCTCATTGATTTTAATTTTCGTTCAGAACCTGCAACAGATAATAAATACTTCAAATAATAACAGTTTTAATAAGTCATTTGTAAAAATAATTTGGGATTTTACTAAAGAAATTACATAACATAGGAACTTTAGATATTTACAAAGCTTCTAGTGGCAACTTTGTGAATTCAGATGATTTTTACAGAGTAGAAAGGGAGATCATGATGTCTTTTTAAGTTGCAAGTTCTACTTTGAGGTCAAATGACATGTGAAACGGGAGGTTAATTTTTTGATTTGCCCTTTGCCTACATTTAAAATGACGCGTTTGCAACAAAACTTTAAAAGAAATTGTAAAATAAAATCAAAATGAAAAAAAAATGGAGAAACAACTTACCAAGCTCAACAACAGTACCCTTGTGTACTGAATCCTTATCCTTGCTCAACTTGACATTAACAGGGGAACCTTTTTGTAGGTTAGTTGGGTCCCCTAAAATCTTTTTAAAATTTACAACATCGCCGCAAGGGACTTTGCAGTCATTCCAGAACACGTAAACGAATTTGGTTATTCGTGGACCCCTTTTGGGCCCGGATCCACGGCGGCTGGACATTCTATGAAATAAAATATCATAGAGTATTTACAAATCGGACACTACTGGACACTGCTACTACTCAAGCACTACGGTCCAGGGCTTCAACAAAATTTTCAAAACTTTCAAAACACGAAAATGCAGCCACACGCAAACAAAAACATTGAAACTAAAACTTGCCTAGTGGTGGTTTAAAGTCTTACTGAGTTATGATTTAGGACGATGAGATGTTTTCTTTTCACTGGTGGTCTGCTGCTGTCAGTCAATAATAGAAGAAGAGAGAACGCCGAATGTTCTGGGCTCGCAACAATTGGTGACAGTGGAAGCGCCCCGACGGGACAGTCCAGTCTAACACGGAAGGCTATGACCGGCAGCCGACGAGCAAAGCAAAACATGAGGAAAGTGCATCAAAGGTAGCAAGTCAAGTCAATTTAAAAGTGCAGGCTAGATAATTGTAAGCAGTCTAAGCCACTAGATTTCGCCCTATCAATTTTTGTTTACACGTTTAACATGTCAAAGCGACGGAAGCACGGAAGTGATGACGACCTCCCAGGAAGCTCTACGGTTACGAGGTATGAACATAACCTAGAGTGCTAGTTTGATCAAATCTTGTTTGTGTTACACTATTAATGTTTTTTGGTGCAGTCGCCGTGAATATGAACTATCACCACTTAGATCGGATCTTCCACCCATGGAGTCGACACTGCCCCTAAGTCCTAGTGACTTGAGTTTCAACCCAATCGGTAAATACCGTGAAACGGGGTAATTTCGGGCACCCGGGGTAATTTCGTGCATCTCTGCCCGAAAGCATTGCGATGATGCTGCCGTCTAGCGGCGACCTCGGAGGCTTCTCCCGTTGCGCGCATCGCATTCGCCACACTTAAAACCGTCGGATCATTCCTCTGGAGACCAAAACAGATCCAATCTTTCCGAGATACAGTGATTTTCGTATTTTACACTTTTTACCTTAATTCAGTGTATGCGTGAAAACTTCGACTGGCAAGCCAAACCTGTTCACAAACGGTGCATAAGGTATTTTTATTTCGATATGGACATGTTTTGAGCATGCTGTGTCAAATTTTCAATCACCTGCGGCAAATGGTATGGTAAATAGGGGCTCAAAACTAAAAAATTGTTACTTTTAGGGGTAATTTCGGGCACTGAAATGGCATGCAAGGGCAAGCAGGGTTGTTCTGAACACTTTAAATTTCGCAGGGCTAGAGTGGTGTAAGCTTCTTCCAGCTCTTCAGAGCTCTTCTGAACGATGGAGATAATCCATAAACAAAGATAATACTCAACTGCCGCAGCAGTCGCTTTGTAGAACTTTGACTATCATAAAAATGGGCCAAGGCTACATCTGTACTATTTTGTGTAGTATGTACACATCCCATCTTAGTGTCAATGATTGGTTCGTGACTAAAATTTTTTCATGTTTTCCGGGACTTTGACTCTGAGAACGGCCGCATGGCTTGCCGGGTTGCTACGGAATGCAGAGTTTTCCAGAAAGCCCCTGTATCTTCCCAATTGTGCATAAGACTTGCCTCCCATGTACGTCAGTTTCAAGAGAGAGATCCACGACTCATCTTCGCGTAATGTAGTGCGGCCCGAGTTGTATCATTATCAAAAACGAAAAAGGATAAAGGTTCAAGGTTAGACGTTCAACAAGAAGCGTCCTAAATAGCTCCACCCAACTCTCCTAAATATCAAACTATTTGTTCCAATCATGACTTCAAATTATGTATAAATGGCCACCCCTACCATCCCTCTACATCTACATCCTTAAGAATTTCACATTTTATTATATAAGCTCATAAGAAAGAGACAATTATTGATTTTGAGACCATAATCAGAACCAGAAGTCGTTTTTTCCTGGGGTGCCCGAAATTACCCCAAAACACGGGGTTATTTCGGGCACTGCTTTGGGCCCTCCACTGTAAAAACGGTGAGGCGTAGATATCTGGAATTGGCGTCAAATTGAAGCTAAAGGTGGGTAGATGATAAATTTTAACCCTCAGGTCCATGGCAGCACCACGACCTTCACAATTTTAAAAATACCTCTCAAAAGTGCCCGAAATTACCCTGTTTCACGGTATATTGAAAACAAATTTCTTCGTGTAAACAAAAGAATGGTGTGTGGGTGTTTTCATGTTTTTTTAATAACTTTTGCAGTAACATCACGGCCATTGCAAGAAATGACGCAAGGACTTGCAGTAACAGCACACCCATTTCCTTCGCCAAAACACGAACTTCCTGTGATGACACACCCACTGCCTATGCCAAAGCAAGACTTGCTCGCCAGTCAAGAAGGCTTGGCACATATTCACTTGGATGTTGGGACGACAACAGCTTCAGGCCCTTCTTCAATCATAGGTAAAGACTATTGTTTTTCTCATAACTTGAATTTTATTTCTGAAATTGGTGATGTTATGTGCATATTTTTATGTTTGTTTCCAGACAATTTGAATGTACAATTTAGAACTGGTACTGAACCATCCTTTTCAAGTGAAAGGAATGAAGGAACAAGCAGCTTTCGGATCCTACCTTGCTCAGGTAAAGCTACATTTAGTGTGTGACAAGTGAAAATCGTGTCTAATAGAGTTATTTCTTGTTTTTTAAATGTACGTTTATTTTTCTTTGCAGGTATACAATCTGGTTCTTTGCCAATCCTTGAAAGGGACATTGTTTGTGACACATGTGAGCAGCCCCTCTATTTATTTTGATTTATTGACTCTGTCTTATCATTATAAAAAATCTAATGTCTTTTTAATGTTTTGTTTTTAGTGCCAGAACAATCTTTGCCAACCCTTGATTCAAATTTACCAAGTTTTTCATATAATGAGCCTACTATTACTTTTGAGGCCTTTGATAGAACTGGCAGACAAGATGGTAAGTGCATTTTTTTCTTTTGTTGTAGAAGAATTATTTTGCCTATAAATCTGTATATTTTATTGAGTGGTTTATTTTCAGGAGATGAGTTGCCTTTTTTTGATGCTGTGGAGTCACAACTTCACACACTCTCTTTTGATAACTTATTGGGCATCAATCAATGTTTTCTGGAAGACAACGACCCTCATGATAATTTAACTGATGAGGGCCAAGAAGAGGTTGAATGTCCAACTTTAGATCAAACAACAGACTTATATTTTGATGCCCTTGACTCTGAGCCGTTCGACAGTGGTGATCTCCCTACAAGTGATCCTCCCCTCTATGATACAGCTCCTGTTAGTGTCAATGACGCTCTTACTGCATACACAATGATCCAGAAATCTCAAAACGCGGAAAAAAATCCTGCGGTGGCCAGATTGGTAGAAAATGGTTCTGAATTGTGTCTTGTTACTAAAAAAAGTATTTCAGGTCGGTATTGAGGCAGTTAAGGCTGAGTTTTCGTGTCAGGAACAAGTTATTTAATAAATTTTTTGTAAAATCATTGTTTTTCTTTTTTTATTCAGCGGCTACTGGAAAGGCAGAAACAGTTCATTCTATCCTATATTCTAATCATCGGCGCCTCATTTCGGCAATGTATACTGTGAAAAATCTTATTTGTAAGTACACATAATAATCGCAAAATTCAAAGTACATATGTATTCCAACTGACTTTTCGTCAAAATCACAGTTTGAATCAATAATGAATGCTCTAATTTAAACTCAAACAAAAAAAAATATCACAATAAATCACATATTGTAAAGAAAATTCTAACGTAAACTTAAACAAAAACAAAATATCACAATAAATCACATATTGTAAAGAAAATTCTAACGTAAACTTAAACAAAAACAAAATATCACAATAAATCACATATTGTAAAGAAAATCAAGATTCTTCTATTTGCCAATCTGGTGTGTAGTTGACAGCAACTGCCGAACCAATGGTAGGAATTTCAAGCAGGGCCAACATGTCCTGGTCGATAGGCTTCTTCTTTCTCACCCTTTTGTGAGACGACTCAATAATCCTCGGGTCAGATGAGAGAAGCAGCCTTTGGAAAATTTGAAGATTTGCAGTTTTCCAAGATCCTCGGAAAGTGTGGAAAGCGTCATATTTTCTGATGTGCTTGTTTCTAGCCTCTTGTGCCTCTTCTGAAAACATACCTAGAGGCAAGGGCGATGCGGCAATAATATCACCACCATGCATCAACACCTTGTGCACAGAGCATGGCATATAGTACCATTTGTAGTGCCGTAAGTACACTGCCATGGTCTCGTCGCAGTAAGTAGAGAAGGCAACTCTGTTGATAGTAAAGCCCGTGCGAATGACCCTTAGAATTAGGGCAAAACGAGTCAAAAGCTCCAAGTCTACTCCAGTGATATCAGTTAGCTTTTCAACATTGTCAAAAGCGATCCGAGCAGTGTTTCCGTTCGTTGTGGTTCCCACGCCACCAGACTTAGGCACATCAACTTGGATTCCCAGCTCGTCATGAAACCTCTTCTGGAGCTGTGTCTTATGGGTCTTCATGGCTGCTTGATTTGCCTGCCCCGTAACTCTCCACGTTTTGAATGGAAGGTGGATAGCCAAGGAGATAACGAGGGCAAAAAACCTCAACAGTTGGTGCAGTGGGGATGCGCCGAATTGCAACGCTGCCTTGTTGATGGGCTGTTTTTTGATTTTCTGAACATTGTTCAAATCTTTGGGAGTCAGATTACAAACGTCACATGTTTGCATAGATGTGCCAAGGATATTCGACACCATCTTCCCATCAACCATAGTGCAATGTAGCTCATGTTTAACTATGACTTCTCTACCATTGTGCTCAAGTACAGTTGGAGCGAGGGCTTTAATCTCTGCCTCAACGCGCAGAAATTCTTCCTTAGACAATTCTGCAGTTTCTTTCCTCCGCTGAAAATTAAATGGGCGGCAAGAGTATGGTGAAGCCGGAGTTGCATTACGCCACACTATCTTCAAGTCAGGTGTCTTGGAATCATTGCTATCCGCCACACAATCAATTTGCAGCGGCACAACAGACGTAAGGAAAACATGGGAATCTGATCTTAAGGCTTCACCCTCCTGATTTTGCTTGTGTGCCGAATAAGCGCTGCTTCCATCCGCACCCCACTTATGGGTGGCCTTAAGTTGGCAAATTTCTGTGTCACTCAGTCTATCTAGTACTTCCCCTTGACACTCAAGGATAGCCTTAACCGTGTGATCTACGATAGCTTGTACTGGTGCCCTAACACCGGTATCACTAGCCTCAATTGTTTCTGGAGGAGGATAGGAAAGTTTCTTGGCTTCCACAACTTGGTTGTAGTCCGGAAAAATATCAGCATTACGTGCCTTGCAGAAAAGGCGCATTTTCTTGTATTGTGACTCTGAAGCATTTATGTCAGTCACGAAAAATGCTGCTTCCCTAGGAGTGGCTTTCTGAATTGGCGATGAAGTTTCTTTCTCTAGCAACTTACCTGCAATAAACGAAAATTTGTTATTAAATTGGATGCTTAACTGTAACTGAATTTTACTCATGTTGTGTAGTAAAAAAAATTACCTGCAATTTCGGGACATTCAACCACATCGCGAACAAGTTTTGCATCTTGGTTTCGGCCATCTTTACGAAGTTTCATGGTAAGAGCAAGAGACAGCTGCTCCATTGGCTTTTCTTTCACGAGTTCTTCAGTTTTCTTTCGCTGCCCTCGTTCGCAATTATCTCCGAAAGTTTCCTTCTTTGGACGACCGCGGCTACCTGTAAAAGCTGTAGAGGGGAAATACGATTTTTTGTTAAGCCACTCAATCTGAAGTGGATCCTTAAAAAACTTATTCCCATTCCTGCAAAGAAAAAAGAAGACAAGGTTGAAGCACTTAAATGCAAAATAAATTTGAAAAGTTAAAAAAATGATAATTTGACATTTACCTGTGATGTTTCTTCCATCTGGTTCCTGCATTGGAAGCAAATGACTGGCATTTTAAAATGTGCTTTTCTGGGTCTTTTTCTCCAGGAAACCGCTCAATGACCTTGTTCTGAAGTGTGGGTAAGCCTCCCTCTTGCCACCACTCAAACAGCTCCAAATTTGTTATACCCGAAAAAGCCATGCTAAAGACTGAAAACTAGACTATGCAGCACTTGTAGCACAAGTGCCAAAGCTGAATATTGCTTAAAAAATAATTACAGCTAGTGTAAATATGCAATAAAAAAACAATACAAGTTTGCCACACCTTTGTGACAATCCGTTCCAAAAACGGTGTGTTAAACAATTGAAAAGAAAAACAGTGCAAATCTGCCTATGCGGCTAAACACTTCAAAAAGAAAAACTAAACCAGAATATCTCCAAAAACTCTTCGACGATCTGAAAACCTGGAATCACTCGGAAGGACCTGCAGCAAACGCGCGGGAACGGGGCAACTTTACGCAGAAACGACTGTAAAAGGATAAAAGAAGATTAGAATACAGCTATGCCTTCGAAGACAAAAATAACAAAAACACAGATACCATGTTTTTGAGACCTTTGTCTTCATGTAATAAACATTTTTTAAAAATATGTGATTATTGCTAGTATTAACTTTTCCCATTACCCAACCGTTCAGACTAAATATACAGTCCACCTGGAAAAGGCAGCATGGGTACACTCACCACTTGCTTTGGAAGTACATAATTTTACAATCCCCCGCCCCCCATCCACCCCCTTCCCACTTCTTTTCCTCCGGTACCATATCTATCCCCTTCATCAAACCTCAATAAATTTACCGCGCTTTTCTCTTTTTAATTTCTAAGGCCAGGACTGAGGGCAGCGTCGTCTAACGCCATCAAGAAAAAAAAGCGAAATTTTGAGTTTTTCTCTATCTTTGGCCTCAATTTAAGCCCAGAGCCGCAAGTGGCCGCACCCATCGTTGACAAATCCTTTAACTACACCCTAGTGGGAGTCAAATGCCACTTAGGACACAACAACAGCTCACAACAGTCAAGAGATCGGGACCATCAAAAATCAAGTTATTGCTGTTTTTTAGCGTTTGAAAAACCGCTATTGTGCAACACAGACGTCCTCAATGTAAAATCCGGCACTGGCATCTTGAAGAGGGCGTCGAGACGTTTCTGAAAACATATAAACATTATGCATTACGACTTTGCATCACAAATATATACGAGTTTGAAGTTAATACAAATTTACAACAGTGCAAAGTATTAAAAACACTTAACTTTGAGGCCGAAAATCACCATGTTAACATTCTTGAAGCTCAAAACTAAGTTCATATTCGTTTTCTCCAGACATTTTTCTATTAAGTTCACCACTTGGATTCATGAAAATCCCAAAAAAAAATTAGAGGTTTTTTTCCGCGTTTTGAGATTTCTGGATCATTGTGGCTGCAGTGTTAACGTTTATGTTAGGTTGTAGAGTAAGTGGTGAAGTTATGGACCATCTGATATCTTTAATCAATATATTGCTGCCGGCAAGTCATAAGTTTGTAGCTTCACTTTTCTCATTCCACAAGTATTTTGAAAACATAAAAAGTCCTTTAAATTTAATTTATTATTGCTCTGTCTGCACCCAAAGTTTGGCTATTAAAGATTCTATTTGTAACAATTGCACTACTGAAACAAAAGTTGGATTTTACTTGTACACTCCCCTCATAGACCAGTTAAAATGTCTTTATGCTAGGCCAGGATTTGTAGAGCTTTTAGGCTATCGCCACAATAGGACTAAAAAAAATTCAAGCAATATTGAGGACATCTATGATGGTTCCTTATATAAATCAATTGAATATTTATTGACAAGTTTATTAGATGTTACTTTAACATGGAATGCTGATGGCATTTCCCTTTACAAAAGCAGTACGTTTCAGGTATGGCCTATGTACTTTTCGATTAATGAGCTGCCCCCTGGGGTCAGACATAAAGAAGAAAATCTGCTTCTGGGTGGTATTGCTTTCGGTTATGAAAAGCCTCACGCCAACATTTTAATGAAACCTATTTACGAGGACTTACAGTGTCTGGGGAAAGGTGTAGATGTACTTGTGGATGGAAAAGAAACGCCAGATAAAGTAAAATGTTTTCTGTTATGTGGTACTGCTGATGCTCCTGCAAAATCCACATTTATGAGGATGAGTCAATTTAATGGTCATCACGGTTGTCATTGCTGCTATGCTAAAGGAGAAAAGTCTGATCGAACAGAAAATGTTTTTGTTTATCCCTTTGAAGAAGATCTAAGGCCAAGGTCAAAAGAAGCATACTGCGAGGACTTAAAAACCCTAAGCAATGGTATCAAAGGGCCCACATATCTTTTTTGGATGGTTGTGCCATTTTTCATGCTTGCAACAGCGATTGATGTTATGCATTGTGTCTATTTAGGCGTCTGCCGCCAGTTGTTTACTCTATGGTTTCATGAGAAGTATTTTAAGCTTGTCTTTGGCGAGAAAGCAGCAAAAGAGCCACTACTTGCGCTTTTAAGTAAAATGTTTTGTAACTTTAGGCCACCCCATTACTTTGACAGGCCTCCTCGGTCACTGAAGCATGTTAAATATTTCAAAGCATCTGAATTTCGAACTTGGCTTTACAGCACAGCCTTGCCTGTTTTCGAAAAACACATGAAAGAACCTTACTTTGGTCATTTTAAGAAACTTGTAGCTGGTGTAGCGTTGTTAAATCAAGCCAGTGTGTCAACAGCTGATGTTCAATTATCTAGTGAATTACTTACTTCATTTGTTAAACAGTTTCAGGAGTTATTTGGCTTACGGAATATGAGTTTTAATTTACATTGTCTTTTGCATTTACCAAATTCAGTTTTATTGCTCGGACCCTTGTGGGCGACGAGCTGCTTCCCGTATGAAAATATCAATGGGTTACTAGCAAGGCTAGTGCATGGGACTCGGTATGCTGGTTGTCAAATTCAGACTAATTTAGGACTTCTAAGGAAAATCCCATCTTTGATCAATTCTCTTCAAAATGTAACTGTAAAGGCTTACTGTACTAAAGTCATGTCATATCGTAGAAAACTGTCTGTCACTCTCAAGTTGGCCTGGAGAACCTTCGTAGTAGGTAGAATTATCGGGGATCATTCATTCAGTAATCCTAGGTACCATCAGATTCTTACCGACTTATTTCCCTACCAACAATTAAACTTCTTCTTCAGGCTTAAGAAAGGTGGATTTTTGTACGTTGCTGAAGAATATGAACGTGGCATAAGAGATTCTTCAAATGTACAATGTAATTACGAGAATGGACAAGGATTTGGCTCTTTAAAAATATTTGTAAGGATAACTAACTGTTTTTGTGAAAATAGTTATTGCGATCATCCCTCATGGTGCTATGCTTTAATTCAAAGGTATGTTTTTAGTTACCCCTTTACTGTAAATGTACCTGCCGCCACCATTTCTTCAATTATTTCATGTACTCCTACTGAAGAATATTGTGTTGTACCAATCAGTGATCTCAATTGTGTGTGCTTTAAAATGACCATTGACAGGCCCTTTTTCTTGTCTATTCCTTTGAACTATCAAGAAATGGAATGAAATTTTTTTTTATATTAAAGTTAACGACAATCCGTCCATGGAAAACTTTTCCCTTTTTTTCTGCCTTCCCCAAATATCTCTGAACGCACACCAAGCTGGAACTCATTTGAATCTGACGCCGTTTCTGACGCGCCGTGCGACGTGGGCGCCATGCCTGCGAATTGACTGCAGATTGTCGTAGACGCCACAATGATGCGCAGACAATCCGCAGACCACAAAGTGAGTGGCCGGGCCGTTTGGGTTTGTCTGCGAATTGTCTGCGGATGGTTTGCTGCGCTGGTACATTCGCAGACAATTTGCAGACAACCCGCGGTCCGTTTTCGGACAATCCACAGACTATAAGAGCTGTGGTTCATCTGCGGATCCACTACTCAGCAACAGCCAATTATCTGCGAATTGTCTGCCAAATGTCTGCCGGTCAGCCGTGCGGACTGTCTGCTAATTGTCTGCCAATTTTCTGGAGATCAACTGTGTGTTATCTGCGTTACATCTGCCGAAGATTTGCCTAATTCCAGTTGTCGCCGACAATATGTAAACTGCCCACAGACCGTACCTTTCCCTGGGGAAAAAAGTAGGTTTGAACCTCTGATTGACATGCGACATAAGAGTTGAAAATTTATTTAACTTGCAAGGTAAAAGTGCTTGTATCGCAGAAACGTAATCTCTGAATTGGATGATTTTTTGTCTCAAAGCAGTTGTTTATATGGGGAACTCATTGCTGAAAAGAACTGCTTGTAATGGGCCAGCCTTCAGGGCCTAATAGAGCAATAAGTGCATTTTTCAGTGGTTTTTTTCATGTTTTTTAGGCCTTCTTAGCTCTCACTTTGCTGTTCTGGACCTTCAAACCATTCTCTTAAGCAGTCTTTGATCTCAATTGGTCTCCAGGATTTAATTTGTGAAGAAGGACTAGACAAGAGGGTGTTCAAACATGTGCTTTTAGGGGAGTGTAACGTTTGATATTGAAAATAAGTATTATTTCCAGCAAATATTTGACTTTTTGTTTCTGAGTACACTACGTTGAGGTTGTTTAGTATCCTTTTAGTCATAAGATTGTTCCTCCTTCATAATCAGTGTCAAAAAAGGTGATTTGATATGGGAATATTGAACCTCTGACCTGGGAGCGTAAACAATTCAGAATTTTAACTTTAAAGTTTACGCGTAAGGTTTTAGTTCAAGCAGTTAGTCTGAAAAATAGGGCCTGGTATTATTTTCTTTCATCCTATCAAATTGACACATTAATATTAATATAAAATTGGATGTGACAAAGTGTATGAAAGATGTCGTAAGAAATTTTTTTTCTTTTGATTTGTGACATATTTTTTTGATATTTCTGGCAAATATTAAAAGAAAAAAAATAATTCCGAAATATTTTACAGACTTGTCACGTCCATGTTTATTTTAATACTTATGTGTCCCATTGATATGGTATCAAATAGACTAACTGGTTAAACTAAAACCTTGCGCGTAAACTTTAAAGTTAAAATTCTGAATTGTTTACGCTCCCAGGTCAGAGGTTCAATATTCCCATATCAAATCACCTTTTTTGACACTGATTATGAAGGAGGAACAATCTTATGACTAAAAGGATACTAAACAACCTCAACGTAGTGTACTCAGAAACAAAAAGTCAATATTTGCTGGAAATAATACTTATTTTCAATATCAAACGTTACACTCCCCTAAAAGCACATGTTTGAACACCCTCTTGTCTAGTCCTTCTTCACAAATTAAATCCTGGAGACCAATTGAGATAAAAGGACTGCTTAAGAGAATGGTTTGAAGGTCCAGAACAGCAAAGTGAGAGCTAAGAAGGCCTAAAAAACATGAAAAAACCACTGAAAAATGCACTTATTTCTCTATTAGGCCCTGAAGGCTGGCCCATTACAAGCAGTTCTTTTCAGCAATGAGTTCCCCATATAAACAACTGCTTTGAGACAAAAAATCATCCAATTCAGAGATTACGTTTCTGCGATACAAGCACTTTTACCTTGCAAGTTAAATAAATTTTCAACTCTTATGTCGCATGTCAATCAGAGGTTCAAACCTTCTTTTTTAGATCAGTTTTTTATGCTCTTTAAGAATATCTAACAGCCAAAAGCCTCAGTTTTAAAATTGACTTATATTTCAACCATTTACTTTTATGGTTTTCTTACTCGTAGTTTTCCTTCAAAATAGCCATGTTCCACAGCAGGCCTTGGGTGGTACCTAGAGGTCTGAAAATTTTTTTCAGGTCTCTCTACCCTAATCCCTTAGGATCCACAAAGTTTGAGCCAAATCGGAGATACCAAGGGGTTTGCGGTTCGTTGATTTGAGAAATAATGACTCAATGGTGATGGAGTACACAGGTTTATCCAGCGGTAGGTCCACCCCGAGAGACACGGTGCACGAGACATCCGGAGACATCCCCGAAAGAAGGGCCGCAGCAGAAGATTTTGGGGTAAACATTGATGTGTTGCATCAACAGTTCCGGCCGAGGCGTCGCGCCCGGTAGGTAGGCCAGGGCTATCACCGTGGACTACGTACCGGCGTGACAGAAAGAGTCCTGAAAAAGAGAAACAGTTTATTACAAAGAACCCTGTAAAGCAAATGGCAAGCAGAAGCATATAATAAAAATTATAAAAATAAAAATAATAATACCAATAGCTGGAAGCAAGGACCACTTTGAAATAATGACTCACCTTTCGGCCAGCGGAAATATACCAAGATGATAAGACAAAAAAAATAGAGGCACCTCGGTTAGGCTCTGTTGGCTGAAAAAAGTTGTCTGTCCAGATGCTGTGGTCTTAAAGACAACCCATTTTAAAAAAATTTCTCTGAACAAATTTGCTAAATCCTGTCAGAGAAAAAAAAATCAAACTACAAGATGAGCTAACTTTTGCCTAGGCTTGCCTATGCTAGGGGAGCTGTAGAAAACTTACAGTAATTATCAATAGCTTTCAGAGGAATCCTTTTTCTTCTAAAAGAGACAATTTCAATCACCGGCTTGCTTTCATTGAAGAAAAAAAAGGGGACCTAAAAGGGAAAAACAAAAACATGTGACAATACTACAACGGACAAAATACAAACATCAGAGCGTGAATTATTTTGGCTTACATACCATGGAGCGCCTTTGATGTGAGACTTTGACAGCCCAGCAAATACACCACAAAGAAACTGCACCTGACACTCCTAGTCAGCGAGGTGACGATGTTAGTTGACACCTTGTGGACAAATCCTGTACATGAAATAAACAGAGAGCTAGTAACAGAATAAAACATGTATTTGTCTCAATGTGCCAAGACTTACAAAAGTTGAAGAAGCTGCTTGAGAACTTATCTTATCAGGGATTTTTAGTCAAGATTCTTTTTCTTCTATAAGTCTACTTGAAATTGGAAAACACAGGTTTGGTCACTATTCAATTAAAATCTACGAGCACCTGGAGGAAAAATAAAAGAAATGGATTAATAACAGAACTGAAAGAAACATTTCACATTGCTCATGACACAAAACATTTTTGTTTTCATACCATTGAGCGCCTTTCATGTTAGCTTCTGACAACTCAGCAAATACAGCGCAGAGACTGGAGAATCCACTTCTGGCTTCAAGTCAGCCAAGTGACAATGTAAGTTGAAAACTTGGGAACAAATCCTGTACAAAAAATTAACAGAATAAGCAACACAATGTGTAATTATTTCATCAAAATGAGCAAAGACTTACCTTAGCTAAAGAAGCTGCTCGGGAGCTGTTCTAGCTATCAATATATTTTTTTTAATTTCTGATTAATCTTTTCTTTTCCAAATACAAGGTAGGTTTACGTCAGACCGTGTCTTGTCGTAACAGGCTTCGCGATGCTGCGCCAGTTCCGACGATCCACGCCTGGCGTTACGCCTACCTTGGCCTGCGGCGCTCCCTGGTTTGCCTTCGGCAAGCTATTTCAAGGTTCATAGAGGCAATGAGTAGTGCACTACGTGATGAATGGTCGAAGTATATTATTCTAGAATATTTTAGTCGAGGTAGCCCCTACGTGGATGACACTTTGGTCGGGGGTCGAAATGGATTTTATGTTTTGTCATCAGCACCTTCCAAAACATATGAAACGATGTAAAACTTTTTAAAGAATGAAAAGTCACAAAAAATTTGCACTTTACAGCCGTTTTTTAAAGTGTATTTTCGTTGTTACGACTAAATGATTTGAGATAGAAACCTGCATTTTGACGTGTTGTGAGCCAAGGACATACCTAACAACCCTGCAAACTCTCGTCCCGATACGCTGAGCCGTTTGGGAGGAGTACACTGCAAAGCCAAGTGTGAGACAGTCTAACACTTACAAGTGCATACCAACATGTCTCACGCTTGCAAGAGTAAGCCACGTTTGTCTCACGCTTGCAAGTGTGAGACACGGTTTGTTTTACACATGCAAGCGTGGGTTCCGTGGCATTAAAGTACACGAAACCATATGCAGCAAGGGGGGAGACAAACAGTGTCTCACACGGTCTCACACCTGCAGGCGTGAGACAAACCGTGTCTCGCACTTGCAAGCGTGAGACAAACCGTGTCTCACACTTGCAAGCGTGAGACAAATGTTGCTCACACTTGTAAGCGTGAGACATGTTGGTATGCACTTGTACGTGTGAGACGGTCTCACACTTGGATTTGCAGTGTAGTGAGGATACACTGACAGACCGACCGATAGACATGAAAAGTTTGACAACCCCACTGTAGTAACAATATAAAAATGTCTTAATAATGAAAAGCCACTTAAAGGTTACACTTTTTCTGCAGTTTTAAAAGTGTTTTTTCGTTGGTACAACTGACAGAATTGAGATGGACAGCTGCATTCTGACGTGTTTCGAGCCAAGGATATACTCAACAACCCTGCTAAATCTCGCCTCCATCGGCCGAGCCGTTTAGGAGGAGTAGTGCGGACACACAGACAGAAAGGCAGACAGGAAAAGTTTTTGAACCCCAGTGAAGTAACTGGCTTCGCTCATCGCTTAGCCAAAGAAGAGATCATTCCGATTATGGCTTTGTTCATGCCAAAAATTAGTTATTAACATCCGAAAATAAAAGTGTTAGCACACAAAAGAACACAGAGGAAGATAGCCAAGATAAAAGAGCCAATTTTTTTTTCAATGTAATTGGCTGAGCGATTAGCAAAGCCAGTTACCCCAGTGGGCTTGGAAATTTTTGTTTGTGTGAGTGTCCGCACTACTTCTCCTGAACGGCTCAGCTGGTCTGGCTGAGATTTTGCAGGGTTATAAGGAATGTCCTCGGCTCGCCACACACAAAAATGCATTTCAGCTATCTATCTCAATCCATTCAGTAGAACCAACGAAAAAACACTAAACAAACGGCAGTAAAAGGGTACTTTTCAGTGACTTTTCATTCTTCAAAAAGTTTTACACCGTTTTATGTGTTTTTAAAGGTGCTGATGGCAAAAAAAAATACGATTTCAAGAAATCAAGACAGCTAAGGCTAGGACTGCGTTGTGTGTAGTTCTGTTTATGTTTGTCAGCCCATTATAAATAATAATAAAACTTACGTAAAGACCAGCTGCGTATCAATTTGTGTCAAAAACAGACATTTAAGACAGTCTAATAATACCTGAAGGACAAGTTATTCACAGAAACGTGCAGTAAAATAGTCCAGTTCACCCAGCTTTAAGGTTAGAAAAAAGCACAGCCCCCGTGTCCAGATCGTTTCGTCTTAGATTCAGAAGTACCATCAAACTACGCTACAAGGTGCAGCTACACGCCCACTGTATTCAAAAAGGGACTTATAGTCACACTCACACTACGTTAGGGATAGTTTTTCCACAAATGCATTTGCACAGGCACGCAGTTTAATGTCCTATTTCACTCTGATTCAAAGAGTTAAGAACATTTAGGGTTGGTATTTCTGAAAACAAAAGGGCCTGCGCGCAGCGGCGCGGGACACTCTGGCCAACAATCACCGACCGACCGGCCGATCCAAATGGCCACGTTCGAAAACAACGTCTATGCCATTGTTGGAGCTCTTCCAGCTGCAGTAAAAGACAAGTTTGATTCGAACGCGCTTTTTCAGGGGAGCGAGCGTTTTTGGTGTAAGCTGTACAGAGGCGAAAAGGAGCGCTGCTATTGGTCGGATTCCAATTCCGGTGGCTCAGCTCCCCCCTCTCTCTCTGTTTTTCGCTGACGAGTCGAGTTTTGCTATGGAAACGCCGATTTCAACTCAAAATTTCTCAAAATTGGCCCTACACTTTTCAACCACATTTCACCACTGAAATCAGGCTAAAAAGTTCTTCCACTCTGCCAAATCTCATCAAAATCGTATAGAAAATTTCGGATTTGCATAAGGGGCCAGACTGACAATAAAAATTAAAAAAAAAAAAAAAAAACCAACCCCGGTGAGGCTATAAGGCTACTTCGTGCCTAAAAACCAACCCCGGTGAGGCTATAAGGGTACTTCGTGCCTAGAAATCCATTTTAACCTCCGACCAATGTTTTAACCGCGTAAGGGGCCACCTCCACAACGCCCTACATTCTGCAGGATGCTGAGCCCAAAAATGTCATCATGGCATGACTCCAAATGGAAACAGGGGGTCTAACAAAAAGTTGAATGCTGTTTTGACTGTCGATTTGGCATTTGAATACGGATGCATACCAAAAGAACCTAACCTGCCAGGCAAGCGCCGCAGGCCAAGGTAGGTGTAACGCCAGGCGTGGATTGTCAAAACTGGCGCAGCGTCGTGAAGCCTGTGTACGACAAGACACGGTCTGGCCCACACATATCTTGAACTTATCACTTTCGATATGAGACAGGGACTAAACAGAAAACACAGCCAGGACTGCAGAATCTTGTCTACACCACACCGAAAAAAAAGTCTAGTGACAAATACAAGACTGTTCCTCGTTTAAAGAGCACTGCTGCACGGTGGGTTTACGGCAGACCGTGTCTTGTCGTAACAGGCTTCGCGATGCTGCGCCAGTTACGACAATCCACGCCTGGCGTTACACCTACCTTGGCCTACGGCGCTCTCTGCTTGGTTTCGGCAAGTTGTTTCACGGTTTGTTGAGGCAATGAGTGATAAGGGTCGAAATAGATTATGTTAGAAAATTCGGGTCCCTACGCGGTTGAAACTTTCCACGCCTGGCGTTACACCTACCTTGGGCTGCGGCGCTCCCCAGAGTCTTGAATGCCTGCCGGTACGATGCCACTGCGTTCTTCTTTGCATACTCGTACAGTATGCGGTTAGGGTTTTCAGGGGGGAAGCAATTCTAGGTACGAAAACTTGTAAATCCGTCGCCCCAAGGTCTCTAGGGCAATGGGACGCCTGGCGTATTTACTGCGCTACGGTTGATGACGTAGAGCGAGACGGTGTGCATGAACTCGTCAATGAAGACGTTGTCACGACGTTCCACGGTGTCCGTTGTCCGCGATATCCATGTTTCAAGATTTGTTGTGTTGAGGCAATGAGTCATAAAGGGTCGGAATAGATTATGTTAGAAAATTCGGGTCCGTACGCGGTTGAAACTTTGGTCGGGGGTCGAAATGGTTTTTATTCCCGTCATCAGCACCTTCCAAGACATACGCATCTATGTAAAAATGTCTTAAAAATGTGAAGTCACGAGAAAGTTGCACTTGTTCTGCCGCTTTTATAGTGGTTTTTGTTGTTACGACTGAATGAATTGAGATAGAGAATTAAATTTTTGCGTGTGGCGAGCCATGGACATACCAAGTATCCCTGAAAAATCTCAGTCAGATCGGCTGATCGTTCTTTTATAAGATATAAAGTCACTGATAAGGTCAATTTTTCTACCCTTTTTCCAGTGTTTTTACGTTAGTGAAACTGATTGGAATGAGATAGAAGGCAGAATTTTCGTGTAGTGAGCCAAGGGCATTCCTAATAACCCTGCAAAATCTCAGTCAGATCGGCCGAGCCGTGTGTCCGGATTCCGTCGCTTGTGTGCAGAATGGGTTTGCTGTTGGCGGTTTCGATGCAAAACCACGACGGATCCATTCACCTGTCGGTTTCTGCGATTTGGGGCTCCAAGACCACGACAGATTCTGCCACTTCAATTGACTGTGTATTGATAAGATCTTACAGGGTTGCCAGCGACTCACTTTTTACTGGAAGTGCTCACTTTTCTCACTATTTTCGTCGGTTCAGACTCCAAAACTGTAATATTTTGCTACTATTTTCATTAACTGCTGACATACTGTTATAAAGTGACGGTTAAGCTGGCGTCTGCCCTTGGGAAGGATAATGTAGCGGAGCGAAGGTGACTCAAAGTGTGCTTGAAGGTGCCTAAGCAAAGAGGGACCGCACGGCTGGGGTTTCGAAGACTCCCGCGCACCTCCAACAAAAGAAAAATACACTATTTTAATCGTAAGAAAAAAAAACTCCGAAGGCGATCGCATTTTTAGAAGCGTACTAAAATGTATCGCTGAAAACAAAGGAAAATGCGGGAAAAATTTGATTACTCGGTCCTAGTTTAATTTCATAATTTGGCGATATTTTCGTTTATCGCCTCTTAAGACAAGATTTTATGTACTGGCCGGCAGCAACAATGGTATCAAAAAAAAGGGAATAAAAGTGAAGTATCACCTTTGCATGTAGAATATGGCTAGTTACGAAAAAGAGGGGAGCGAAGCCCGCAAGAGATGTTGGGGCCGCGATGACCCGGCCCCCATCGACCATTAGCAGCAGTCTTTTTAGTTCCTTGTTATTTTCTGGATCACCCTAGCCCAATTATCTTATAATTTAAGTCCTTCTTTAATGAGATTTAATTACTTCCCGTGTTCAACTATAGTTATTGGTAAAATGAGTAGTAAAGATGCCGCATTCAGACATGCGCCATTTTGATCCCGCATTCAGACATGAGACATTCAGACAGCCGCCATCTTGGGCGGGCCTAACCCAACCTAACTCAAGGGGGACACATTCAGACATGCCGCCATCTTGAGCGGGCCTAACCCAACCTAACTCAAGGGTGACACATTCTGACATGCCGCCATCTTGAGCGGGCCTAACCCAACCTAACTCAAGGGTGACACATTCTGACATGCCGCCATCTTAAGCGGGCCTAACCCAACCTAACTCAAGGGTGACACATTCTGACATGCCGCCATCTTAAGCGGGCCTAACCCAACCTAACTCAAGGGTGACACATTCTGACATGCGCCATCTTGACTGACCCTAACCTACCCTAAGGGTCGGACATTCTGACATCTTGTGCGAGCCTAACCTAAGTCATGTTTGTACTTGTCCGCCGCACCGGGGGACCGTCCGTGAACGCGCGCCGTCCGGGAATGCCGAGCCGAGTCCGAGAACGCGTTTGAATTTTCGCGCCGCGCCGTTGCGGGCCGCCGCCGGAGGGGGAACCGCGTCTAGAGCTGTGCGGTGAATGGATTTCCCACCGATTCACCGGTGACTCGAATCACCGGCGGTGTCACCGGTGGGCGGTGATTAGTTATTCACCGGTGATTTTCGAACCACCGGTAGTTTGAGAATCACCGGTAGTCTGAAAATCACCGATAGGTTGAAAATCACCGAAAATACCGATGATTAAAAGAACGCTTAGCTTAAATAGCTGTTGAAGGTGTGTTTTGCTTAAATGTAGTTGTCTGGGTATCCTGGTAGTTGGAATTGGAAGTAGAAGAGAAGCGCAAAGTAAGAAAACTACTGTTAGGATAGAAAAATTGTATATTGTCTCCGAAAAACAAAAGAGAAAAAAAAGGGCAACAAAGTTGAAGTTGAGTACATAGGACAATGCTTATTCAAAGAAAAAACTCTGCGCTCTCAGCGTAGCGTGATCCGATCGCCGGTGTCACCGGTTAATCAGTGATTGTGGTTGGTACCGATGATTCGGTTAACCGGTGATGCGATTAACCGTTGATTCGTACCGGTGATTCGGTGATCCGGTTAACCGGTGATTTCAAAATCACCGTATTGGTGACCCGGTGATTCAAATCACCGAAAAAATCACCGATTAACCGGTTAACCGCACAGCTCTAACCGCGTCGTGTCGAGCCGGGCCGGGACTGCGAGGCGGTGTTGCCGCGTCAAAATAAAATGTTTTTTAAGGGGCCTAACCAGCATCTCCCCTGCGCCGGGTGGGGTGTGTGGGGGTAGGGGGGGAGGGAGAATTTTAGGGTAAATGGGGGTGGGGGCTATAGAGTGTGGGGTTTATGTGGTTGGGGGTTGAGGAATAAGGTGGGAGTATTCGCTATTTTGGCACTTTTGGAACAGGATTGGCACAAAATTGGCACTTTTGGAACAGAATTGGCACAAAATTGGCACTATTGGAACAGGATTGGCACAAAATTGGCACTATTGGAACAGGATTGGCACAAAATTGGCACTATTGGAACAGGATTGGCACAAAATTGGCACTATTAGAACAGGATTGGAACAGGATTGGCACAAAATTGGCACTATTGGCACAGGATTGGCACAAAATTGGCACTTATTTTCGGGGCTTTTTAGCTCTTCACCATGTTTTCCAGGAGAGGCGGTCCCCCCTTGATTTCCGACTACTTGAAAAAGAAGGCGGTTTTGATTTTATTTTTTGGGTTTTTACTTGGTGTTTGATTTTGGACGTGATAATTTTTTTCTGTGTTGGTTGCGGTCTGTGTATTCCACTACCCGTTTGCTTGGCTTTCAGAATGGCTGTTCTGCGTTTCTCATTTCCCACTAAGTCCATAGGGATATTAATTTTAGCGACGGCTGGAATGAATTCAGTTAAACCGACTGGCTCAAAACTCTTGCGATATCGGGTGAGGTCGCTTATGAAATCTATGATATTTGACCGAGGTAGGGGAATTCCATGTATAGACACAATGCCTGTGGTGTCCCATGTGATCGGTGAACCCGCTGTTGACAAGTAATCGTGTATTTTGACCGCCTGTACTTGGTACGATTTAGGGATCACTGATAAAAGTTCTTGACGCAGTGGGCCAACAAGTGTTGGGGCGGGCTCTCCTGCGGATGCTGATTTAACTTCAATGGGTACGGGTTTGCGTGATTCGTTGGCGAAGTAAAGGTAACGTTGGAGCACCTCATTGTACTTTTTCCACTTTTCTGAGTCGTGGGCGTACTCTGTTTTGAGAATGTTGTTCATTTCTGTATCGAGGGCCCCCATTTGTGTATATGAGATAGAAGGGGTGGGGTCCTTCAACCTTTCCATACTTTCGTATGGTATAAGAATTTTGTGTTTGGCGTGAGTCATTGGAACAGGCTAGGAAGCACTGATGCTACAGCTGACAATAATAAAGGTAGAAACGATCCACCGTGTTGAACAAGACGACGTTTTTTCGTCCGCCAACCCTCACCTTTTTGGGCTAATTGACGTAAAATATCACGATATTCCCTAAGTCTGTTACGTTGATCGGGTGTAAGAGGTATGTTGCCCAAAAGTAAATTGTCACAGATTTCGCAAATAGCATAAACAATGGGTTTGTCAGCACTGTGGAGGACTGCTTTGCGCAGATTGGGTTTAGCAGACTGGAGGACTTGTAGAACAGCGTGGTGTGTCTTGACTCTAGGAGCCATGATCAAGTAATGCTTCTCATTTGGTCGTGTCTCGCCCTTATATAGCTTGGAAGGGTCCAAGTCCGTTGGTAAGGAGATCAGCCGATAGGTGGCGCCAGTGTGGCTCGCGATTAGGTATAAAAGGAGGTGTTTACACGCATGACACACACTTCTCCATAGCTCGTCAATGAGTACGGACCCACAACGAAAAAAAATATGATAAAGCATACGCCAACTAGCACTCAGTTGCACCTAAATGGACACACATATTACAAAAGAGACACTAACAACGGCAAAATACTGGAGATGCGTTCAATTCAGAAGTGACCAGTGTGGGGCTACAGCCATAACCCACCAATCTACTCGTGGCGTCGAAGTCATGAAAGAAGGAGTACACTCACACCCACCTAAACCTACTTCAGACGAACGGGACTCCGAAATAGAGAGGGATGAGCCTTTTGAGTCCTCTCATTCATCCTTGGCTAGCGAACATAGTGACGACACAAGTGATGATGAAGACAGTGAGAGTGAGCAAAGTGATGATTCCAGCTCCGAAGAGAGCGAGAGAGAAGGAAAGCAGTGGGAATCGTGGGAAGAGGAGACGGATGTCGAGGAAATGGACGCGGAAGATGACGATATGGATACCGAAGACGGGTCCGATGATGAGAGTGAAAATGATGAATTAAGTGAATTGGATAGTGTGACACTCCTCATGACAAAATTGAAACTGCACAAAAAAGCTATGAGCAATCTCAGTACCGAGAGTGGTCCCGTTAGAGAAGCTATCTTGCAAGAAGCCTCTAAGAATCTTATTTGCTTTCTTTGTGAAATTTGCTGGAACCTACTAAATGGGTACTTTGACCTAAAAAAGCACGAAAAAAATATACTTAGACTTTTCGTAGAGGATATACGAGCAATGACAGATGAAGATATAAGTTGGCCGCATAAAAAAGAATCACTCGTGGAGCGGGCACGCGATCCATTCATACCCATCCTTTTAAATGTTCTCCTACCCCACCTCACATAGGCCCTTCCAAAATATCCCTTTGTCCTGCCATTCTGAAAGCCAAGCAAACGGGTAGTGGAATACACAGACCGCAACCAACACAGAAAAAAATTATCACGTCCAAAATCAAACACCAAGTAAAAACCCAAAAAATAAAATCAAAACCGCCTTCTTTTTCAAGTAGTCGGAAATCAAGGGGGGACCGCCTCTCCTGGAAAACATGGTGAAGAGCTAAAAAGCCCCGAAAATAAGTGCCAATTTTGTGCCAATCCTGTGCCAATAGTGCCAATTTTGTGCCAATCCTGTTCCAATCCTGTTCTAATAGTGCCAATTTTGTGCCAATCCTGTTCCAATAGTGCCAATTTTGTGCCAATCCTGTTCCAATAGTGCCAATTTTGTGCCAATCCTGTTCCAATAGTGCCAATTTTGTGCCAATTCTGTTCCAAAAGTGCCAATTTTGTGCCAATCCTGTTCCAAAAGTGCCAAAATAGCGAATACTCCCACCTTATTCCTCAACCCCCAACCACATAAACCCCACACTCTATAGCCCCCACCCCAATTTACCCTAAAATTCTCCCTCCCCCCCTACCCCCACACACCCCACCCGGCGCAGGGGAGATGCTGGTTAGGCCCCTTAAAAAACATTTTATTTTGACGCGGCAACACCGCCTCGCGGTCCCGGCCCGGCTCGACACGACGCGGTTCCCCCTCCGGCGGCGGCCCGCAACGGCGCGGCGCGAAAATTCAAACGCGTTCTCGGACTCGGCTCGGCATTCCCGGACGGCGCGCGTTCACGGACGGTCCCCCGGTGCGGCGGACAAGTACAAACATGACTTAGGTTAGGCTCGCACAAGATGTCAGAATGTCCGACCCTTAGGGTAGGTTAGGGTCAGTCAAGATGGCGCATGTCAGAATGTGTCACCCTTGAGTTAGGTTGGGTTAGGCCCGCTTAAGATGGCGGCATGTCAGAATGTGTCACCCTTGAGTTAGGTTGGGTTAGGCCCGCTTAAGATGGCGGCATGTCAGAATGTGTCACCCTTGAGTTAGGTTGGGTTAGGCCCGCTCAAGATGGCGGCATGTCAGAATGTGTCACCCTTGAGTTAGGTTGGGTTAGGCCCGCTCAAGATGGCGGCATGTCTGAATGTGTCCCCCTTGAGTTAGGTTGGGTTAGGCCCGCCCAAGATGGCGGCTGTCTGAATGTCTCATGTCTGAATGCGGGATCAAAATGGCGCATGTCTGAATGCGGCATCTTTACTACTAAAATGACCCAAATATGTTATTTAATTTCCGTTTATATAGCATAATCCTATTATTTCATTTATGAATACTTTTCTTTTTAAGAACCACCGAAACCTCATGTTCTTACCTAATTTTGCTCACTTTTACTCGGTTTTGGTACTCTTCCCCTCACTTTTTGCTCACTTTTCGCCCAGAAAATGTCACTTTTCTCACTCCCTTTTCGGAGCTGAACTGCTGGCATCCCTACGCAAGCAAATTTAACTAACTTTGGCCATTTGAGACAGATAAGA
This sequence comes from Stenchaetothrips biformis, assembly GCA_030522485.1. Taxonomy (NCBI): domain Eukaryota; kingdom Metazoa; phylum Arthropoda; class Insecta; order Thysanoptera; family Thripidae; genus Stenchaetothrips; species Stenchaetothrips biformis. The sequence goes on from CM060086.1 coordinate 8,739,246, forward strand.
AAGTTGGCAGAACATTTCGTCAGGTACCACTGGTTCCTTTGATGTTACATCTTGAAGTTTTTTGTATAAATTAAACAGCGAATTATCTGATTGGAAGCTACCTCAAATGATCAATTTAACGAAATTCGCTAGCGGTTCAGATAAGAGAACATCTTTTTAAAAAACCCCTCGAATTTTGTGCCCACGTTGAGACGTTAATCATCTAATGAAAGAAAAACTTAAAAGTATGCAGTGCCCATAGACGGAAACAAAATTCTTTCATCATGGGATGTGATTATAAGCCCAGTTTATGAACTGCATAACTTGCTCAGAACCTTGCGAAGAATGTGTTCGCATTACAAACTACTGAGTTTGCACCCTGCAAAGAATTAGGCTTGATTGTATTACGAACTGACCGAATTTTCCAAGCAATGTGCTTACAATACTAACAGGTTGTTTGCAAATTGCAAAGAACTTGCTCGCAAATTGCGAAGTAGTGATTTGCATTACGGATGCGTCCTTTGCATGACGAACAAACCAGGTTCTTTGCAAGCTTACGAACGCATCGGTTCATAAGGTTTTATGAGTGTGGCATAACAAGTTGAGTGATGTTTGTGTCTAGCTCATGAGGTACAGAAGAAGAAGTATAGAAACGCCCATCTTCAATTTGAGAAGGAAACAAACCACAGTTTTTCTTGTCCAATATTGAAACCCAAGGGCCATTTTGTGCGCGATTTTATGCTTTTTCAGATGCTTTTTACCGATTGGAAAAAAGTTAAAAACTTTGTCTGAAGTCGTGCGCGCAGTGACACTATGTCATTTTGCAGACCTGTTCTGCATGCACCGTAAGTACCTTTATTCAATGCTAAGGGGAAAAACTTTTTTTTGAAAATGTTGTGAAAAAGTCATTCTTTAAGATGATGCCTGCCGTTTGTCTCTAGCATTCATACCAATCTTTTTATTGGGGTCCAAACAGGACGTTCGAAAATCCTTAAAACACGTGCACATGACGCTACTGCCCCCTTAAACGAGAGCATCCTTAAGAATTTCAGCTTCACAATCGTATCCTAATTTTCCTCCAAACAAGCTTAATGATGAAATGAAGTGACGCTCGGGTCGCCTGGTTCGTCTGCCGGCCACCACGCACCGGGCTGGCCGTGGCAAGGGGATATAACTTTGAATTTCAGTGTATAAATTTTTGAATTCCACATGAATTTCGGATGAATTTCAATGAATTGCAGACAAATTTCTAGGAATTTCGATATGAATTTCACTAGTTTTTGAAGAATTTCTTTGAATTCGACTAATTTTCATAAATTTGGAAGAAATTGGACTAAAATTCAAGATTGACCATGAATTTTGGTGTACAAATTTTTTTGAGTTGTTTCCCCTTGGGCCGTGGCGTCCCTGTTTCACACGCCACCCACGCCACCTGCTGATGGCGAAGTCGCACCAGACCCTTCTCCGTTTCGATGCATTCGCTAACCCCCTTCCGCCCGTTCCCTTCCCCTCCCCCTGACCATGGCGAGATCAATAGCATTGAAATGCCCGCCAGTGTCTGTTGGTGTGCATCAAAGTGTGCACGTCGTCGGCGCGAACCACGGACACCGCAAAGCCTAAGGTCAGACTTCTCGCCACTGGATTGGCGAGACACTAAGTGTTGCCATGTAATTGGTCAGACTAATAAACCCAATCAATACGGTCCTTACGGCCCGTACCGCGGTCAGTCAAAAAAGTCTCACCGCTTTGTGGTGAGACATTTTTGTGTGACCAAATTTCGGCGAGACTTTCAGGCCTGACCAAAACTGCTCACGACAGTAAATAGCAGGTGCGGCATCGCGGCCACTCTTTCGGCCAAACTGTGTACATTGTACAGAGTATAAACTCCTTTATTATTTGTGCAAATCCTGTGTGAGCTTACATCTAGCACAGAACGAGCACCGAATCATAACTCAAAGTCTAATGGAGTGAAACTCTCGTTCTGCAACTTAAATAAGTGGCCTAAATTAGAGCTTGGCTTCATCTCTGAAAGTATTGGGAATTCGCCAAAACTGTTTTTAGGCAAGAAACTAAACACACGGCGATCCTTTTGGTCCAAGTCGGTGATTCGGCATGGAATGACCCACCACTAAATTGATACTGAGACAAGTATTCTAAAAAAGTGATTAAAATCCTTAAGGCTTTCTGCTTGACAGTATTATTTAGAAAATGATAGCACCATTTTATTTTTGGTGTAGAGATAACGTGACATTTATCTCTTGCACCCCCAGTTCATTTGTCATTGATGGAGATCCGTCAAGTTAGCCCATTTTACATCCCTAGTTTTCATTTAATGGAACTGAGTGAGGAATCAACTAGAGCCTTATGATGCCTATTGTTGTTGAAAACAGTTTTCGGTTGAAAACTCAATTTTCGATCAGTCAACCGGGCTCACAACTCTGCCGCTTCACAGCCCACTTGCTTCGCCACGATGCAAGCCGTGCAAGACATGGACGAGGTGGTGATATCCGGCGTGGGCGGCCACTTCCCGGAGTGCGACGGCCTGCAGGAGTACCGCGAGAAGCTGCTGCAGAACCTGCACCTCATCAGCGATGGCGCGGGCGAGCTGCAGCCGAGTGAGTGCACTGCACAACTTGCCCTGCTCAACACTGCAAGATAAAGTGTAGATAGTACAACAAAAGTACAACAAAAACTGTACAATAAAAGTACAACAGGGATTGTAGAAAGTACAACGAGAATTGTACAAACCACAACGAGGCCTGGACTGCACAGCACTCGTCATGCCGGTCCCATTGTACTTTGTACAACAATTGTACAACAATTGTTGTACTTTGAAAGTACAATAAATTCCTGATAAAAAATTTGCCAGTAATTTGTGTACTTTCGTTGTGGTCTTTTCTTGCAGTGAACCATGACGTCATTTACACTTTGCAGTCGTGTTTCGCATCCGTGTGGTCGTCTACAGTAAAATCAGCCAAATGTACTCGAGAAAGGAGAAAGTCAAAAGAGTGCATGGCATGCTTTACCTGAGAGTAAACCTCAAAGCACGCTTCATCCTCTGGAGTGCTCGCAAGCATGCTCTGACCTGAAGCATGCATCACAAGCACACTCTCTAGTATGAAGCGTGATGCAGCAAGGCTTCATCCCAACGAAAAAGCACGATTCATCCAAGACAGTGCTTGCAAGCATTGTCCACCCCCTCTAGAATTCAAGAGAATGCATGGCATGCTCCACCTGGGAGTAAGCCTCAAAGCACGCTCCAGCGTGGAGAGAGCTTGCAAGCACTCTCTAGGAAGATGCATGCTTTTTCGTTGATGTGAAGCCTTTTTGAAGCACACTCCAATTAAGAGAGTGCTTGCAAGCATGCTCCACCGTGGAGCATGCTTGTCAGGCATGCTCCAGGGTAGAGCATGCTTGCAAGTACTCTCCACGCTGGAGCGTGCCTTGAGGCTTTCTCAGATGGAGTATGTCATGCACTCTCTTGAGTTTCAAGAGCTGAAGCATGCTTTTCTTGCATGCTAGCATGCGTGCAAGCGCTCTGCAGGATGAAGCGAGCTTTGAGGTATACTTCCAGGTGAAGCATGCCATGCTCTCCCTTGACTTTCTAGAGAATGCGGGATAGGGCAAGGGACTTTCCCTACCCATACTACGTATATGATTTTTTTTCATCGGGAGGGCGGGGAATCTTGCAAAACATAACGTTCGGTCACAACAAAGACGCAAGGGGCACACCAAATCGATAAGTTTTTTTTTTTGTTTTTTTTTTCGTGCAAAGCTTTGCACCACATTGAGCATACGCGTGAAATGCACTAGTTTTTGCGCCACCAGGTGCTACGTAACAATGCGCATTGTGCATTTTAAAACGTATGATCAATTCCGTACAAAGCTACACTCTCAGCGCGTTACTGACTTTTTTCTCATTAACTACGTACTTGTTTAAGCAAACATAATACTTAGTATATTTTGAGTAAGTATGACCAATTTGCTTTGTAAAATTATTTACAATGCCTAATTGTCAGTACGCTACTTAACAATTCATAAGTAGTTCCTTAAAAAACGGAAAGTACGTATTATGGTTGCACAAATTACTTGGATAACTATTGACAAACTGACCAAAAAGTCAATAGCGCGCTGAGAGTGTATGCTCAAAAAAACTTCCTAAGATCGAGGGTTTTCAGTAAATTACGTAGTATTTCTTATTACATAAATATTTTCAGCTTTTTCATACGCGAATGTTTTCTACTAATGCTTCATGACGGCATTTTATTAACGCGAAAAACATCAGAACTGTGCGTCCTTCGGCTATTCGCTTCCTTCTTGGAACTGCGTTGGGTGCTGCTATACAAATAAAATAGCATGCGCTTTAGCTGGAGCATGTCGGCAACCTCGCTCTGGGGAGCATGCTCTTAATGGTGCATATCTCGTGCGTTAGGAATAAGGAAGTTTCTTCTCCCGTCAGCGTGTACTTGGCATGTATGCACCAGTTACTGCAAAGTTGGCAGGCATGCGCTTGCTAGAGCATGCCTGCAGGCATACTCTAGCTAGAGCATACTGCACACTATTCGGTTTGTAGAGTGAGAGAATAGATCGGTGATCAGTGCATCATCTGTATTCCGTCCTGAACTAACGGCACCCCCTCAGGATACACCGCCGATTCGCCTCGTCCTGACCCCACCGCCACCTTCAGCACGGAGAACATGAAGCGCGGCAAGATGCGCCACGTTGACAAGTTCGACAACGTCTTCTTCGCCATGCACTCCAAGCTGGCCAACTTCACCATGCCCAACTGGCGGGCTCTGCTGGAGTCCACCATGGAGGCCGTCATCGACGCAGGTACGGGGCGTGCATCCAAAATAGGCAACTGTTGACCTCACTCTCATATTCTTACGCTGAAACGGTCTGCGTAACACACGCTGAAAACATTACGAAGTATTTCGAGCATACATAATAAAAACTATTTTACTTTGTTATACGAAGAAATAGTTCGTAATTTACGAACTATTTTGTTTGTAAGCTTATGTATGCTCCACAATACTTTGTTATATGGAGCTACTTTACTTCGTAAGGCTTAAATAGTTTGTAAGGTTTTCAGAGTGCATACGTAAAAATGCAAACATGCATACTACAACATAATTCATCGTACCTTACGCTTAATCATGCGTAATACGATGAAATCATACGTACCTTATGTACGAAACATACATAATACGGCTAAATCATGCATACCTTACGTACACAACTATGCATATTACGTACGTGCAAATTTAAGCATACCTTACGGTGACAAATCATCGTATTATGTATAAAAATCATCGTAAGAAAATGAGCGTGCTCCCCCCCTTCTCTCTTTTCTCCCTCTCCCTCTCCCCCCTCTCTCTCTCTCTCTCTCTCTCTCTCTCTCTCTCTCTCTCTCTCTCTCTCTCTTTCTCTTTCTCTTTGACCTGTATAACCTGACCTTCCCACTAGAAACCCAACTGTCTACAGTCGATTCTGGTTAGCTGACACGCTTTGGCACGGAGTCATTCCTACCACCTCGGCTCAGCCAGCGCTGCCAGGCCCAGCCGGGACGAGGGCATGGTCGACTGGCGAGGGATTACGGTCGGCTTAATCCGCTCGCTGCCGGTAGTAATATTTTAAAAAATTCCGTTTATTTTTCTAACGATCTTTCAAAAGAAACGCATAGGTGCATTGATGAGTAAAAAACAACCTGGATGAAAAAAAAAAAACAAAAAAAAACTCGAAATTCGAATTTTCACCATGACGCAACCCGTCATAGTGAAATTTCAAATTTTGAGGTGCGTTTTATTTCTCTGATGTTTTGACAAAAAGGCGTAACTCCACACTTCGGCAATTTTCATTTTTCTGCTTTAAGTAGTTGTGTGTGCCCCAACTAATATCGTGAAACGGGGCGATTTCGGGCACTTTTGAGAGGTATTTTTAAAATTGTGCAGGTTGTGGTGTTGCCATGCTGAGGGTCAACATTTATTTACCCACCTTCAGCTTCTATTTGACGCCAATTCCAGATCTATACGCCTCACTGCTTTTACAATGGAGGACTCAAAGCAGTGCCCGAAATTACCACGTATTTTGGGGTAATTTCGGGCACTCTAGGAAAAAAGGACTTGTCGTTCTGGTTTTGGTCTAATTATCAATAGTTGTCCCAATCTTTTGAGCTTATGTGCTGAAATGTAAAATTCGTAAGGATGTACATGTGGAGGAATGGTAGGGGTGGTCATTCATACATAATTTGAATCATGTTTGGAACAAATAGTTTGATGTTTGGGAGAGTGGGGTGGAGCTATTTAGGACGCTTCTTGTTGAACGTCCAAACTTGAACCTTCACCCTTTTTTTATGATGATACAACTCGGGACACACTATATTACGCGTAGGTGAGTCGTGGATCTTGGTCTTGAAGCCGACATACTTGAAAGGCACAATTGGCAAGATACAGGGGCTAACTGGAAAACTTCGTATTCCGTAGCAACCCGGCGAGCCATGCGGCCGTTCTCAAAGTCAAAGTCCCGTTAAAAATGATAAAATTTTAGTCACAAAGCAGTCACTGACACTAAGATAGGATGTGTAAACAAACATAAGAAGTACAGATGTGGCCTTGGCCCATTTTTATGAAAGTCAAAGTTTCACTAAGCGACCGCTGTGGCAGTTGGTTATTATCGTAGTTAATGGATTATCTCTATGTTTCAAAGGAGCTCGGAAGAGCAAGGAGAAGCTTACACCACTCTAGCCCTGCGAAATTCAAAGTGTTCAGAACAAGCCTGCTTGTCCAAGCATGCCATTTCAGTGCCCGAAATTACCGCTTACAGTAACAATTTTCTTAGTTTTGAGCCCCTATTAACCACACTATTTGCCGCAGGTGATAGAAAATTTGACACAGCATGCTCGAAACATGTCCAAATCGAAAAATAAAATTCTCATGAACTGTTTGTGAACAGTTTTAAGTGTGGCGAATGTGATGCGCGCAACGGGACAAGCCTGTTCCCCAGAACCATGTCCTATAGGTCACCACGTCCCATTTTTTCTGGGTTATAAAGTCCCAAGCATATTTCTGTATTTTCATTGTTGTGGGCCTATGTGTGCTTATGCGCCTTCTCGAAATATGTTCGGCGGCCTAACCTCTCCTTTTTCGAACAAAAAAATCCGACCTGCGGCGCAAACTTTCGAAATGGGAGCCTTTGGGACTTTGTACCCCTGGGACTTTGTACCCCTGGGACTTTGTGCCCCAACCTCCCTTACATTTTTTTCCTTGTTAAATTAATTTGGGTCATCAAATTGAAACTTCAAAAGTGCAGAACCATCACTAACAATGATTGGTATGAAAGACATCATTTATCCTTGATAAAATACCTGCTTGGGTCCTCCTAAATGGTTAAAAATAAGGTGGGACTTTGTACCCCGGGCCGGGGTACAAAGTCCCAAGTGCACGTTTCCATTCAAGTGGCCATATCTCTAGAACCAGTAGCCACAGAGCAATGAGCCAAAGAGGACATTAATCTACAGACTATAGCGAAACTATTGACGTGTTTACCATCAAAATCGGCTCATGCATTCACGAGTTACTGGGAAAAGAAAAAAAACTGGGACTTTGTACCCCGACCTCCCTTACTTGGCAAAAAACTTTGAGCGATTTGAGCGACCCCTGAACATAATTTTAAAAAATTGAAAAAATTCGTAAAATTCATTATTTGGGACCAACTTTGAGATTCCGTGCGGCGCTTCTCGATATCGAAATCTTTTTTTCCCCGTGAGCCACCCGAGGCCTACCCGTTACGTGTAACTCCGATTTCTCATAGCAAACTCGACGAAAATGTATTTCACCGGGTATTAGGCTACGTAAGTTTATTATGAGACTCCCAATGTCACAGAAAAAGCCCATTGTCAAAACTCAAAAATTCAAACTTTAAAATAGCGGGAAAACTATTTAAAATGGCCTTTTTTCACTACACACTATTGATTAACGGTGCAACCAATAGGTGTGCCATATAGTCTACTACACAGAATTGGCCTTTTTTCTAAGACCGCGTAACGCGAGATTGAAGAAAAGCTACCGTCATTGAGCATTAGGGCCCCCCATTTTCTCGCGCATTGCCTCCACTCTGGCCATTGGCATTGCAGCCCCCTGATGCGTGCGGCACCCAATCAAAGGGCTATGGTGGTGACTCTTTCAATCTCAGTATGCATTTAGTGTGCATGCAGTTGTTAGTGTGTATTTGGCAAGTATGCGTTTCTTAGGGTGTGTGTACTTGGTAGACCAGAGAGGCCCCATTTTTATTGGGCCACGAAGTAAAAACACGGTCTTTGCAGGCTACAGCCCCAAGGAGCTGCAAGGCTCCAACACGACGGTCTACATGGGCTACAACCTCTCCGAGTCGGAGTTCTTTTACTCCGATAATCAGGTCCAAGCCGGCTTCGGCATGATGGGCTTCAATGCGGCCATGGCCGCCAACCGCGTGTCGTTCTGGCTGGACCTGAAAGGTATTGAAGCAAGCCTGCATTCTCAGCGCACTACTGACTTTTCAGTCAATTTGTCTATTGGTTATCCAAAAAAAAATTGTGTAACCATAATAGATACTTTTCGTTTCTTATGGAACTACTTTTGAATTGGTAAGTAGTGTTCTGACAATTTGGTTTTGTTAATTTTGAAAAGCAAATTGGTCATACTAAAAAAAAACTCACTGAGAATCCAAACGCTATTAATATAGCGTCAATTGGTGCTATGCGTTTGAAGCCGTTTTCATCGCGCCAATTGGCGCTATGCTTTTGCATCGCACGTGTGGTGCAATGCCTTCCTATGCACTAGCATAGGGCATTTTCGGGACGCATCGCACGTAAGGTGCAATGTGACTATGGCATTGCACGCACTCTCAGTCTTATATGGACTTTTATATCTCTGGCTTATGGAGCTTTTTGAGCAAACGTAAATTGCACTATTTTTTCTTTAGCTATGCAAAATTTTGATCGTTTTTAAGATGAAATTGTCAATAGATTATGCAGAAATCAAAAAGTACATTGCAATTGACAAAAAGTAAGGTTTAATGGACTAAATACCTTATATAATGGACAAAAACATGCAAAGCTAAAGAGAAAATAGTACATATTACGTTTGCACAAAAAACTTTTTGGCAAGAGATAAAAAGTCAATACGAGTCTGAGAGTGCGAGTAAACAGTTAATGAGGTAAAAGTCAGTAACGCGCTGAGAGTGTGGTGGCACCGCTAGGGTCAGTCACAGGACTCGAACTGAGCGTGTGACTCCACCAAAGGATTCCTCGTGCGGAGAACAGCCCATTGGTGGGGTGACACATTCGGCTCGATTCTCATTTAGCGACTCCGGAGCTCCATACCCGCTTCAACTACACTCTCATCCTTCAATGAACATTTTATTAATATTCATTAATGTTTGTGCACTTTAATAGAATTTCATCAAGAAGCTTAACAGATTTGTCGAGACAAAATTGATAATACAGTTTATAAAACAAATAAAAATTTACATATGCTCGTGCACAAACGTTGATACGTATACTTTAAAAAAAGGAAGAAATAAAAAAAAAACTTTGCACGATTTTGAAAGTGTGGTCTTCTGTCCCACTGTGCTTCGCTGTGACAGGGTGACAGGCTAACACGGCGTGCTTGCAGGCACCAGCGCCACGCTTAACGCCCAGCTGGTGAGCGGCATGCAGGGCCTGGACTTGGCCTTCCGCGCCATCCGCAACGGCGAGTGCGACCGTGCCATCGTGGGCGCCGTCACGCTGGCCTACCTGGAGGAGCTGGCCTCGCACTACGACGACATGGGCCTGCTCAGCCCCACCGGCAGCTGCAAGCCCTTCGACGAGGCGGGTACGTGGAGGACGCACGCACAGTCCACGCAGCATCGCTTCCTAGTGCGAAGAAAAGGAAGGCACACTGCGAGAAAAAAATACGACCAGTCCTGTTAATTTTCTCACAGCCTCTCTCCGTACCCAAAACAACGGAAATGTCCGTCTTTTATATAACGGAGAGCCTCCGTTGTTTTTTCCACGGAGATATCCGTCTTATTAGAAACGGAGATCCTCCTCTGTTTTTTTGTCCATCTCTCCGTTGTCCAGTGGCCAATACCACACCGGGACGGTATCGTCTGCTTCAGGTCCCCGAGGACGTCGACGGGCACCTTATACAGGGTCCCCGATGACAATGTTCGCATCCTAGACCTAGGTTCCGACCATTCGTTGAAAAGGTCTCATCAAGATCTACTCGAATCTGGAATAAAAAAAATTCTTGGTCAACCCCCTTTTTTCAAGATCCTGTTCCAGAAACTGGATCTTGAAAAAAAGGGGTTGACCAAGAATTTTTTTATTCCAGATTCGAGTAGATCTTGATGAGACCTTTTCAACCAATGGTCGGAACCTAGGTCTAGGATGAGAACATCGTCATCGGAGACCTACGGTAGACGATACCGTCCCGATGTGGCATTGGCCGCTCGGACAACGGAGGGCTGAACAAAAAAATAACGGGGGATCTCCGTTTCTAATAGGACGGAGATCTCCGTGGAAAAAACAACGGAGGCTCTCCATTATTTGAAAGACGGAGATCTCCGTTGTTTTGGGTACGGAGAGAGGCTGTGAGAAAATTAACAGGATTTTCCGTAGTTTTTTCTCGCAGTGCATTGTAAAATCTGCGAGGAAATCATTTGTATATAATGTACCAAAATCCTCGGTAATTTGCATTTCTTCGTAACACAAAAAACGCACAAAAAGGAAACATAAAAAGGTATGAAAAGTATGAGTGAATCGTCCTCACACAGAGATGAAGATAGGCTTTTTGCCTACGCAAAGGCGAAGAGCCGGGCTTTTCGCCTACTTTTCAGGATGAATCTTTACAATTTTTCCGAAGCCAGGGGAAAAACCCGAAAGAAAACACTGTTTTTTTTTTCAAGGTTTCCGCAAACTTTCGGGGCATTTGCATCTCTAGAAGGAATTCTAACATACTTTTATTTTCTTCGTAGTTACGAAGCAGATTCTTAGTTGACTTTAGTACGGAAAAACATCCTTTGTCGTGGTGATCGTGATCAGCATTGATAGGTAGGCTGCATTCGATAGCTGCAATCGAAAAATCACCTACAACTGAACGCTTTTTCCTTCGACCGACCACTTGTAGGAAGACGATAAACCCCAGCTCAGTTCACACTAAATGTCATGAGACTTTTTTTGTCTCATAAAGATGCAATTTTAAGCACATCCGTTGGTGGTACAATGTTGTGTCGTCCACTAGGTGATAAAAATTGTCCATAGTGTGTTGTACTCCTACAAGCGGCCGGTCGAAGCAAACAGCATATGGTTGTAAGTATTGATTATTAAATTGCAGCTTTTGAATTCCGCTAACCGAACAAAGCTTATTACCACAACAAATGATTCTTTCCGTGCACCGATGCACAGTAGGCAGAAGACTGGTGGAAGTGGTCTAAATTGCACACTGAATATCATGGGACTTCTTTGTCCCACGAATGATGCAGTTTTGAGCACATCCATCGGTGATACAATTTTGTGTCTGGCAGGTAATACAAGTTGCTAACTGTGGGGGACGTAAAACGTCCCATGACTTTAAGTGTGTGCGGACGCGTTTTGAGCTCTGGAGTCGCTAAACGGTACTTCTCTCCGAATGAGAAATCCATTGTTGGCGTCACACGTTCGATCCGATTCCTATTCAGTAACCCTGACCCTGGAGCTCAAAATGCGTCTAGCGTTTAGCCTCCGCCTGCGCCGGTCTTTGAACCACTGTGCGCTGACGCTACTACACTTTCATCCTTCAATGGACATTTTATTTAAAATCATAGACGTTTGTGCACTTGAATAGGATTTCGTAAAGAAGATTGATACATTTGTCAAGCTGAAATTGATAATAATGTTACTGTTCCAAATAAAAATGTAAATAAGCTCATTAATGCGATCAAACGTCAATACGTTATTAAACAAAAAATCAGTACAAGTCTGAGAGTGTAGAGAACACGGTGTGAGCTGACAGACGTGTTGCTGGCCTGTTGCAGCGGACGGCGGCGTGCGCAGCGAGGCCGTGGTGGTGATGGTGCTGGAGCGCCGCCGCACGGCGCGCCGCGCCTACGCCGGGGTCGTGCACACCGCCTCGGCCTTCTGCGCCGAGGTCTGCCGCTCCCCGCTGCCAGACATCGATCGCCGCGTCCTAGGCAGCGTGCTCAGCGCCTTTTACACCGTAAGCCCGAAGCCGAAACACTGACTGAATGGCATTGGACCTCTTTGTCCCGTCAATGTTAGTCCACTTGCGATGCAGACCGCACTTTCAGTGTAATACATATTTCAGCGCTCTTTTCTGTGATGATCATTGCAAAAAGGTGCGATGATTGGCTGTCTCGCAGAATGATCATTGCAAAAAAAACTGTAATGATTGCAGATCGTTAGAAAATTTTGTGATACAAAAGTTATCACATCTGGAGAGCGATGATTCGAGCGAATCACGTTTGGATATCATCGCACATCAACAGTGATGAATGATACAATTTGGAGAATATCCATCGGTGATACACACTCTTAAAACCTTACGAAGTATTTTGAGCATACATATAACAAACTAAAATACTTTGTTATACGAAGAAATAGTTTGTAAATTACGAAGTATTTTCTTCGTAAGCTTATGTATGCTCAAAATACTTTGTTATACAAACTACTTTTCTTTGTAAAGCCCGAAATAGTTTGTAAGGTTTTCTCAGTGCAATAATTTTTTTTCTGCCAGGTGATTTTATTGTGCAGTGCCCATCGCTAATAGCTACTTTATTCTACAATTTGTACCGCGTGGTGGACAGATAAATGTGTCACCGACGGATGTTCTTGACATTGCATTATTTCCGGGACCAAAATAGCCACATGACATTTAGTGTGCACAGTGGGTCAGAAGACCGCATTTGTCAAACTAAGGCGTTGTTCTTCGCTTCATTTAAGCATTAAGCTTGAAGACTTTACGCCCTTTTTGAAGCGTAAGACTATGCTTCAAGGCTTTCCCCCCCATGCATTTAGATAAGAGAAAGCAAACATATGAACCCTTGGGTGCTTCACGACAGGTGTAATACTACGCCTTAGTTTTACCAGTGCGGTGGAGGCGGGCTCTTGTTGAATGCGTCTCGAACCGAACCAAGGGGCTGCAACGCCAATGGCCAGAGTGGAGGCAATGCGCGAGACCACGCAAAAGATGGAAATGGGGGGCTCTAATGCTCAATGACGGTAGCTTTTCTTCAATCTTGCGTTACGCGCACACTAAATTACTATGTACTATTTTGTGCATAACGCGTGCACAAAGTTGTGCATGCGTTTCAATATGCACGAATTTTATGCGGTACAGCGCTCATTTTCGTGCGTAGTTACGCTCAAATTCGTGCATTTCAATACGCATGCACAATTTTGTGGGAATCTTGCGCACAAAAAAGTACAAAGTATTTAGTGTGCGGTCTTAGAAAAAATGCAAATTCTGTGTAGTAGACCATATGGCACACCTATTGGTTGCACCGTTAATCAATAGTGTGTAGTGAAAAAAGGTAATTTTAAATAGTTTTCCCGCTACTTTAAAGTTTGAATTTTTGAGTTTTGACAATGGGCTTTTTCTGTGACATTAGGAGTCTCATAATAAACTTGCGTAGCCTCATAGACGGTAAAATACATTTTCTTCGAGTCTGCCATGAGAAATCGGAGTAACACGTAACGGGTTGCGAGAATCAAGGCCCCCCAATTGACACAGCAAAAAATTCCGTGTTTTGGTACGGAAAATGTACAGAAAATGGGGTACAGAAAAGGTACGGACCTTCTGTGCTGGTTCTCTGTGGTCCCCATAAGGATCTCATGTAAACTGCTACAGAGAACATGTACAGAACCTTCGTGGTTGGCAAGGTACGGACGGTCCAGGTAAAAAATTGACCAGACATTTTCCGTGTAATAGGGTACTTCGGAGAAGACTCAAACCGGAAGCCAGCACGCCAACGGGAGAAACAAATGAGCGTCGCGCTGCCGTGCTGGGGAGTGGTGGGGGCCAAAATGGGCGGAGTAGGGATGCGGAGGCCGGTAATATTACCGGTAATTACCGGTAAATAACGGTAATTTACCGTTATTTACCGCGAGGTCGAAAATCCGGTAATTAACGGTAAAATTTGATTTTTGGCCATATAGTTCATGTTTTCGTAAAGTGAATGAACTTGGGACACAAATAAAAGCAAAGTGCAACAGATTATCATCGTACACTGGTAAAACTAAAGCGTAACTCTATGCTTGAGTCAAGCTTAAAGTTAAACTTGAAGACGTTACGCTTGAAATGAAGCATACTCTGGAAATCCCCCCATGCATTTAGATAGGGGAAATCTTGGCGGATGAGCCTGTTAAAGCTTGATTTCAAGCGTAAACTAATTACGCTTGAAAACAGAGGGTAATGCTACGCATTAATTTTACCAGTGTAACGGATTCAAATTGACCGCCCCTCTTAACCTTGTGAAACAGTCCACATAAGAGTTTTGGCTAGCTAGCAAGAAGGATCACTGAGAATGAAAGTGTCTTGATCAATACGCATTTTTGGGTGAGGAACACTTTATCACCCGAATTTGGGTGAGGAAGGGGTATCGGCTACCTATATGGCTACATAGTATTCTCACCCAAATTTGAGTGACGAAACCTTCCTCACCCAAATTTGGGCGAGGAAACCTTCCTCACCCAAATTCGGGTGATGAAGAAGTCCTCACCCTAATTTTTGGTCATGATCATTCTGTTTAATAATGTGTGTGCATTGTGCATTGCAATAAATTTAAAAATACGAAACATTTTAATCACTTGCTAACCTTAATAATAACCCCTTTTTACACTTTAAATACATTGGAAGACATAAATATTTGATAAACCAGCCAAAACTCGAATTTTACCGAAAATTACCAATTTTACGGTAAATTACCGTTTTTTACGTAACGTTGAATTTTACCGGTAATTTAGCATCCCTAGGGCGGAGTAGGGGTAGAGGCGGCGCGCGCACGATGCCCCCACTCTGCCAAATATAGCCCCCACCACCGCCTAGCACGGCCGCGCGACGCTCGTTTGTTTCTCTTGTTGTGGAGCCGGTTTCCGGTTTGAATCTTCTCCGAAGTACCCTATTTCTGTACTTTTTTCTATCAGTGGACATTTTACCGGTCTCACGCATAGCCCCTCCGCCAAGCCATTATCATTGCTGCCCCCTGACCGAACGTTTCACAGGTAAAACTAAAGCGTAGTATTGCCCTCTGTTTTCAAGCGTAATCAGTTTACGCTTGAAATCAAGCGTAACAGGCTCATCCGCCAAGACTCCCCCTATCTAAATGCATATGGGAATTTCCAGAGTATGCTTCATTTCAAGCGTAACGTCTTCAAGCGTAACTCTATGCTTGACTCAAGCATACAGTTACGCTTTAGTTTTACCAGTGTTGACCCCACCAATGGATTGCTCTCCGAACGAGGTATCCATTGGTGGGGTCACACGTTCAATTGAAATCCCATTTGGCAACTCCGGAATTCAAAACGCAGCGAGAGTTTTGGCCGCCTGCTCCGGTCCTCTAGCCTACTGTCACACCCCAGTCGGCCCCGGTCCCTGTGTGCTGACCGGTGTCCCTGCCCCTCAGGACTGCGGCGTGGACCCGGACCAAATCGCGTATATGGAAGCTGATGGCTGGGGCGTGGGCGGCGCCGACGCGGCCGAGCTGGGCGCCCTGGATGACGTCATCGCCCGGCGCCGGCGCCGCAAGGGCCCGCTCCTCGTCGGCTCCGTCAAGGGCAACATTGGGCAAACCGAGGCCGCCAGTGGGCTGGCCAGTGTCTGCAAGGCCTTGGTGGCCATGGAGTCCGGCACCATTCCCGCCACCCTGAACCACGTCCGCGCCAACCCCAAGATCGCCAGCCTCTCGCAGGGCCGCATCAAGGTCTGTAACATCATGGCAGCTCACTGGCATGCACAACGGGGTGGCGGTACAGCCCCCCCCCTCCCCCTCTCCGAAGACCTTCAAAAGTATACAGAGTTTCCAGAAAGCTTGAAAACCTGGCAATCAGGAAAAAGTCAGGGATAACCAAATTGATCAAAATGACTGTCACTCACTAGTAGCCAACGAATGTGACATCACATTCGGTTGCACGTGAAAACTGCGATGTCAATTTAAACGTAACAAACAGTGAAAATTTACAGTCAAACGAATATGACACACTGGACTGCTTTGTCACATTACTTCGGGTGTGACACGAAATCAGAGGGTCAACTGTCACATTTAAACGAATGTGACACCTTTATGTTGTCCCACTCGTTTGAATGTGACACCCACGTCTTGTCACGTTCGTTTAAATGTGACACGCCCTCGGACATGCCATGAGTGACAGGTTGTGGGTGGGGTGTTATGTTCATTTAAATGTGACAATTGGGACATGTCACATTCAAACGAACGTGACAGTATATGGGTGTCCTTTTCGTTTGGATGTGACAGGACACATATCAATGAGAACCATGTGTCACATTCGTTTTAATGTGACAGTTGTCCCTCTGATTTCGTGTCACACCCGAAGTAATGTGACAAAGCGGTCCGGTGTGCCACATTCGTTCGACTGTACATTTTCACTGTTTGTCACGTTTAAACCGACATAGCAGTTTTCACGATCAAACGAATCAATGGCTCCCTATGAAAAACACGCAATTTATTTCAGGTAGTCTAAAAAGCACGTAGAATCTACGACCCGTATGAAAAACACGTAGAATCTCGCGCCCGTTCGATAAGGACGTAGAATTTTCGGTCCGTTCGAAAAGCACGTAGTTCGTGGCCCGTCCAAAAACCACGTAGGAGCAATCGGCGGGATTTCTCACAACACCGTCGTGAAGTTAACACTGCCAGGACGATTCGAGGGTAGTTTTGTCAGCTGAAACTTTTGTTCCATTCGATGCCTTAGTCTTTGACGAAGAAACCGCACTAAAATGGCACCAGTACGTAGCCTTCTTAATGGATAATTGCAGTTGTTGTAACCAAAGACCCCAGCTCTCATCAATGAATGACAGATGAGTCAGAGGCGACTCTCTGACTTTGGACTGTTAAGGTTTGAAAAGAATGAATTTATTGACAGGAAACAGAATTTCTTCAAACATGAATTTTTATTACCCAGTCATTAGTAAGGGGGAAATAAAAAAACAAAACCTGGAAGTTCCAATTGAAATTCACATCACATTGTCTTTATGAAACAAGAATATAACAATAGTGATTGATGTCCAATTAAAACTTACCATTTACTCAGAGGACCAGAATACGTTAACAGTCTTTGTTACTAATAACATGTAAGCTAAAATATATTCATAGTAGAGACCAAATGGCTGGAATCACAGATCGACTCTCTGATATTGGACTGAGTATGTTTGAAAAGAATGAAATTATTGAAAGGAAAATAGAATTTCTTATAGATTTATTTTTAGTACTCAGTTATAAGTTATCAGAAAAAAAAATAACAAAACCTAGAAGTTTCAATTGAAAGTCATATCACATTGTCTTGTGGAAACATACAATAGTGATTAATGTTAACTAAAACTTTACATTAACTCACAAGACCATAAGCTAAAATATTCAAAATAGAGATCAAAGACTGCAATCACAGATCGTCTAAACACAATAAGAGAACTGTAACTCTTTTCATAACAAACAAAAACTAGTAAATAACAAAATTATTCTTTAGAACGATGGAACTAAACATGTCCTTATAAAATTAAAGCTTCCCACATCAGGAATATAATTTAGTACAAATCCGAGCATCCGAGATAGACACTTGGTTCTTCGACTTGAAAGTAAAAGCAAGCTGACGCCTTCATGTGTCTTGTAGTTTTAGGTATGTCTAAAGATTAAAGGTATCATCTGCTAAAAAACGGCAGAAAAAGTGCAACTTTTTTGTGACTTTCAATTTTAGAGACATTTTTACATGGTTTCGCATGGTTTAGAAGGTGCTGATGACGAAAATGAAATCCATTTCAACCCCTGACCAAAGTGTCAACCCCGTAGGGGCTACCTCGACTAGAATATTCAAATTTAATATACTTCGACCATTCATCACGTAGTGCACTACTCATTGCCTCAATGAACCTTAAAACAGCTTGCCGAAGGCAAGCAGGAAGTGCTGCAGGCCAAGGTAGCTGTAACGCCAGGCAGGCGTGGATTGTCGAAACTGGCGCAGCATCGCGAAGCCTGTTACGACAAGACACGGTCTGGCGCTAACCCACCTTGTTATCAAAACACAAGATTAAAGTCTAGGTAAAAGAAATTACTAACTTACAAAACATTGTTTTGGAGACAGTCAGAAAAATTATGGCAATCATATGAAGATTCATTCAAAGGCATCATCAACGTCTTCTTCATCTTCTTCGCCATCATCCCCATCCTCTTCCGCAGCGTAATCATTTTCAAGGTCTTCACCATCTTCGGGCTCTGAATCAACATCTTCCAATTCTTGAACACCATTCCTGGCCATCTCTAGGTCTTCTTCTTTAGCGTAGGCAATTTCATCTAGATTTTCCTAGAGTCCAGTTTGGATCTTTTGCAGCTCCCACAGCCTCCCCTAGGATATGAGAATACAACTCATGGTACTAGGAAAGCATTGCCCCCTTGTCACAGAGAAATTTGATGTCCCTCACTTTCTTCCATTTCATTGGGAGTTTGCCATAATGAGCACGAGGAAGCTTGTTGAGGAAGTTGTAAGTAGCAAGGTTCACTGGATGACCTCTTTTGTTGACACAGAATGATATTGGGTTTGACTCAAAGTCATACCTAAAGCTGACTATGTTGGGTTTTTGTGAATCTACAGTAACTTCTTTTACAGAACCCCATTTTAATTTCTCCTTATCAATGACAGGGTCCCACTTCTGCATTTCAACGAGAGGCTTGAAGTTGAAAATAGTTTCTTGAGGCACATTAATAACTTGGTACATTTCTTCACGACATTTTGCATTTTCAATTGCATCATGCCACTCTTCTGGTGAAAATATGTGTTGCATGTGGGTGGCCTTCTCAATTCTCCCATGTACATTATCGACTTCCATATGGGTGTGGCCTGGTTCAAGCGGTGGCTTATCTTCAGTCCCTAATTTGTGGCTGCATACAGAAACATTGCAAAAATAAGTCTGTTTCTGTTCTGCCCTCAACGGCCTGTGCAACCCCTTCAGTGCTTAAGGGTGTAAAAACTGAGAGAAACGTGGCGAAGGGGGACACACGGACTGCCCACTTGGTAGGGCTCAAGAAGAGCAATGGGGGCACCTACCTGCCAAATTTCAGCATCCTAGCTCGAAAAACATAGAAAGAGCGCCGTGGGCCAAAAAGGGGCCGCTAATTTTGAGCGGCAGTGTACTTAAAATATTTTCTGATTTCTAAAGTACATCCATTGGTGTTTTAATTACCTTCTGAAGATACTCCCTGCATTGATGTTGGCAGTGGAGTTGAATCGCCCATATTATTAATGCTTCGGTCACAATTTGTATCGGCACCTGATGAACCAAAGACATATTTAAACTTAATGATCAGGAACAAACCATTCCAAATTATTTCAAGGAGGGGGAAAAAACAAAAATGAGAACATTTTCTATGAATTCTACATTATACTCAAGGTGCTTCTACAATTAAGTCATTAAACTCATCGCTGATCAACTTTTCACCTCACGCTCAAGTTGTATCATGTTTGTGTTTCATTGGCGAGGTCTTGTTGGCAAATGGCTGCTCTCTGCTATCAAAATGTTATTCATTCTTGTGGAGAACAATATTGCACGTGCCCTTATACTCCTAGTCTTTCGATTACCTCACTCATGACTGTGTACCGAAAATATAATTTCCGTATTTAAATTACTTAATTTTACCATTTCATTTTTGCTATATCATCATGAGTGTGGTAATGAAAAGACTATTAGGGCATGTGGAATATGTTTCTCTACAAGGCTGAATAACATTTTGGTCACTTCACGCTCACATTGTATCTTGTTAGTGTTTCATTAAAATACTTCCAAATGCTAAAGTGAATACAATGGTGGTTTACTTACCTTCTGAAGATACTCCCTGCGTTGCTGTTAGCTGTGAAGGTGTATCGTCCAAATCTTGTGCTTTGGTCACAATTTGTATCAGAACCTGATAATACAAAGACATGCTTAGACTAGTAGTAAGGAACAATCAATTTGAAATAATTTTAAAAAAGGGGAAAACAAAGTCAGAAGTGGGAGGGGGAATTCTACGTGTTTTTCATAGGCAGCGATCGGGAGAACCTGACCTCTACGATATTTTAAGATACGATTTCTGTTCAAACAGTTTGGAGTATAACTAAACAAACTTTACCGTCGGATTCGAAATAAAAAGATCAGAAATAAGTGATTAACTCAAAATGTGTAAAATAGTGCTCCTCTATGGGTTTTGGACGGGCCGCGAAATTCTACGTGTCGGGTTCGGGGCGGGTAATGAGAGCTACACGCTCAGACTTTTTTCGAAATCGTCCTTCGTATTTGCGACGAAATTTCGTCGTACGACGAAAAACTGCATTCGCGCGTCGAAGCTCGAAGAAATTTTCGTCGAAGCTCGATGAGGGTGCGACTGAAAAAATTTCACTGATTATGTCCTTCGAACAACGGACATCCCGTCGTTCTACGAAGTATGCTCCAGGACCATGGAACCACGATGCCGTCCTTGTAAAACATTTTTTCTGGGTCTCCAGGACGAGAGCAATCCGACGCCCCAACCCGTTTTCTCCTCCACCATGTAGTTCCCGAGATTCGAGGACGTACCAAGAGGTCGCCGTCGAACCTGGCCAGGAAGTCGTACTTTAGTTCGAGGCCAAAGCTGCTCTGGCCGGGCCCCCTTCAGGAGTCCGGGACTTTCGACTTCGGCATAGCCTATGGGGGGTCTCGGTCTCGGACCACCAGGAGCTCGACAATAAACGCGGTCCGACCACTGGGTCGGTCAGGATGCCGTCCAACATGGTTAAAAGCTGAGGAAAACCCTATTTAGAGAGGGCCTTGTGGTCGGACTGTTTTTATCGTCAGGCTCCTGGTGGTCCAAGACCTCCCATACGCTATGCCGAAGTCAAAAGTCCCAGACTCCTGACAAGAAGCTGGCCATAGCAGCCTTGGCCTCGAACTAAGGAACGGTTGACTGGTCGGGTTCGACGGTGACCTCGTGGTACGTCCTCGTATGTCAGGAACTAAGCGGCGCAGAGGAAATCGGACAGCGGCCGTGAGTTTCCTTCGGACTGGGCACTAGAAAGGCGACCCCAAATTGGTGGCCGGCGATTCTACAGTTCTGCCTCTGTTTTTCGCCATGTTCGACGGCATCCTGGCTGAACCCGTGGTCGGACCGCGTTAATCGTCGGGCTCCTGATAGTCCGGGACCTCCCCTAGGCCAGTGGTTCCCAACCCCGGGGTCGCGACCCCATTTGGGGTCGCGGAAAAGTTTTGTGGGGTCGCGGCAAGCTACCTGGGGTCGCGTGGGGTCGCCTGTTGGGTTCTGAGGGTCGGTCTGCAGGGAAACCACCAGTACGAAAATACGGAAAAACCTACGGATGTTTGGCGTTTTTGGTGCTTCCAAGCCACGGCGAGGGCTAACCATGCAGTTTCACGTAAAACCCCTCGGAAGAGGGAGAGGGATTAACTCCTTCCGTTGGTCTTCAGGTGCGTACGGTGAGCCTCGGTTGCTCCTTTCCTACCATGCCCTTGCCTTTCGTGGCTCCTCATGCGGCCGGAGTGGAGAGCAGCAGTTGCAAATGTCGTAGGTGTATCGTTATGGCCCCATGAATGGCCCCGTGACGGTGGCACTCATAAAGCTCGTTTTTAAAGTTCAGCTGCGATTAAGCTATCATTTGGAAAATAATAGGACTTCTTGCAAATTACGGCCCGCTGTTTTAAATGCAACCCAGTCACCAAAATGGGGTTAAAATTTAAAATTTGACAGTTGAATTTTGAAAAATCCCCCCCCCCTTTAAAAAAGTGGGGTCGCATGGGGTCGCGTAAGTTTGGTTCTGGGTTCGCGAGAAATTTTGGAAGCTAATTTGGGGTCGCGAGCTGAAAAAGGTTGGTAACCACTGCCCTAGGCAATGCCGAAGTCGAAAGTCCCGGACTCCTGAAGGGGGCCCGGCCAGAGCTCGAACTAAAGAACGACTTCCTGGCCGGGTTCGACGGCGACCTCGTGGTACGTCGTCGTATCTTGGGAACTGCGTGCTGCAGGAGAAGACGGGTGGCGGCGTCAGGTTCCGCACGGCCTGAGGACCCAGAGAGCACCTTCCAAAGAGGCTATCATGGAGGCATCGATCCTTCGTACTTCGACGGCAATACCTGCATCCTGATCCGTCGTTTTTACGACGAAATTTCGTCGAAGTTACGTAAAAAGTTGGCCGCTACGCCTTTGCCCGCGTTTCGTTACCCATTTGGAGCCTCTGCGCGATACCTCGATCTGTGCACGCCACTGCCGTCCATGTAGCGGACGCCAGATGAGTGACGCCTGTTCTGCAGGTGGTGGCCGAGAACACGCCGCTGCCGCCCGGTTTGGTGGCCGTCAACAACATAGGCCTGGGCGGCATGCTGGGGCACGTGCTGCTGCGGCCCAACCCGCGCGACAAGAAGTCGCTCTGCCCGCCGGCCGCCCCCAGTGGGACGGCCCCCCTTCCGAAGCTGCTGCTCATGTCGGGCCGCACCCCCGAGGGCCTGGAGGAGGCCATGAAGCTGGTGCGTATGCTGTGGGGGCACTGCACAGGGGGTCAGAAGACCGTAGATGCGGCCAACATCTCGGACGCGTTTTGACCTCCAGAGTCGCTAAACAGGACTCGAATCGAATGTGTCACCCTACACTGCGAATCCAAGTGTAGACAGGTCGACCAGTTTGTCTTATGCTTGCAAGTGACGACCAGTTTTGTCCGACGCTATGAAGTGTCGACCACAAAGTGTCCGACACGTGCCAGTGTCGACCACATCATGTCCTGCGGCAAACTACGCGCAGTTTCCTGTAGGACACGCTGTGGTCGACACTTCAAAGCGTCGGACGAAACTGGTCGACACTTGCAGGCTGCCCATATTCGGATACGGTTTTCAGAAGGCAGTGTGTGCATGTTCCTTTATTTTTTTTTCATTTATCTGCGAATAGTCAGCGATAGTGCGGCGGCTTCCCCGGAGACATATCTCCGAACAGGCAGCCCTTACTAGGCTTTCTATTGGGAGATATTATTTCCATCTATCTTTTTTCGCCCAATTAATCCTACCTTCAAGTCACTTCAAGGGCTGAGCTGTTTGCAGGACTGACTGAATCCGGTTGGCAGGTTATGGGTTCAATGTAATTACATCAATCAATCATCAATCAATTGCAAATTTTACCTACTTAATTGTATTTGTAATTGTATTTTTTTTTCACAGCACCATATTAAATTTAGGGATACATTTCGGGGATTAAAGAATTGGGCATTAGGAAAATCGGACGGGAATCGGGCTACAGTCGTTTTTGAGCAACTCCCTTGTGGATCTGCTCACTGCTAAAAATCCAGCCGTTTCAGAATGGAAAATTAACGCAAAGTAAATTAATTTTTACAACCGTTTACAAACAGCCAATCACTGTTTTTGAACGGCAAATATAAATCCAGGAACAAAAATATTCCGCTTTTAAACGGAAAATGCGTGTTACAAAACGAAGCAGTAAGAGTTTTGTGTTCACGAACGGAAAAACATTTTTTGCATGACGCCTTTTTTGTCATTTCCTTTAACAGAGGGCAATGTTTCTAAAATTTGCGTAAATTTTTCCATCTGGAGATGGTTAGAGCACTTTCCACCTTTTTTCGCGGATTTCATTGAACAGGTTGCAGTAGCTGATGCTATGACAATTTAAAATGGTCGTCCTGCCTCTTGTTGATCTTAATACACTCCCAAAACATATTATATATTACATATTCCTTGTTTCGCGGCAAAAAGCAACAGCGTTTTGACTGCTTTGGGCTGAACCGCTCCGTTTGAGAACGGAAATTTCTAACAGTGCTTTGTTTTTTTTTTTTTAAAACAACTAATCTTACATCTAAATTTGGGGCATACTAGGTTAAAGATGTAGTAACAATATGAAGGAAATTTTGAGTGGATTCATTAACAATCATAAGCTTCGCTCATCCAATAGAGAGTCGTTGGGGCACACTGTTCTGATTAATACAGATGCCACTGTAGTTCAGAATACAGGATTTACTGTACTTTTATGACAGGATCTACTGTACTTCGTACGGGATTTACCGTGATATAGAGGTGAGCACGGAATATTCTGTACGAGGTACGGAAAACCCTGTAACAATGAACAGTAAATCCTGTAATCCAAACTACGGCAAAACCTGGCAAAAAAATTAAACGGGATTCACTATGATATTTTATCACAGTGCAGCGTCTTCTTGCTGTGTCTCTTCGATTTGGTATTACCTGTCGATTTAGAAGAATCTTTACAATTGTTTAAGACGTATAAATAAATTTGTCTGACCTCCAAACAATTCTAACTTTAGGTTTCCTCCTTCCGTGTTGGCGCGCGCTGGTCTGCACTGCATTTTCTATGCAGCCACTCTCTACAAACACGCAGAGAAATACTTAGCGTCGGCTGCTAACACTTAGCTGCCCTTGCTAATTATCTTAGCTGTATATGGACAGCTCATTACTTAGCACCAGTAGCTAATATTCTGAGCAGACACGAATTAGCTAGACAGCTAAGGTCTTAGTAGGCAAAACTAAGTCAGAAAATATTGGATATTTGAACCTCTAACTTCCACACGCCGATCTGTAACCTTTGTCCCCTCGGCTACTGCCGTTCCTTACCCGGAGAGGGATACGGAAGGCCTGATATCTTATGCTGAGCCCACGATGCAGGTCAACAGGCGCCTTAGCCTTAGCAGCTAATTTCTTAGCAACAGCCCCTAAGCCTCTCTGCTAAGAATTTTGTCAAGTCTTGCTAACTTGTGTTAGGTGCAGCTGCTAAATCTGAACCATGTAGCTAAGGATATTAGTTTCTTGTGCTAAGTCTCTCTTGCTAAGGTACATTAGCAAACCCAGCTAATTTATTTTTCTGCGTGAAGTTCGCACTAAATCATTAGATTTGAACCCTTTAGCCTGCACCCAGAAGGAGCTCCGCAGAATTTGTCAGTGGCTTTGAAGAGGTTTCTCATGATGGCAGCTAAATATTCCAATGTTTGCCTGTGGTTTTGAATTGGAACATCAGGGATCTCTAGCCACTCTTTTATGATCTGCAGCGTCCCCTCTTCAATGGCTCTCTCAGCTTGTTCACAAAGGGCTCCAGCTGTTTCAGGTTGTGGTGGATCACTGCAAAACACGGCAATATTACTGCTTCACAAGTTGAATTAATTACAAGATTGGTGGTTTTTCACCTTGAAACATTAAACTTAAAAGTAGGTAAAATGCATACCTGCCGCTCCTGTTCTCAGTAAGTACTTCTGTAGAGTGTTCAAGAATATAGTTACTAAACCACTTAGTAAATTTGGCTGCTTTGGGGGCTTGAAAAGCAGAGCTTTGCAGTGACTTCCCTGTCAAAGTGGTAAAGGCGTATTGGCAAACAAATACCCCAGAGTAAAAGACATTTGATTGACGAGGGATGTCACTGGGGTAGTAAACGTTCCATGCCGTCCAATCTAACGGATGGCTTGCGCAATGCAGCTCAAGAAGTATCTTAAAATCTGACAGAGCACAAAATGGTTGTTGTTTTAACAAAAGGAGAATCGTGAATATTGTGATGAACAATATTTTTTGTTTATTGCAGAGTACACACCTTCAGATGTTCTATGATCTCCTTCCCAGGTCTTGTTTCATGGAGGGAATCCAGTATAAATATCTGTTTCTTTCCTATAGGCACAGCCACACTTGCACGCGTGGGACAAACTGGTCGAAGCCTACAAGTGTCAACCTGTTCTTCACTTGGATTAGCAGTGTACAAATGGATTCCTCGTTCCGATCATTGCTGGGGTCACACGTTTCGTTCGAGTCCTGTTTAGCGACTCTGCAGCTCAAAACGCGCCTAGAGTTTTGGCCGCCGCCCACTGTGCACTGCGAGTGACTGACTGTACTAGAGACTCGATCTGGACGGAGGTGCACGAAGTGGTTGTCGGGCAGGCCGAGAGCAACGCGTCCGACCCGGAGTACGTCCACTTGCTGCACGGCGCTTTCTCCTCGGACATCTTCAGCCACACGTACCGCGGCTTCTCCGTCGTCCCCAAGGCCGACGAGGCGCGGCCCGCGCAGATCAAGGTCAGCGACTGTGGGGAAACTATAGCGAAGTATTGCCCTGTCTTTCCTGGCGTGATCGGTTTGCGCTTGAAATTAGTGGTAACAGGCAATTCAACAAGATTTGTACTACCTCATGCATGGAGAAATTTCTAGTCTATGCTTCGTTTGAAGAGTAACGTCTTTACTAGTGGTGTGTGACATGGCCTATTGCAATCTCGAGTCGAATATTGGAAAATATTTCCGAATCGAATCAGGGCACATTCAATTCGGTTCGATTCGAATACGAAGCGTATTGGGTCTTATCAGGGCTAAAATGAGCACGTGTTTGCTGTTGTGGTCCAGAATGATTTAAATCCGATATTTCACAATTTTGTTTCGTTTTCGAATTGGATGGGACTGATTCGGTGTCGAAGCAGTCGCACATCAATTCTCGTCAAGCGTCACCTAATGCTTTCTTCAAGCAAAGAGTGAGGCATCAGTTTCACCGTTGAAGCCAACACGCACACGTTTGAGCTTCATCAGGAACCTAACTTTATTTACCTTGTGACGAGTCTAGCTCCAAAACGGAAACAAGCGGCCCGTGTGGTTCGTGTACTCGGGCATGGGCAGCCAGTGGGCCGGCATGGGCGAGGACCTGATGCGCATCCCCGTGTTCGCCGCCGCCGTGGAGCGCTGCCACAACGCCCTGGTGCCGCTCGGCCTGGACCTCAAGCACATCATCTGCACCAAGGACCCCCACATCCACGACAACATCCTCCACTCCTTCGTGGGCATCGCCGCCGTGCAGGTGGGACGCAGTGGCGGATCCAGAGGCGGCCTGAGGGAGGGGCACACGCTAAGTAGCCCTTTTTGCTCACTTGCAAGGACAAAGTGTCGATAATCGCCAACCTTACTCACTCGAAAAAGTCTACGAAGAACCCGGTTTCTAACTACAAAGATATATGGAGGCTTCGTAGAATTGCTTCGTATTATGAAGAATTGCTTCGTATTACGAAGGGTTTTGCTTCATAATAGGGAGCAATTTTTCGTAGATATTACAATGCTTTCGGCTTCTTCGTATTACTAAGCGATGCTTGGTAGACTTTTTTTTGTGTTCAGGCGGCTTTCTAGGGGCCAAGGCTCTGAAAACTATACCGTTGCAGCGCGTAAACCATCTTCCGCCCGTGAACGGCGTGAGTTGTTTTATGCCCTTGGAAGTGGCGTGAATAAGAATAGGACTTCTTGCCAAATTTCAATTCCCTTCGCGAGGCATTAAGTCATTATGTCCTTCAAGAGTGTGAAAGAGTTGTTATGCCCACACTAAATTACCATGTAGTTTTTGAGCATACGTAACGCACAACATTAAACATGCACATCGTTGCGCACGCACAAAATTGTGCGCAAGAAGGCACGATTTTCTGCATACCCGCGCACTTAATCGTGCATTGTGACGTGCAAATTCTGGCGTTACAAATTGCATGTTCAATTTCGGGCGCGGGCGCGCACCTAAACCTACATAGTAATTTAGTGTGCTCGTAAGGGCGTAGGATTAATGCCTCTGTGTGGGGGATTTCAACTGGTGGTTTGAGGGCCAGTGACGCCTTGCCGCAGGTCGGCCTGACGGACGTGCTGCGCGCCGTGGGCGTGGAGCCGGACGGCATGGTGGGCCACTCGGTGGGCGAGCTGGGCTGCGCCTACGCGGACGGCTGCATCACGGCGGAGCAGATGATGCTGGCGGCGCACGCGCGCGGCCAGGCCACCAACGAGACGAAGCTCATCCCGGGCATGATGGCCGCCGTGGGCCTCGGCTACAAGGACGTGAAGCCCATGCTGCCCGAGGCCATCGACATCGCCTGCCACAACTCGTCCACCAGCTGCACGCTGTCCGGCCCCGCCGCGGACATGCACGCCTTCGTGGCCCAGCTGTCAGCCAAGGGCATCTTCGCCCGCGCCGTCAACGTGAGCAACATCGCGTACCACAGCCGCTACATCCAGCCCGCCGCGCCGCGCCTGCTGGAGCTGCTCAAGGACGTCATCACGGAGCCCAAGAGGCGCTCGCAGCGGTGGCTCACCACCTCCGCGCAGCACACCAAGGCCAGCCTGCACGACGTCCAGTACGCCACGCCGCAGTACTTCACCAACAACTTGCTCAGCTCGGTGTACTTCGAGGAGGCCTGCGACACGATCGACAAGGACGCGCTGGCCATCGAGATCGCACCCCACGGCCTGCTGCAGGCCATCCTGAAGCGCTCTCTGCACAAGGACGCCGTCAACGTGGCCCTCACCAAGCGGGATATGCCCGGCGCGGCCCTTGTGCTGGACGCGCTCGGCAAGTGAGTACCTTGCGGTGGAACCCGGCAGGAACAACACGCGTACCTTGCGAACGGACGTATCCGTAGGCATGCGAAGAATGTGAATTGTTTCCTCACTTGTGAAACTTTAGCGCGGACAACCCTTGAAACGCGGAGGTAGTGGTGTGGAATTTTCAGTCTCCACAGTTGGAAGTGGAGAGTTTGCAGTGTCTACACCTCAAGTGTGGTGTTTTTCATATTTCCACCATGCCGAGCAATAGGGACTCCGTGAGCTACTCCACACTTAAATTGTCGAGACTGCAAACTCGGCATTTGCAAGTGTACAGACTCACTCCACACCACGAAGAGTGGAGTTGTCTGTTCACCCTTGGTTTGACAGTGATTACTAGTCTCAGCAGAAATCTCCCCATTACAAACCACCAGCCATTTGCCAACCTCACGCTCGTAATTTGCCAAGAACGAGTTTGCATCATGGTTCGCTGGTCGGAAAATTACGAACTCACAGTTAGCATTACAATCCAGTCGAATTCTTCACAAGCTACAGACTGAATGTTTTGCAATGCGAGCACATTCTTCGCAAAGTTCGAAGAGAGCATCACTGGTATAACTGGGGCGTAGTTCTACTACGCTTCATCCAGGCATAGAAGTACGCTTGATGACTTAAGGCTCTTCTTGAAGCGTACAACTACGCTTCAAGGCAATTCTGCCCATGCATTTATATAGGAGGAAAAGAGCGCATGAGCACCTGTACGCTTAAAGGAGAGCGTACACTCTCATATTCTTACGCTGAAACGGTCTGCGT
The DNA here is from genome assembly GCA_030522485.1 of Stenchaetothrips biformis. NCBI lineage: Eukaryota > Metazoa > Arthropoda > Insecta > Thysanoptera > Thripidae > Stenchaetothrips > Stenchaetothrips biformis. Next base: position 8,768,561 of record CM060086.1, read on the forward strand.
AACATACGTAAAAATGCAAACATGCATACTACAATAAAATTCATCGTACCTTACGCTTAGTCATGCGTAATACGATGAAATCATACGTACCTTATGTACGAAACATGCCTAATACGGCTAAATCATGCATACCTTACGTACACAACTATGCATATTACGTATGTGCAAATTTAAACATACCTTACGGTGACAAATCATCGTCTTATGCATAAAAATCATCGTAAGAAAATGAGCGTGTACAGACTGTACGCTTCACGAAAAGAGTAAGTTCTAAGAATGTATTCGCGCACTAAAGCAACCCTTGCCGCCAGTTTGTACATGGAGGGGCTCAGCCTGGACGTGGCCAAGCTGTACCCGGCCGTCGCCACCCCGGTGTGCAGGGACACGGCTTCCGTGGCGCCGCTCACCACCTGGGACCACCGGGGCTCCTGGCCCGTCCACTTCCTCGGCAAGCCCCGCGCCGTGAGTACCTGCGGTTCGCCGCCGCGTCGCTGCGTGTCTCTAAGTGCCGCCGTCCACCGAGGAGAGGCCTTGGTTTTGTTTCCAAGGGGTTTAAGTGAATTTTCAAATATGTAATTGACATCACGCTGCAGTAATGGATTTACCTCGATAGGATAAACTCTAAATGTCAACACACGTCATAGGTTCAGGCTGGAAACGAAACTGTTGCATTATTACGTCAAACCGACGCTGCACAAACTGTTGAAGGCCAGGAACTGTTTTATTTTCTGTTTGTCTTGTCGAGACAAATCCATGGTTAAAGTAAAGTAAATTTAGAGATTTGAAAAAAAAAATCAACCTGAACCCGATTGGGTTCCTTACGTCGTCCAATCAGTATAAACCGTTAAACTCCAGTAAGTAACTTCCTTTTTTCAGCCTAACGTAAATATGCCCTGTTTGAAACTTTTTGTAACGCATTCCGTAAAATTTTCAATATAATTAAAGTGAAAATTCAGTCCAGTCACCAGTCAGTGTACGCCCCTCGCTCGAACCCTAAGGAAATAAAACAAAGGCACCCCCTTGCACAATGCGGCCCCCACACCGTGCTAGCTCACACCCTGCCGGCCTCCAGGAGCGCGGTCCTCGCTACGACATGCAGTTGCCGCTGGCGCTGGCGACCCCCGAGTTCGCCCACCTTGCAGACTGCACGTGGAACGGGCACACCCTGCTCAGCCCCGCCACCTGCATGGTGAGTCGCAAGGCGCACACTGACGTCTATGTGCTTCCATTGCCCATAACTGATGTGTGCATAATCTATGTAACATACAATGGAGCAACATTTCCATGTCGTGCTAAAGGCTAAAGTATTTATAAAATTGTACCTAATTCATGTAAAAGTCTGTACTTAACTTACAAACGCACAAATCGACTCCTCCTATCAGCACAATCGTAACTGTCAGTGCAGATCCAAGACTATCCTAACTGTAGGGCAGATGCATACAGTTAGGATGATCTTGGATCCGAACTGACAGGATTATTCTATTAGGACGCGTTGAAATACGTCAATTCTTATGTTCAAAAAGTAAGCATTTTTAGTATGCGTGCTTCTACTGTAGTGTTACCAAACCTAAGGTTTCTCTAACGCCTCGTCCCACAGAGTCTGGTTCTGTCCGTCGTATCCACCTACCAGCCAGAGGGCACTTCCATTGAGCTGAACGACGTCGTCTTCTATGACTTCGAGAGGGTGCCCGAAGAGGGTGAGCATGCTTCGCCACATATGTCACTCACTGGTAGAAAAATGAACGAAAGAACTACGGAATATGTCTGGTCAATTATTTGCCTGGACGATCCGTGGTCCGTATCTTGCCAACTGCAACTACGGCGGTTTCGTGCATGTTTTCCGCGGAGGACCTGCACGGAAGTTCCGTCCTCTATTCGTACCCATTTCCTGTACGTATTCCGTAAAGGAAGGGTCCCTCATTGACAGTTAATTGATATTTATAAACGTTTCTGCACATTAATAGAATTTTGTTAAGAAGCTTGACAAAATTGTCAAGACGAAATTGATAAAACAGTTTCTTACACAAATAAAACTATTAATAATACATTAATCTGCAATCTGCATTAGTGTGGAGAGTTGTCAATACGTTATTGATTAATAACTCAGTACGAGTCTGAGGGTTTGTATCGGAGCATCGCGGGCCTCACTTTTTTGTCCCTTTTTATACCATTTATTTACTTTATGGTGGTGTTGCAGCGGACAACGACTTGTACGTGTTGGTGCAGCGAGGCAGCGGCTGCTTCGAGGTGGGCGTCGGGGACCGCCTGGCCTGCACCGGCCGCTCTGTGGTCGTCTCGGGCCAGGACGCGGCGGCCCCGGTTCCGGCAGCCCCGGCGGAGGACAGGTGGGACACGCCGGCGGCCTGCGGGTCTCGAACCCGCGACTCTCGTAACGGCCCTGGCGACTTTGAGGCATTGCATCAAATGCAATTTGAATTATAATTCTAGTGATTCAAATCACTAGTCTCGAATTACCCCAAAATTGTCTCATAAACACTGCTATTCCATTGGTAAGTTTGCTTGCCACTCCAGTGGCGCTCCGTTTTGAATGCCAAAATTTGGCATTCTGGGCTGGATTGGCCTTTTAAAATGCCAAAATTTGGCATCCAAGTTCGCCGAAATGCCAAATTTTGGCATTCAAAGAGGCCAATCCGGGCCCAGACGGCCAAATTTGGTCATCATTCTCAGCATTCAATTTTCAGTGCCTTCGTTCTAACATCTGTTGTCGAAATGACAGCAATATATTGTCAACAACACGGATCGTTAGAACCCATGTCGTAGATTCAACAAGGAATTTTAAACAGGGAAGAGACGGACATGTGTTCGACAGGACGCAGTGCGAGGCGGACGCCGTGTACGAGGAGCTGGGCCGGCGAGGCCTGCAGTGCCGCGGCCCGTACCGCAGCCTGGTGTCGCTGCAGCGCGGCGCGCGGGCGGTGCTGGGCAGCGCGGCGTGCCGCGAGGACGACGAGGTGTGCAGCGTCGACGTGATGAGGACGCTGCAGCTCGAGACGCTGCTGCAGCTGGTGGCGCTGGAGCAGTCCGAGGACCGCCACGAGCTGCACGTGCCCAAGCGCATCCAGAAGGTCGTCTTCGACCCCAACCAAGGTGAGCACTGCTTGGAAAAAAAAAACAACACAATTTTTCCAGGGAAATGGTTTGTCGTCATTTTGCCCTAACAGTCCGTATGACGTCTGTACCAGGTACGGAGAGGGTACAGTTCAGCCGTACTAAAATGTTGCCGGGAACCGTATAGAATTTGTACAGTAAAAGAAACACTATTTCATTAAACGGGTTGTGTACATTGATTGTACCATTTACTGTATACGGTATAGTAAGCAAGCCCATTGTAGTCCAAGCGGAGATCTGCAATCGGCTCGCTTATTGTAACTTAACCGTCTAACTTTAACGGTCTAGGAAATATGACCGAAAAAACCACCCGCCGGCCACGCGTCATCCGGTGTGCAGACCTGCGATTTGTTCGACTCGTAGTCAAACTCCCTGTTTTGTCCCGGATTTCTGTTCCCGTTTTGTCCCCGAGTCATCCCCACCATTCTGGCTCTGGGCGGGCCCCGCAGCCGTATTGTTAGGCAAGGCAACGCCGGTCCAGGGTGGGCGTGTGTGAACTCTGCAAGGGTCTGTTGAGAATCGATCCTTTGGTTAGTCACAACTTAAGATTAGCTTGCCAAAAAATTTTAGAGCTGTTGTATCTTTTGCCTGGTGGCATTGACTGTGATGCCGATTTCGTTAACCCATGGGTCGTAGGAGCGTGGTTAGCGCTCAGTGTGCCCAGTGTGCTAGAGCCAGCCACAGCAAGTTAACAAAGTATGCTGTTTGTTTCCCCAATGTACTGTACTGATTAGAGGGACAAGAAGCTTCATGCGTGGCGTGATACGAAACGTCATACTCATTGTCATGCCAACCATGATGGTGGGACGTTGGAAAGTGGAAGTGGAACACCCCTGGCGGTGGAACCCAAGTTGAGAGCTACAGAAAGTTATAGTGATTTAAGATAAGGTAGGGAGACCCAACACTCTAAATTTCTGACGAAGAACCATAACACGAGGGAGACGGCGCAAGCATAATACGAAGGTAAATTTTCTTCGTGTAAGGAGGTTTCTGAACAATTTGATCAATTGCTCAAATTTCATTGGAAGACATGTAGAGTGCACGTCACCACCAACGTCAGTTTAATTCGCTACATTGTCGCGTGCCGCGTGTCAGAGTACCGCCCGGTGCGGCGGGCGCACAGAAGGATGAAACGCGAAAAAAGTGATGGAAATTGTAGGAGTCTCCAAATCATCACCAAAATGTGAAATCAGGGGTATTCAAAGGTAAAAAACTAGATCCTGGCAAAATCGAGAAACATTTCATCGCGATCAGTACCAACAATCCACGCGTGATGTTTACACCAACCATGTCCTGAGCTCGGTCCTGTGGCACCAGCCCGCATTTGGCAGGCCTCTTACCCAACCATCGGCATTCAAAACGAAGTGTTTGCAAGTCAAGACAGCATTCGTCAGTTTGTTTGAAGCCCGAGGGCTCGCCAACGCCGCTGCTTTACACCTAGTTTACGAGGCACTTTGGACGCCCGTTTATTCAGAATCTCTTAAGGGGCGGCGATGGGCGGCATTTGGTGATATGAGGGGGAACGGGAAGAGGCTACTCTCTCACGGACACGTGGCAGAACAGTTCGCAAGTGTTCGCAACTCGACTTATCTCATCGTGAAAATTAGAAATTCGTTGATTGTGCAATAGTTTTAGCAAAGTGCTTAATTTGGCCGGCTGACCCAATGGTAAATCTAAGGTTTGCGCCAGATTTGTCAGGTCGCGAGCTTTCTAAAAACATATAACATGACACTGACACTTTTATTTTAAAGAATGCGACTGCCAGAAAGAATAGTACGCACCCATTGCGATAAGGACGCGAAAATCTGAAAATGTGTCAAGTTTGGAGTGGCTCACCCGCGTGTCCTACTGACAAACAAATTAGTGTTCCGTGTAGCCCAGACCTTTCTTGCTTAAATTCAATACTTTGTAGGACTCGCCACTCCTTTATAAAAAATACCACTTCTCTTCGCTCTTTCAGGGTTTCATCCCACTTTAAGGCGGTGCCCCGGTGGACACTGCTATACTCTGTTAAAAATCCAGCCGTTTCAGAATGGAAAATGAAGGCAAAGTAAATTAATTTTCACAACCGTTCACAAACAGCCAATCACCGTTTTTGAACGGCAAATATAAATCCAGGAACAAAACCATTCTGCTTGTAAACGGACTGTTCGGACGCTAAATATGCTGTTTCGGAGTGGCCTTTCGGCTTGCTTTCGGCTGCTCCGCCGGTCTTAAGGAAGGGGAGCGTGCACCAAAACGAAGCGGTAGAAAAATCCGTTTGGAAACAAGATATTTTGTGTTCACAAACGGAAAAACATTTTTGGTATGACGCCTTTTCTGTCATTTTCTTTAACAGAGGGCAATGGTTTTTGAAATTTGCAGAAATTTTTCCATTTGGAAATAGTTAGAACACTTTCCACCTTTTTCGCGGATTTCACTGAACAGGTTACAGTAACTGATGCTATGACAATTTAAAATGGTCGTCCTGCCTCTCGTTGATCTTAATACACTCTATTAACATATTACATATTCCTTGTTTCACGCGGTAAAATGCAACAGCGTTTTGACTGCTTTGGGCTGAACCGCACTGTTTGAGAACGGAAATTTCTAACAGTGTAGAGTGGTACGCAAATGACGCCACACGTGATCCCTGACGGGTCAGACATGTGAGAACACGCCGTAGTGGCGGGACTGCTAATGTTGAGACGCGTCCTCGAAGGCCAGGACAGCATGTGCTGTCTGCCAAGAGGCTCCATATTTTAGACACACACACAGAAAAAATCTACGAATTAAGGTAGAAAATCAATTGTGGGTCGCTTTTTTTTTATATAAAAAAAAAACTATATTTAGGGCATTTAATTTTGAACAAGTAGCCAAGTAGCTTTAAGCCGTTAAAATATGATCCCTAGACAACACAGTTATAAGAGGCTTCGATATTCGGACGGAGGGTTCGATTTTCGAACGCTTCGCCGGCTTGCGGCTGTGTGGCCCTTCGCAAGACAGCGCCTTGTGAATTTTTTGAGTGACATTTCGAAGTTGTCGAAATTGACATAACTTTACAGCAATAGATTCGTGTCGACAAGCCGAACTAAATATGTGAACACATTTCATAAGTTTGGATGGCCAATCAAAAAGTCATTGAACTTCAAAAGTACCAAATAGTCCCTTTTGGTCCTTTCACACACTTTGAAGTTCAGTAACTTTTTTTATTTCCCATCCAAACCCATGACATGTGCTGACATTTTTTCTTTGTCTTCTTGAGACGAATCTAAATTTGTAAGGTGATATCTGTTTGGTTTGTTTGGAAATAGGGACCTTGCTCAGTAAGAAGAACAAGAGAAGAAGATGGCGTCGGCGTGGCGGAGCGTTGCGCGGTCCCACAACAAGCAGAAGCCTCTGTTCAGGTCTCGGCCGCGAGCGCTGTTTTGTTTTGCAAATACTCTCAGTGAAAATGACACAGAGTGAAAATTTAAACCTTAGACCAGTCCAAATTGCATTCATTTTCGCTAAACGGAGTTAAACAAGGGACGGTAGCTTCTGCTTGTTGTGGGACCGCGCTACGCTCCGCCACGCCGACGCCATCTTCTTCTCATGCTCTTCTTACTGAGCAAGGTCCCTATTCACTCAAACTCAGCGAAATTCGAGCAGTACAAAAAATCGAACCCAATAGATAACTGCCACGGAATCCTATTTTCAAACCGAGATGGGTTCGATCCTACTTAAGGCCGTTTTTCGAGTCTATACCGGTTCGAAAATCGAACCCTCTTTTAACTCAGAGACGTTCGGAGGCGTTTGTCTCACAAATACAGGCCTTCTTACGAAAACAATCTAAGTAAGTGTGGGCTGGGCGCGTGCGCTTGCAGTGAGCGAAAGAAGTGTCAGACCCCTTGCTGTCGGAAAAACTTCACCGGGAACTTTGTCTGCGTTCAGACATCATCGGTCGGGGGACACTACTATGTGAATAGGCAAGGGGGAAAAACGATTTTCCCACTTGTATGTTGCAATGGCCCTCAAAAGTGCGCTCAATTTTGGCAACTGCTTCTCATATCTGTGGGCTGTTCCCGGCAGTGCTGCCTGCTGGCTCCAAGGACTCGCTGCACTACGACCTGCAGCGGCGCTCCGTGAGCCTGTGCTCTGTGCGCGGCCGCGTGGCCGTGCTGCAGGTGGACACGCAGGCCATGCCGCTGCCCCCCACCTTCCCGCCCATGCTGGTGCAGACCAGGGCGTTCCTGGCGCACGAGGAGGGCGCCGCCAAGAACCTGGAGCACCTGTGCTCGCTGGCGCTGCAGGTGGCCGCGCTGCAGGGCCGCGGCGCCGTGCAGGTGGTGGCGGCGGGCGGCGCGCTGCAGGACGCCGTGGCCAGGGCCGCGCAGCAACAGCTGCCCGACGTGAGTAAGCCCGAACGGGCCGGGGCTAAGGTAGGGCTGGGCGTTTTTTCAATGTTCCCTTTCAAAAGAGCAATTCTAGTCGTCGCTGATCGAAGAAGAAAACCGGAAGCTGGGAAAAAAGGGAGTGTAGGTAGCAAGCTCAGTTTATGAGAGAAATATTGACAGAGATATGTTTCTTTCCTTTGCCAAAAAGTATTTGTAACTGATTAATTGCTTTTTTGAAGATGTACGCTTCGGAAAACTCTTAGGCCAATGCACTCGTACAATTCTGTGAGGTCATGTTGCCGGTGCCATTTCCGGTTTCTTTCTTGCTCTTGTTCTTCGATCGACGAGAACTAGAATGCTCTATTCTTTGATTTAAATTTCAATACCAGCGTATTCGTATTGGCTGTGATTTAATAATTCAATTCTTTGATATTGGATCAATTTCTCAATCAAGCGATCGCGTAATGTGATTGTGAAGCCTCTGCGCCCTTTATCATCGACCTTTTGTCACTTTTAACGTGAGGTATGAGAAGAGCAGCACGCTTACATTTATCGACAAGTTTTCAGTATATTTATATTGAGGGCGCTGTTGTAGCTAGACCAATATGTTATGTAGATCACTATATTGACCACTCACTCGATATATTTCATACATAATACAAACTACACTGCAAAAAATTCCGTGTTTTGGTACGGAAAATGGACAGAAAATGGGGTACAGAAAAGGTACGGACCTTCTGTACTGGTTCTCTGTGGTTCCCATAAGGATCTCATGTAAACTGCTACAGAAAACATGTACAGAACCTCCGTGGTTGGCAAGGTACGGACGGTCCAGGTAAAAAATTGACCAGACATTTTCCGTGTAATTTCTGTACTTTTTTCTATCAGTGTAATTTACTTTGTGTCACGAAGAAATAGTTCGTAAATTACGAAGTATTTTCTTTGTAAGCTTATGTAGGATGAAAATACTTTGTTATAACCGGCTGCTTTTCTCTGAAAATCTTAATATAGTTTGTAAGGTTCCCTCATCATAGGAAAAATCCCAACATGGGTATGAAAAACCAAATTCCTATACTCGGTTCGGATTTTTACCATACTGCAGTAGCAGAAGAAGGAAGGTACAGGAATTTTTCAAATCTCATGTAAGACTTTCGTTTCCCATACCCAAATTGGCACTATTACCATCCGCCGGTTTGGTAGAAATCCAGTTATTTTGAAGAGTGTGCACTATTACTACAAGATATTGGTTTCTGATTCCATTTGAATATCCTGATCATTGGGTGTAGACAATGAAATCACAACACTGCCAAAGCGCTGGGCCGAGATTATTGTGGCTCGAAACACCAGCGCCCCATTTGCTTGCAGCTGCCGGTTCGCGTGGCGAGCGTGGCCGACGCGGCGGACGGCGCGGCACTGGTGGTGAGCGACGCGGCCGGCATGGACGCCGGCCTGGACGCGGCGCGGCGCCACGGCGGGCTGCTGCTGGCCGAGCTGCCGGCGGGGCTGCCGCCGCCGCCCAAGCTGCGCGTGCTGCTGGGCGTGCAGCAGGCCGGCCGGCGGTACGCGCTGCTCAAGCACGCCGTGGACGTGGACCCGGCCAGCAAGGTGCTGCACGTGGAGGTGCTGCCGCTGGAGCGGCTGTCGCTCTGCAAGGACGCCGTGGTGTACCTGGTGTTCCACGGCGTGCCGCTGCCGGCCGTGCCGGGCATCGTGAGCACCCTGGCCGCGGCGCCCGGCGGCGACCGCGCGGTCTGCGTGTTCCTGCAGGACAACGCGGCGCCCCCCTTCGCCCTGGACGCGCCCCTGTACGCCGCGCAGCTGCGCCTGGGGCTGCGCGTCAACGTCCTGCAGGGCGGCCGCTGGGGCTGGCTGCACCGCCGGCACCTGGCCCACCTGAGCGCCGAGGCCGGGCCCTGCCTGCAGCGCCCCAGGCAGCTGCACATGGACGCGCTGCAGGTCAAGTGCCTGGGCGTCAACCCCCACAACGACGTGGCCGAGGACACGGCCGTGGGGCTGCTGGACTACGCGGGCGTGCGCGCAGCCGGCGTGCGCGTGATGGGCGTGTGCGCGTCGGGCGCGGGGCCGCTGCAGCCTGACGCCGTCCTGGAGTGGCCCGTGCCGGCAGGCTGGTCCGACGAGGCCGCCGCCACCGTGCCGCTCGTGTACGCCACGGCCGCGAACGCGGTGCATGAACAGGTAGGGTCGCTGCCTCTCGGCTTGTGAAACGCCTGCGCGCAGTGGGCCAGAAGACCGACGTAGGCGGCAAAAACTCCAGACGCGTTTTGAGCTCCTAAGTCTTTCAACAGGACTTGAATCGAACGCCTGACCTTACCAACGGATTCCCTTTTCGGAGAGCAATCGATTGATAGCGAGGGGGTAGTGCCCTGTACAAAAAAGCCGTGTATTACGCGTAATACACGTATTTGTAATACCATTTTAGGGTCAAATGTGGCAAAATTTAGCATTTTAATGCCCTAATACACGTGTAATATCACCGTAATACAGCGTAATACCGAGTAGTCTGTACACGGTTTCTCGAAGTGTTTATCCCCTCGATTGATAGGGTCACACGGTCGGTTCGAGTCCTGTTTAGCGACGCTGGAGCTCAAAAGGCGTCTAGATTTCCGTCCGTCTCCAGCCCACTGTGCGCCGGCGACGTGCGCCGCGTCCTCACGCCCGCCCGTCCGTCCGCAGCTGTGCGTCCGCCGCGGGGAGCGCGCCCTGGTGGTGGACGCCGCCTCGGCGCTGGGCCGCGCCGCCGTGGCGCTGCTGCTGCGCGCCGAGTGCCGCGTGGTGGCCGTGGTCAAGGACCGCCAGCAGGAGGCCGCCCTGCGCGCGCACTTCCCCCACGCCGTCCTGGACACGCTGGTCGGCACGCCCAGGGACTTCCCGTCCAAGCTGGCGCACCGCTACGGCAAGGCGTGCGTGGACGTGGCGCTGACGCAGGGCGGCGCCGACGCCTTCCGCTGCGTCCTGGACATCATGAACCACTTCGGCCGCCTGCTGCACGTCGGCACCGGCCTCAAGGACGTCGGCAGCAGCGTGGGTGAGTAGGACATCGGGTCGGCGGACCTCCGGGCACACTCTTAATGTCTTACGAAGAAAATTCCAATAGAAGGAAATGGCGGAAGCATAATGGGAAGGTGGTTTTTCTTCATATTACGAAGGTTCTTCCTTGTAATGTTGTAGGGTGACTCGGAAGTAAGGAGGAGATCAGTTAGGACGAGGATGGATCCAGTAATTCAGTGGTCTATTCAAAGAAGCTCGAAGGAGCGAGAGACTCAGAGCAGCTCCTGCCTCTAGCTCGACTCGTACTCGAATGCCTTGTCGGTGCAGCGTAGCCCGAGCGGCCCGCTCGGGTTCGCGCCCCAAGTTCGGCAACCCTTCGGCTTCGGGCCCGAGGACGAAGGCGTAGTTCACTCGGCGGCCGCTCGAGCGCAGCACTCCGCAGGCGCGCTGCGGGCTTTGCTGACGGCGACTTCAGGACTCGAACGGCGAGCGGCCGTGTCTGCCAACAACAGCCTATTCGCAGGTCACCATGTGCGCACGCGCTCACGAGTGCCATGGGTGCTTGCTGTTGCTACGAAATGTCACATTCTAGCAGTATCTTACAATGAAAAGGCTAAAAAGATTCGTATAACAAAGAAATATTGCTTCGTATTGTGCTTGCGCCGAATTCACTGTAACATACGAATAATATAGTTCAAATTTCATTGTAAGACATTTAGAGAGTAGAGTGCGCTCAGGGGCTCCTTACCCTCTGGCCGTACACTGCAAGAAAAAGTGTGAATAATTCAAAAGTACGAGAAAAAATGTAAATAAAAGTGCAACAAGGGATTGTAGAAAGTACAACAAGAATTGTACGAACCACAACTCGTATAAAAGTGAACAAAACATTAAGTGTGTTCTTCGTACGTTCCCAATTTCCTACTGATAAATGCCGTGCTGTTCTAATTCCAAGCCGAATCTTAGTACTCCACGACACAAATGTATCATAATACAGAGAAATTTGTTCGTAATACAAAGAAATTGATCATATACTACCTGCGTTGTGCTGTCTTAATTCTAGGCTTTTCTTTTGTATTACGAAGAAAAAGCTCAGTAGGATTTAATCTGATATTGTGGTGCAGGCCTCTCGACCTTCCTGATCAGCATCTCGGCCTACTCCCTGTCTTGGGACTGGCCGCTCAAGGCGAGCGAGGAAGCCAAGCGGCGCGTCCAGGAGGCCGTGAAGGCCGCCATCGAGGACGGCGTCGTGCAGCCGCTGCCCTTCCACGCCGCCCTCGGCAACACGCTGGCCGGGTCGCAGAGGCACGTAGCAACAGTCCTTGCCGTTTATGATATGTTGCAACACTGAGGTCTTCCTGCATAACATGAACACTGTGATGCATAATATCACACTCATCTAACATCCAAGTGCATGCACAATGAGGTCTGAGCGGGGAGGCTCCTTCGCCGCTCGGCCGCTAGATGGCCCCAGCGGGCGAGGTCGCTATGAAAAATCCAACGTAACGTTTGTGGTAGGGTAGGCGTTACGGACACGACGCACCCGCCGCCAAACGTTACGTTGGAACGTCAATACCTTTTTAAAGGAAAAGTCAGTCCGAGTCTGAAAGTGTTCGTATTACGGGAAATCCTTCCGCGAGACATTTCTAGCGTGGCTTGCAGGCGCGTGGCGGAGGGCGCGGGCAAGGTGGTGCTGACGCCGGACGGAGGCAGCGCGCCGCCGCTGGACGCGAGCCGCGGCTGCCTGGTGGTGGCGCCGGCCGCCAAGGCCGTGTCGCTGGCCGAGTGGCTGCTGTCCCTGGGCGCGCGGGACGTGAGCGTGGCGCCCAGCACGACGGTGGGCGCGGCCTGGGTGTCGCGCCGCTGCGGGCTGCTCGCCCGGCACTACGGCGCCGCCGTGCGCCTCCTGCAGCCAGCGGGCGCGCAGCAGCTCGTCAAGGTGAGCACTCCACTTCGACGAGTGTGACGTCTCCTTCGTTACAATTTGAATTTTGCCATGTTCACCGAGAGTGAAAGATTCTTGATCAACACCAAATTTTAGGCGAGATATTGTTAATCACCCGAAGTTGGGTGGGAATTATTTTATCACCCGAATTTCACCCCAATTCGGGCGATAAAGGGTTCATCAGCTACCCCCATAGCTAGCTAGGATTATCACCTAAATTTGAGAACTAAGAATTTCTCTTCCAAAATTTTAGTCCTGAGAATACTTTTGCCAAAATTTTCGTGCTGATCATGACTCCTCAAGAGGTGAGGATTTCATTTCTCTCGCCCTTTTGAAGGAGAGTTTTCTTCTGACCCCTAGGGTAGCTTAACTTGTCATCCTTGAGCTTCCAGTGTACAGTGCCAGTCTGTCCCCACAGGCGGCCGGGCAGCAGGCGCCGCTGGGTCTGGTGGTGACGCTGGAGCAGCCGGCCGAGCGCGTGCGTGCGCTGGACGCGGCCACGCGGGCGCCGCGCTGCACGCTGGTGGTGCTGGCCGACGGCAAGCAGGGCCTGGGCGAGCTGGTGGACGTGGTGCGCTGCCGCAAGGCGGACGGCCTGCCCGGCGTGCTCACCGCCGTGGGGGACCTCCCCGCCGACGTGCGCACCGTGCCGCTCGCCGAGGTGAGCGCCTACGTCTACCTGGCTACACTCTAACCTCGTCACGGACAGCACGTATCTGTAATGTGAACAGTATTGTGCTAGAGTCCTGTAGTGGGAGAGAAACGTGAGCCCTGCGTCCTCGACAGATGGGACTCGATTCACCCGAGCGGCGAACTTCTTATACTTTGGCCAAAACGGGAAAAGAGTTGCGTGTAGGTTTTCATCCAGGCTTGATTTTCCGTAGTGCCCTAGACGCGGGGCAAGGTTCTGGCCATTGTATGAGAAACTACGCGCAACTTGTCCCCCGTTTTGGCCAAAGTATGAGAAATAGTAAAGAGCATTTCGAGGTTGGCTGGCGATCAGTGTATGGCAAATTCAGTTGGTTCACGTTTCTCTCCCACTTTAGGACTCTATTTTGTGCAAGCACAATTACAAATGAATTTAGCTTGTAGTGTGAATGGTTTTACCCGTAATACCGTAAGCTGGGGTAACATGAAACAATTTCGGAGTGATTTGAGACAAAGTGAAGTAAACGTGAGACTAACTCTCAGCCCCCAATATGATAAATTTATGTAATAAGGCTTTCACTATAAAACATTCAGCCGTCATTGTGATACTTTTTCTCGACGTGAAGTTTGACAGTAAAGAGCCACCAAATGCAACCAAAATGAAAATTCTATAGATAAAAATCATGCGCCTCAAATTGCCCGGAAACTGCCTCATATTGCCCCGGCTTACGGTATAAATTAAGGTTACTGTGTGCACAACGCTCCAACTGCGTCATCCGCAAGGCACAGCCGAAGAAACCTTCGTAATTCAGGTGAAATCATCCGTAATTCAAGCTACATTTATCTGTAATTACATTTGCAAAAAGTAGTCTGTACTATGGATACGTGATACCAATAAGAAGTTTGCTGCATACACTGTATGCACTGCAGATCCCTGGATTTGCTGGGCTCTGCAGTGCACCGACTGGCCGGTTCCATGTCAACGGCCGCCTTGTCTGTCTCCAGGCTCTCCGCTGCGCCAGCGACCCCGGCGTGCACACGGTGGAGGTGATGCAGGTGGCGGCGGACGCGGGCCGCCTCGGCGGGGACGCTGGCGGCGCGCTGGCGGACCTGCTGCCCGACTCGGTGGAGGCGCTGCGAAGGCTGGGCCAGTCCCTGCACGACGACGTGGCCGTGCGCGAGCTGCCTTCACTCGTCGGCGGCTCCAAGGACCGCAGGAACAAGGAGGTGAGCGCCCCATCACCACAGTGCGCCACAAGACCGGCGCAGGCGGTCATAACTCTCGGCGCGTTTTGACCTCCAGAGTCGCCAAATGGGACTCGAACCGAACGTGTGACCCCGCAAAAGATGCGAAGGCGGTAAATTACCATGTAAAAATTACGGTAAATAACCGTAATTTACCGGTGAGCCGAAAAATCGGTAATCAACGGTAAAATTCAAATTTTGTCAATATCTTGCCTCCACTGCGAGAAAAAACTACAGCAAGTCCTGCTAATTTTCTCACAGCCTCTCTCCGTACCCAAAACAACGGAGATCTCCGTCTTTTAAATGACGGAGAGCCTCCGTTGTTTTTTCCCCGGAGATCTCCGTCTTATTAGAAACGGAGATCCTCCGTTGTTTTTTTGTCCATCTCTCCGTTGTCCAGTGGCCAATACCACACCGGGACGGTATCGTCTGCTTGAGGTCCCCAAGGACGTCGACGGGCACCTTATACAGGGTCCCTGATGACGATTTTCGCATCCTCGACCTAGGTTCCGACCATTCGTTGAAAAGGTCTCATCAAGATCTACTCGAATCAGGAATAAAAAAAATTCTTGGTCAACCCCCTTTTTTAAGATCCTGTTGCAGAAACTGGATCTTGAAAAAAGGGGGTTGACCAAGAATTTTTTTTTATTCCTGATTCGAATAGATCTTGATGAGACCTTTTCAACGAATGGTCGGAACCTAGGTCTAGGATGCGAACATCGTCATCGGAGACCTAAGGTAGACGATACCGTCCCGATGTGGCATTGGCCTCTCGGACAACGGAGAGCTGAACAAAAAAACAACGGAGGATCTCCGTTTCTAATAAGACGGAGATCTCCGTGGAAAAAACAACGAAGGATCTCCGATATTTAAAAGACGGAGATCTCCGTTGTTTTGGGTACGGAGAGAGGCTGTGAAAAAATTAACAGGACTTTCCGTAGTTTTTTCTCGCAGCGTCTTAATGCACTTAAACTGATAAAAGCTAAATAGGACAAACTTAGAAACATTTTCTGAAAAGGTGGACCCACCCCACCCACCCTCTCAGCCTCTTTATGACTTTTTACCCAGATTTCAACCTGATTTTGACCAATAGCCGTTTGGGTAAGTTTGATAAGCTGTGTCGAAACCCCAGAAATTAAAAAGCCTATTGCTGCCAAAATAATAATTTAAAACATTATTTTTTTCTTGTGGGGGATGGTTTTGGACCCCTACAAGTCGATTGGGTTGGGTTAGGACCAAAGCCGTCACCCTCGATATTGGGTCGTGTGTCGATCTGAAAAACACGGGCCCACCTGCCGGCTTTTGTGATAGCCTTATGTGCAAATATATTCATTTCCTTTAACCTTGTAATGGATTTCATCACTGAATGACAACAACAACAACAACCATGTTTACTACTGCTGTGTTTCGACGAATTCATGAAAATATAGCGAAAGCACTTCAGAAAACGAATTTTACCGATTTTTACCAAAATTACCGGTAATTCACAGTTTTTTTTACGTAATTTTGAAAATAACCGGTAATTTTGCATCCCAAGACCCCTCCAATGGATTGCTCTCCGTCGGAGTAATCCGTTGCTTCAAAACGCGTCCGAGATTTTGACCGCCTGCAGACCCACTGTGCCCCGGCCGAACCGACCTCGAGCCCCGACCTGAACCCCACTTGAGCCTTGCGCACCCTTGAAAACCTCCAGTTTTGCCTAAATACCGACCTGTCAAAAAAAAAAACCTTAATTGATCCGTGACCCAAAACTCCTTTTTTTACGTCATGAGCTCTTTCTAAGAAAAGCAGCATGTCATAACAGAGTTTTTTGAGTAAACATACTCTGCAGTACACTGAGTACTCTCTCTTGGTGTGTGCTGAACAAAGTGTACTGGGTACACTGTTGAGTTTGCAGAGTAAGCTAACAACAAAAATAGTTGGTTTTGTAGTAACTATTTCTTCGTATAACCAACAAAATAGTCTGTAGCTAAGGTGCGGTTCTAAGCGTGTTGATGTCCCCCAGGTTCCGCCCGTGTTCGTGGTGGCCGGCCTGGCGGACTCCCCGGCCAGGGAGCTGGGCTGCGTGGCGCGCTACTTGTCCACCACCGCGGTGGCGGTGTCGCCGCCGCGCGGCGCCTCGTCCGTGCAGGAGGCGGCGGCCGCCGTGGCGGAGGCGGTGCAGCGCGCGCAGCCCAGTGGGCCGTACACGGTGGCCGGCCGCGGCTGGGGCGGCAGCGTGGCCCTGGAGGCGGCCAGGGTGCTGGCGCAGCGCGGACACGTGACCGCCTTCCTGCTGGACGCGTCCACCGACGCCATGCAGGCCGCCCTGCAGCCGCTGCAGAGCCACCCCGGCGGGCTGCCCGCCGCCCTGCTCAAGCACCTCCTCAAGCTGGACCGCGAGGTAGGGTGCTCACTGTGGTTTTCTTGTGCATGATTTTGGCGACAAATTTTGCATGCGTTTTAAAAGGCACGCATTTCTGCGTAACTTGGCGAAAGTAAGGGTTGTTGCGCATGAATTAGTGCGCCGTCGTGCGCCGGTGGAGTGACAAGGATACAAATTAATTAGCTCTGACCAGCGCCTGGGCTAAAGGCCCCTGGCAGGCAGGCCACCGGGCAGCATCAAAGCACGGGCGCTGCGCGGGTGGCCTATCCCCTACTTTGCGGGCGCTTGCGCATTGGTAGAACCAGGGGGCGGCAACGGCCTTGGGAGCACGTGAGCCCATGCGCCCCATCTCTGCACAGGTTACGGACTTCTTCGAGATAGTAAAAACAAGGCCGTTGTTAGCAAAACGCTTTACACAGATCGAAAGAGCACAAAATTTAGGGTGGCTTAGACCCATTGGCCTTTCTAAAATTTCCAATTTAACTTGAAACAAGGGAGGAAATGTTGACAACGAGATGGCGCCACCAAGGTTTTTTCTTAAATATCCGATTTATTGTGTTTTCGGTGTTTTTACTTGGATTTATTGTGGGCTAAAGTGTCAGTTTCAAGAGTGGCAATTAGACTAAGCCACCCTTAATTTTATGCTCTTTCGATCTGTGCAAAGCGTGTTGTAAACATTGGCCTAGTTTGAATGATCTCGAAGAAACCAGTAACCCCTGCACCGAGGTGGGGCGCATGGGCTCACGCGCTCCGTAGGCCGTTTCCACGCGCTGGTAGAACTGACGCGTACTGGGATCATCTCTGTTTCGCTCCTCTCTCGCCTACACTGTGAGAAAAATGGACGGTATTCGCCGTTTATTTATTAACAGGATTTGCCGTACTTAGAAGCACGGCGTTTACCGTACCGTAGTTAGTACAGTGTTAAAAAGATCTCGCCTTTAATTCAATTCAAAAGAGTTTTTTTTTTTCCCCAAAATCGTCTAAATTGACTTTGATGTGAAGAAACGAGTGCCTGTTGACAACTGCATTGTACAAAGTAAGGTGATCGCAGTACTTCCAGGTACGGTAAACACCGTACCTCTAAGTACGGCAAATCCTGTTAATGAATTAACGGCGAAAACCGTACATTATTCTTACAGTGTATCTCAGTGCATGGGAGATTCCCCCCCCCCCCCCACGCTTCCCAGGGGTTACCCACTGCTTATTTTGGTACACATGATTCCGGATTCCCAAGATTCCTGAACAAATCCCATAAAAAAAGGGACGAAATTTAAAGAAATTTCTTTGTTTCTTAGTGTTTTGGGACACTATTGCAAGATTACGACGACATACTATTGAAATTATAAGGATTTTCAATAAAAATTTCAAAAATGAAATACGAACCTGTCCGGGGTGCCCGATGGGTGCGAGGTGGTAGAGCTACAACAGACGGCTCTCGGCATGAGTGTGGTGGTGACGTTGCAGGCCGAGGAGCGGGTGCAGCGCGCCTCCTCCTGGCCGGGGCAGGTCCGCGCGGCGCTGGGCCGCGACGACGCCGTGCTGGCCGCGGCGCTGGACTGCCTGGTCCGCCGCGCGCAGGGCCTCCTCGACTACAAGCCCGCGCGCCGCGGCCCCTTCGACGACAAGGTAGCCGTCACCCTTATCAGCAAGCAAGACCACCACCTGCAGTCCACCACCGTCACGGAGGTGAGCCCGGCTTCCCCCGCGACACATGAATACGCTTGTGGAAACACTACCAAAATAATCGCGTTTTATACAGCAAACTTATCGGAAAGTTAATGTGGCAATTTGGCAATTTCCAACTGCATACATGGCGCCGTACAACCCCATGTCACGCATATGCCTTTTTAAAAAGTGGACAGCTAGGTCTGCATTACATTTCTGGTAGAAGTGAAATCTGTGCAAAATCGCTGTCAAATTAATGTCGAGATGTGTGCAAAATGCCACAGTGGGCTGTATTGTTGAACTATTTCGAGAGCTTGATCTACTCGGCGAGGTGCGGTGTCTCAGTTACCTTCAGTGTAGCACCTAAGCAAGTGTGGCAAGCTACACACCTGAAACGTATAGGTGCGGAATTTTCAGTCTTGACGCTTCAAGCACATTTGCCTCTAGATTGCTAAGAGATGGGACCCTGGTGAGCTACTCCACACAAGTGCGGAGACTGCACACTTTGCACTACCAGGCATGGAGAACCACACAAGAAAAGACCACAACAAAAGTACAACAAATCCTAGCAATTTTTTTTGTCAGTCTTTTTGTACAAAGTACAACGATTTTTGTACGGAGTACAATGGGGCCTAGTGACGAAACGGTACCAGTCCAGGTGACGTTGTACTTTTAACAGTTCTGGTTGTACTTGCCACAGTCATCGTTGTTACTTTTTTCTACAATCCTTGTCGTACTTTGGTTGTACAATCCACATTTCATCGTGCAGTATACTCTGCGTAAGGAAGTTCTGGCTGTACTTGCCACAATCATCGTTGTTACTTTTTTCTACAATACTTGTCGTACTTTGGTTGTACAATCCACATTTCATCGTGCAGTATACTCTGCGTAAGGAAGTGCGGAGTTCTCCACACTTGGTTACACAGAGTGGCCGGAACTTGTATCTGAACTCGTTTGTTGCTGCAGTTGGTGTCCGCGGTGCACACCCACGCGCTGCTGCCCTCGATGGAGGTGGCGGTGTCCCGGCAGGCCGGCTCAGTCATCAGCGCGGGCGTGCACGTGGGCCGCAGCAGCATGCGCCAGGCCCCCATCACCGTCATCTTCTAGTGCTCTCTCTGTTGTATCCCTGTTTGCCAGGCGGTGACTGGCCTGCGAATACGAAAACAATACTGTAAATAGCCAGAAGGCTATTCGCCCTCCAATCCCGCTGGAGTCTATAAATAGATGTGCTTGACCAATAAAGACACTTGATATCTTGACCTGTGTGATCTCTGTTCACTTATCGCCTGATCCACACGCTGCTCAACCGGAAAAACAACGTGGCGCAGTCGGTAGGACCACGTGGTGACTGAAAGTCTCAGGGATTTTGAGTGAGCTGTAAAGAGTGGTCGTGGAAAAATAGTGAGGTGAGGAAGTAAGGGAAGTACAAGATTGAAAATTGTTGTATTTAACAGAAAAAAAGGAAAACAGTGGGTTTCTCATCGGACCGGTGAGTCTGAACGCACCAACATGAGTGTGAATTGGCAACAATTCAAGCAGAAGTTTGATACGATCTCATCCGAGAAGGAAAGAAAAATGCACCCACTGAAGAGAAATGGGCTGCCCTGTTGCTGGAAGGAGGTGATGAGTTGAGAAACCTGTATAACATTGTAATTCAATTGGTAAGTTTGCTTGCCACTCCAGTGGCGCTCTATTTTGAATGCAAAAATTTGGCCTTCTGGGCCCGGATTGGCCTCTTCAAATGCCAAAATTTGGCATTCAAAACGGAGCGGCACTGGAGTGGCAAGCAAACTTACCAATGGAATTGCAGTGAACTCATTTGCTGATTCCTTGGTCACTCGGGTCATCCAAGTAGATGGCACGATCATAGAAACAGACAATACAACAAACAATGAGTTTGTAGTTCAAAAAATAGATAAAATAACAAGTGAGAAGAAGTCTGTGACAGGACGCACCCGTGACATATTTTGGGTCCGAGCGAATTTGAGCGAAGGTCGATGGAAATCCAAGCAAAACTGAGCAAGTGCCGAGCATCTCCGAGCAAGAACTGAGCGACTCCGAGCAAATGTCCCGTCAAGCAACGGCACCAGTCACCAGTCCACACAAAAAGGCCTTCCCAGGCCCAGATAATAGTCCGACGTACATCGACCTGTATATTTTTGGAAAGGGGAGATCATAAGCCGCACGAATAGATATGAAGATTTGCCCTTTTGTTATCTGTTTGCCGAAGCACGCTTTGAAATTGAAGGAACAGCGAGTGAAGCTGCCGTGCAGGGTGGGTAACACGCTTGTGCCCGTGTCTGGCGGGGCGGCCCGCCCTACGGTCGCCACTCAGTGGTCCAGAAAACAGGCGCGGGAGGCCAAAACTCTGGGCCTCGAACTGAAAGTGACCCCACCAACAGATTCCTCGTTCAGAGAGCAATCCATTGGCGGCGGCGTCACACGTTCGGTTCGAGTTCTATTAAGCGACTATGGAGTTCCTAACGCGTCCGCGATTTTGACCTCCTTCGTGACTTCGTGCCGTTTTAGGGGCGTGAATAAAGTGCCACGCCAAAAAACGGCGTGACTCAGAAATTCACGCCAATTTTTGGCGTGAATTTCCTGTCTGGTTTTAGCATGACTTTTCTCGTGAGACGCACTGCCATTCACGCCACATGACGGTGTGACTCACATGTCATGCCATTTTTCAGCGTTGATTTCCTGTCACGCCATTTTTTGGCGTGACCTTTTGTCACGCCACAATTTGGCCATGTGTCCGACCGTAACATTTTCAGGGCTTAGGGGCATTAACGGTCTATCACGCCCTTTAAGGGCTTGAATCGTTTAATGCCGTTGGGAAGGGCGTGAATGGTATAGGACTTTCAGGCAAAATTTTAATGCTCTTAAAGGGCGTGAATCGTTTACGCCCTTTAAGGAAATAGTTTTAATGCCTCTGTTTTACCAGTGATCTGGCCCACTGTGCGCCGGAACATACCCCTGTGGTTAGGCAAGGCCAACAAGTTAACAAGTTAACTGGAACAGTTCGGAAATTTTAAACGTATTATTTGGGCGTAGCGCGAAAAGTTCTTCGTGGCGAAAGAGGTTGGCCCACCATCGGAAGTCCTGAAAAGGCGAAGATTGTGTTTTTTTAAAATTAGTAAGTCGTAACAAGACTTCATAGTACTATTATTTCTCATAACGGGAAAGCATCTTGCAGAATTATCTTTTCCGCATATTTCACTAATACATGTTGAGCAACATATTTTGTCAATATAGCGCCCATATATTTTCTATTTTACAAGGGGAGTTGCTCGGCACTTGCTCGTTTTGCTTGGATGTCCATCGACCTTCGCTGAAATTTGCTCGGACCCAAAATATGTCACGGGCAGGGAAGCGTTTAACGCAGGGCACGTGACGTAGGGAAACAGAAACAGGGGGAACCCTTCATGACATTGTACACAGACTTGCAGAACTTAGTCAAAGAATGCAATTATGATACCATAGAACAGTCGATGATGACAGGCCGGTTGGTTTGGGGAACAAATGAGCGAAGGCGGAAGGAAACCCCGAGGGGCGAGGTGACCTTAGATCTAGAAACTGCTGTGTCTCTCGGTAAAGCTGCGGAGGCACTGGCTTGAGAAGATCCCAGTTATCAACTTAAAAATGTTGAGTACGTACAAAGAGCAAAGAAGAGAACCTTTGAAGAAAGCAGAAAATCAGAACCGCAGCCATCATCCTCGAGAAATTGAAGTGGAAGTTACCAATGACTAAGGGGAATAGCCAGGCCAAGGTACAAAGGTGTGCACAGAAAACCTTACTACCCGGAAGGGTCATATGACTGCAAGAAGTGTGCAACCAGGCATACTATAGGCAAGTGTCCAGCACGCAGTGTGGAGTGTAATAAGTGTGGCAGGAAGGGACACTATACAAAGTATGAGAGATAGAAAAGAAACACACCAGTAAGAAGCTAAGGACGGACTGGAATGGGAAAAAGAGAGTAGATACAGTGGAAGTGAGAGAAAAACAAGTCAAAGATGTGAATTTGGTGGAGGTACACACTGAAGATGAAGACGGCTTGCTGGTAGGAAGTCACCCGGCTGATTTTCAGATGATAAGTCAGCCACCATCCCAACTACAAGAGGACACACTGGTGAGGGAGTACCGAGAGATCCTGACACTTGAAGGTAAGCACAAACTTTTATTCAAACAAGACCCTGGGTCAGAAGTAAATTTGTTGCCTGTGAAGGTGTTCAATGAGCTGAATCTGAATGGTGCTGGGGATCTGGTGCTAGAAAAATCTTATCTAGAACTTAGTACGTTTGATGGACGGCTTAGTAAAGTGGAAGGTCATTTGTGGCTAAAAACAGAAACAAAGTATAGTGCATCCAAACTTTGTAAATACGAAGTCTCACAAGTATGTAAAAGACCGATACTAGGCATAAATGACTGTAAGCAGCTGGATCTAATCAGATTAGTACACTCTGCTGAAGTAGCTAATGAAGGGCGAGGGACGTTTCCTGCTGCAAAAGGAGAATTTGTGAAATAGAATAAAAAGATGCTCAAGGGCCTGGGTCAATTCAACCAGATAATTAAGATACTTATTGACAAGAATGCTCCTTTTGGGATGTGCCCTCCAAGGAGATATAACTTCGCGATAGCTGAGAAACTCAAAACTAAAATTGAACAGTAAGATGCTCAGCGTATAGTGAAGAAAGGGGTTGGAAAATTGCCCGAGTTCGTGAGCAATCTTGTAATTAGGGAGAAAAGTAATGGAGACCTTAGGCTTTGCCTTGACCCAGACTTTCTTAATAAAGCTATCATCAGCCAGCAATATCTCCTCCCTACAATTGAAGAAATCTCTTGTAGTGTGAGGGATATGGCAGTGTTCACTGTGCTGGATCTTAAGGATGGATTTTGGCATGCGTCATTGGACGAAGAGTCCAGTCTCCTGCGCGCTTTTGCCACCCTGAATGTAATCTATAGGTTTACAAAACTTCCGTTTGGTCTCAAGTGTGCTCCAGAAATATTCCCATACCGGACAGATCAGGCATTTGGAGGAACTGGTGCGATTAGGTATTTTGATGACATAACACGATGAAGTCCTGAGGGAAGTATTGGAAAAAGCCAAATCAGAAAGGATAACATTTAATGAATCCAAACTACAATACAGAAAAACGGAGGCAATGTTCTTGGGACTTCTGTGGTCCATAAACGAAATCAAACTTGACCCCGGTGGATTAGCTGCAATTCAGGCACTGAGTGAGCCTAAGAAAAAATGAGCTGCAGAAAGTTAATGGAGATTTCAATCACCTGAGGGAATTCATTCCAGAGATGGGACCAATAAGGGGTCCACTGTGTGATCTGCTATCAGATGCAGTAGTCTTCAAATGGCTACCTGTTCATGCTGAAGCATTTCCGAAGTGTGAGTAATGCACCAGAGTTGGTCCCCTTTGGTCATAGGAAACCATAAGTGGTACAGGCTTATGCCAGTCTAACAGGATTGGGAGCGCTGTTGTTGCAAGACAACCAGCTCATATCAAGTGCGTCCAGAAAACTTACTGATTGTGAGGAAAATTATGCTCAAATCGAAAAAGAGCTTCGCGCTGGCATATGCAGCAGAAAAATTTGATCACTTCATGTATGGAATGCCCAATGTTCAATTCCTCACTGATCATGATCCTCTGGTGGCAATATTTAGAAAACCCATGCATGAAATGAACAGAGTGAAAAAACTGAGACTGAAGCTGATGAAGTAAAATCCCACACTCAACTATTTACCTGGTAATATCTCTTTCCTACAATTGAAGAAATCTCTTGTAGTGTGAGGGATATGGCAGTGTTCACTGTGCTGGATCTTAAGGATGGATTTCTCGGCATATCTGTTATCTAGGGATTGTATTAAAGACCCTGTGAAAGATGATCCGGAAATGGTAGAGATGGTGCGTAAAATCACTCAGAACTTGCTCATTGATCCAAAGTAGATGCCGCTCCAAAAAATGAATACAGAAAAAGACATAGGACTTAAAACCGTGAAGGGGTATTATCAAGAAGGATGGCCAAAAACTAGAGAAAAAGTGATCAAAGAAGCTAGGGAGTATTGGTCCATCAGACATTACACCTTCACTGAAGATGAATTGGTAATTTTTCATGACAAAATTGTTGTTCCCCCCTCAGTTAGGGGAAAAGTGCTAGGGGCTCTCCATTCTGCGCACCCGAGTGTTTGTAAGACCAAAGCCAGAGCCAGACAGCTGGTTTATTGGAGACGCATCTCGCACGAGATTCAAAACCTGGTGGGAGAATGCAGGGTGTGTGAGCGATATAGCGCTGCCAACATAAAGGATCCCTCATGCCTCATGATATTCCAAAATTAACCTTTCAAAAAGTTAGTGCAGACATACTGGAATTTTGGTCCAAGCCTTACTTAGTAGTAGTTGATAACTACTCGAAGTGGTTGGAGATAAAACAGCTAAATTTAAACGGCAGTGTATAAGACTGCCGGAGGAAGTAAAGAATTTTTTTTCTTGATCGCCAGTTGATGTTCTGTTCTGTAAAGCGGAGGGCCAAAATCCCGGATAAAACTAGGATGTCACTGGGAAGTCATTTTGGACTTCCACACTCTTCCTAACTCTTCCAATTTCGTCTCAACACTTCCACCGACTTCCTCAGTCGTCCAAATGACATCCCACCACGACTTCCTCAGTCGTCCAAATGACATCCCACCACGACTTCCACTGACTTTCCGGCCACTTCCATTGTCTTCCCACGACTTCCACTGACTTCCCCGTCAGTTCCGTTGTCTTCCCACGACTTCCCCGCCACTTCCATCGTCTTCCCACAACTTCCCTGCAACTTCCAGGGACGTCCTACGACTTCCCACCCACTTCCAGGGACGTCCTACGAACTTCCACCGACATCTCTGCAACTTTCATTGTCTTCCCGCGACTTCCACCGACTTCCACGCCACTTCCACTGTCTTCCCATGACTTCCGACCGAGGTTCCGGGTACTCTTTGGAAAGGTCTTCTCAAGATCTATCGAAATAAAGCGTAAAAAATTTCAGAGGGTCAACTCCCTTTTTTCAAGATACTGATTGTTAAACTCTATCTTGAAAAAAAGGGGTGTGACCAACTGAGATTTTTCAGTGTTTATACGGATAGATATTTTCCAGACCTTCTCAACGAATCGTCGGAACCTGGGTCGGAAGTCATCTCTCGGCTCGTGACTTCCAGTGACTTCAAAACATGTTACATTCTGGAAGTCGTCGTTGGGAAGTGGCTTCGTCCGATGAGTTCCAGTTGGTGACTTCCCTGGTCTTCCAAAAATCCCCATGAGGGTGTAAGGCAAAAAATCAAGGGACGAAAAGGAAGCATAGTTACCGGGAAAAAAGTGTTGTACCATTAAAAAAATATCTTTGACACTGAGAAGGCGCATCTGTTCTCTTTCGAAAATATTAGTTGGCAAATCTGTATCTCGAGAAATAGGCGAGGTGCGAGCCTTTTAAACAAGAAATCGGGCAGAGACACAGTTTCGGAGTACGGAGCTCACCATTCTGCATCTTTGGTAATTTTTTTCTTTCTTGGACATGATTAGGAGAAAGGTGAAACTATTCGGTGAGTCCTTCCCGCGCGAAAGGATCAGCAGTCAGAAGTGCATGTCTCAAGTGAAGTCTCACAATGCTTTTCAGTGAAGCACAACTGCACAACAAATTCTATTCGAATGTTGTCGAATCCTCACCAATAAATGAAGTTCTAAGTTCACACAAAAAGCAGTCAAACCGCAGATGAGCAGTTGCAGGTGGTTTCTAGTCAGATTGCAGTTAACTGCACTTAAACTGCACTTTAACTGCATGCAAAAGTGCCGAAAAAGTAGTAGTTTTTTGGGCCATTTCGCAGTTTGGTCCCAGTTTGTCCCTGTTTTTGGCAGTTCACTTGTGCAGTCCAAGTGCAGTGTCAATAATAATACTGAGCAATAGTACAACGTTCACTTCAACGCTAGTTTGGATTGAACATCGAGAGCAGCACCAAACTTCACTTCTCCCATATTTCAACTTCAAAACTGAGTAACTGGAACTGAACCCGGGAACCCGGGTCGACGCGTTGACCAAAGCGATCAGTAATCAAAAAATTTATGGTCAGAGACATAAAAATGTGTCGACATCCATCGACCATGTGAGTCATGGCTAACTTAGATGGCGAAGATTGTGTTGTGCGTGCACCTTACCTCGTGGCCGACCGTGGACGCCATCGAGTCGCAACATGGAAATGCGTATTTCTCAACTTCAGTGTGATATTTTTTTTTTAAACTTTTAGCTAACGGATTGAAAAGATATTTACTAAGGCAACAGATGGAATCAGTTACAAAAAAAGTTTTGTTTAGAAACATAAAGTGGAAATACTAATTGGGGAACGGACACGACGCTCCAAGCACCACCTAGCGGCAGGTCTGTGAAACCTGACGTTAAACCCAGCGACTGACTGTGGACCATACTAGTGGCTTGTAAACAGTTTTCTTAAGCCTAGTTTGAAGTAGTAGGTTGCTTCACTTGAAGGAATTTAAAGATTTATGTCGTCATCAGACCCTGGCGTAAAAAGGCTTCCAGATTGCAATAAGAAATGCCCTTTTACACCTTCTTAAATGACTTAAAATATAATTCACGGATGTATTCCTAATTGACCTAATGACTGTACATGCCATGTGCTTATCTATACTCTTCACGTGTAAGCAAAGAACAGTTCAAAAGTATATTTGCAAACACACCTTGCATCTGAAAGTAAATTGGATTTGAGTTGCCGTTTAAACTGCATTTTAGAATGTCATGATAGACTGCAGTCGGATCTGGCAGGGAAAATACAGTTAAAGGACAGTTTGAGCCCATTGCCGTGCACATGCCCGACTGCAGTAGACACTACAAAATAGATTACTCTTTTTATACAATTAAACGGAAGAAACAAACTGCAGAAGCGAACTACAGATGAGCCACTGCAGTTTCAACCACAGTGGAACTACTGATCCTTTCGCGCGGGTTAAACTGGTCAAGAGGCGCAAGGTTGCCCAGTTCAGCCATCTTGAAACGAAACGGCGTGTTGGTTTTTGGTTAAAAGCTTCTAACCCATCGAAGCTAGAGGGGAATGGTAGGCGAATAGTAAGAGGGGTTCGTCACATAGTACAGCAGCCAGCGGCCTTAGTAGTCAATCAGTGTGACTGCTGCTACGCAGCCTCTGCGCTTAGACGCGCAGAGGCCATCCTCAGCGCGCTGGCAGATTGTATGCTTAGACGCGCAGACACTGGTAGAAAAAGTACGGAACATGTCTGGTCAACAATTTGCCTGGACCGTCCGTACTTGCCAAGTACGGAGCTTTCTGTACTTTTTTCCGTGCCCGTTTACATGAACTTATATGGGACAGGTACAAACGTTCCGTACTTTCGTCTGTACTTCCGTACTAGATTCTTCCGTACATTTTCCGTAAAGAGTACAGAAATTTTTACAGTGGAGGTTGCGTAGCAGCACAACTAACGCCGGTGGCTGCAGCACTGTGTGACGAACGCCTGTCTTCCGTGTGGATAGACACTCCCGCGACACCCGTGTGCCAAGCAGGGTGCCTAGCTTCTGACCTGCAGGCGCTCTGGTAGAGAGGCGCGGGGTTGGCCACTCTACAAATCTAACAGCGTACATTGTATGCTCTACCTGGAGCATGCCTGCAAGCACGCTCTAGCTAGCGCATGCCTGCCAAGCATGCACTAACAAGTGTATACCTGCCATGTACACGCTTACTGGAGCACACAACTCCCTATCTCTTATGCACTAGATATATGCTCCAGTAAGTGTGTACATGGCAGGTATGCACTAGTTAGTGCATGCTTGGCAGGCATGCACTAGCTAGAGCGTGCTTGCAGGCATGCTCCAGGTAGAGCATACAATGTACGCTTTTCGATTTGCAGAGCAGTGCCGCTATCTTGAAACGAAACGGTGCATTGGTTTTTTGCTCATACACTGGGCGTCAAAATTAGCGTTACACTTCAACTCTTCTTCGCCCCAATTTGGTAGGGAGGTACCTCAAGGGGTTGAACAAACAACCCTTAAGCGGCGAGACCCGAACCCACCCCCTTCCTGCATTTTCCACCCTCCGCTCCTGTCACCCTGTCAAATTTCGGCTTTTTGCCCTTTGATGATCGTGAGATATCTGATTGACTATTTCGTGGATGTATGTGGATAATGACGAGACTCGAGTACGCTTGTTCACTGTTCCGATGGTTTATTCAGACTGAGGCGTGAATCATCCAAGACAAAAGACTGGTGACAAACAGTTGACAAGTGATTGACAGGGCTGACAAGTGACGGAAGGCAAAAGACTAAAGTGGCGCGTAATTTTAAAATAGGGTTCTAACACTTCCCCTTGAAACTCTTGAAAGAACAAAAAAAACAATCAGTGAAAAACGTTAACTGACAATAAAACTTGAGAATACATAAGGATACATAATAGAAACACATCATTTGCATAAAGCAACAAAAAAAAGAACACTAAAATACTTCATTATAGAGTAAAACATACTCAAAAAAATAATAAGCAATAAAGAGTATAAAAGTATAAAATATAAAATTCTTACATACTAAACTTTGGACGTATATGAGGCAAAAGTCATAATCAGGGTTATATAACTTAAATAATTAAGTACATGTCATGATCGGGTAAAAGTTAGATCAGTATTCAATTAAACCCATTTTTATGGCACAGGTCAGAGTCTTTGGCGCTGGTAGAGATTTGGTCATAATATCTGCTGGGTTAATACTTGTTGGCACATAGATCAATGTTACATCATTATTTGATACACACTCTCTGACATAGTGATATCTCATCCTGCAATGTTTGCTGCGTTCGGAGATCTTGTTTCCTTTGGCTAAACATATGGCACCCTGGTTATCTGCGTACAACTCAGTGGGTACAGTCATTTTTACATTTAGTTCAGATAGCATGTCTCTCAACCAGATAATTTCCTTACAAGCTTCGTACATAGCATAATATTCTGCTAACATAGTACAAGTTGCCACAATAGATTGTTTTCTGCTTCTCCATGCAATGGCACCTCCACATACCTGCACAACAAAACCACCTACAGACTTAGAATCTGTTGGGTCATTTGCATAATCTGAATCTGAGAAAACAATTGGTTGGAAATCATTTTCATTCTTGATATAGGTTAGGCGATAGTTTGTAGTTTGTTTCAGGTATCTCAAAACTCGTTTTACACCTGACCAGTGAGCGGTGGTAGGGCTAATGCAGAACTTACTAAGGTAACTAACAATGAATGCTAGATCTGGACGGGTACAAGTACTGATATATAAAAGCCTACCAATAGCTTTACGATACATCTTATCGTCAAAAGGTTCTTCACATTCATTCATTTCGCTCAGATTTTGAGAGCCTGGGCTTTGTACTCCCTTACACTCCAACATTTCAAACACACGCAAGGTTTCCACTATGTACTCACTCTGATCTAAGTAAATACTGTCAGGATCGGGCCTGGTGAATCTAATGCCTATAAAGTTGGAAATAGAACCTAAATCTTTGGTCTGAACTTTGGTTCCGAGAACACTTTTCACCATTTTTACAAAATAGGGTACACCACATAGCACAATATCATCAACGTACACACCTATAATTCCATTCTCATGTACAAAAATACAAGGATCTGAAATACATTGGGTTAGTCCAATTTCTTTCAAGTGTTTCACAAGTACTTCATTCCATGCTTTACCGGATTGGTGTAGTCCATAAATACTCCTGTTGAGTCGGCAAACAAGATGTTTCTCGTCCTCCTCGAACAATTCAGGCTGCTCCATGTAGACCACCTCATCTAGGGTACCGTTGAGATAGGCTGCAACAACATCAATGTGATCAACATTCCAGCCCTTCTGAATAGATAGAGATGTGATGAGTCTCAGGCTGTTCTTGCTGATCACTGGACTGTAGACTTCCCAGTAGTCGACTCCAAACTTCTGGGAGAATCCTTGAGCCACCTAGCGGGATTTGCATTTTTGTTCCGTCCCATTTGTTTTAATGCAATGCACCCACTTGCTTCCCACAACATTTCCAGATTTGGGACGTTTGACGAGTGTCCATGTCTGGTTGCCCCAGTGGTTTTCCATTTCCTCCATCATAGAAATAATCCACTTTTCTTTGTCAGGGCGGGCAAATATTTCCTTCATATTTTCAGGTGCTGATTTCAACTTGTCATCTTCCTTGAATTCTACTCTCCTACAGCATCCTAAGTGGCAGTCATGTTTCTTCACACGATTTCTCTCTGAGCGACGCACCGGAGCGGCGTCTGCTTGTTTACTTGAAGTCTCCGCCTTGTCGAAAGGTACATCATCTTCCCCTGTCGCGGACGGGTTCTTCTTTTCTTCCTCTTCCCCTCCAGTGAGCTGTTTATCTTCTGTCTCTTGTTTCTCCTCGTCGTCTGCTTCTGCGGCTCTGGAATCATCTTCAAACTCAGAATCTTCTATAATTAAATCTTGAAGCTCTTCTGGCATTTCCCGAGTGATTTCATTTCTGTACGGGAAACATCCCTCCTCAAATATAGTATCTCTTGCAACCACTATCTTCTGTCTACTCAGTGACCACAGCCGAAATCCTTTCATACCTGGTTCATGGCCAACAAAAATACATTCTTCTGCTCTGGCATCTAGTTTGGATTTGGATTCATTTGTGTTCAAGCTCCATACTTTACACCCAAAAACTCTGAATTTTCTGATCTCTTCCTGAGTTAGCTCCTTGTTGAACCACAACTCGTAGGGAATTTTCCGGTCAATTGCTTTAGATGGGCAACAGTTTCTTATTTCATTTGCATACATCACAGCTTCACCCCAGAAATATTTAGGTAGGTTAGCTTTGATCAAAAGACATCTCACAATATTAAACAATGTCTTGTTTAACCTCTCCGCCCTACCATTCTGCTGTTGGGTCCTCACTACAGAAAATCGATGTTTAATCCCCTTTTCCTCTGTGAACTTACGGAATTCTTCATTTCTGTATTCTCTTCCATTGTCACTTTGAAAACGTTTCACTTTCTTTTCTTGAAACGATTCTGCTGCTGCGACAAAAGTCTTGAAATGCTCCAACACTTCTGATTTCTTCTTCATCAAACATATCTCAGAATATCGGGAATAGTCATCCAGAAAAGTCACAATGTACTGACACTTTCCTGGAGTCTTAGGAGAAATTTTCCCAACTACATCTGAGTGCACGAGATCCAAACACTTATTTCCTCTTAAAGTACTCAATAAAAATTTCTGTCTCTGCATCTTCCCCTGCACACATGTTTCACACTCAGAAGGACATTTTTCTGTGCCACACACAGGGGGTAAATTTGTCATGTGACCAAGTCGATCATGCCACAACACTGCTCTTCTGCCCTTCGCTCTCCCAGACTTCCCCTGCTCGTGTGATTCCTCTTGTTTCTTCTGGTATTTCTTCTCACCCACCTCATATTCTTCGCAGTCTAAAATATATGCATCTCCATATAGATTCATTGCAGAAAATAAGGTGTGCTCTTTGTCCATTACCATTAGTTTCTTGCTCTTTATTTTAATCTCCAATCCTTTGTTGTCCAGTTGAATCATGGAAATCAGATTGCTGTCCAGGTCTGGTACATAGATTGCTTTTGTGAGCTGCAATTTCCATCCACCACATTTCTCACTCACTAGCATGGTCACTTTACCACAACCTTTTGCTTCCACAAATTCTCCATCCGCAACTTCAACTGTCCCTATCATTTCTGGATTAAAATCAGACATAATCTCTTTGAACGGGGTCATGTGGTGAGTAGCTCCACTGTCACCTATCCATTCATACAATTTGTTTCTCGCTGGTGGATTCTGAGATCTCTTAGCTTGGAGAGCCTTGAACTTCACCACTTTGGCTGCACCGTTATCCTTAGTCTCAGATTCCTCATTTTTATCTCTTGATTCCTCTTCGTAACTTGCCTGGTTAGCTGATCCCAATTTCTGCTGTCTTTTCTCTTTCAACTTCGGGCAGTATCTTATGATGTGACCAACAGCATCGCAGAAATAACACTGAGCCTGTGATTGCCTTTTCTCATACTGCTCACCTTTCTTTTGGTGTTGATTCCCTTGAGTCTGGTATGAGGAATTATTGCTCCTCCCATTTCCCTGCTGATGCTTCGTTCTGTATGCCTTTGGTTGATCTTCATCATCTTTATCAGAATCAGTTTCCTTCCTTCCTTCATCGGGCATCATCTGTCTCAATTTCTCTTTCCTACCCTCTTTGATGAGTTTTCCCTTGACATGTGTTGCAGACATTTGTTCATCATTTACTCGAAACTGCATGATAAACACTTTGTACTCATCCCTGGGTAGTCCCCTCAGTAACATGGCGCCCTTCACGCTGTCCTCGAACTCCACGCCGGCCTCTTCTAGCTTCTCAATCATTTCTTCATGTTTCACGATATACTGCATCATTGACATTTCATCCGTTTTCTTCAAAAGGAACAAACTGTCTATCAAATCCACAACGTCTATTGCACTGTAGTCACAGAAAGTCTTTGATAGAATTTACCATGCGGTCTTCGCCTTCGTAGTTTTCTTGATGAAATGGAAAGTATAATCGTTCGTAGCTTGCTTGAGAAGGTTCAAAGCGTCGTCGTTCTTGGTCTGTCTCTTCGATGGTAGATTCCCGTCATCATCCTCATATTCCTCGTATCCTGGATCTACGGCGTCCCACAATTTCCTTTGTTGCAGGATTGACTTGATGCGGTCCCGCCATGTGGAGTAATTGTCTTCGGTCAACGCCGGTAGTTTCTTGAGATTATCCATAGTCAAAACTTCTTCTCGCGCTTTCTAATTACTTAAGGCAACTCTGATCGCGATCCTGGGCCCATAACCTGATGATCGTGAGATATCTGATTGACTATTTCGTGGATGTATGTGGATAATGACGAGACTCGAGTACGCTTGTTCACTGTTCCGATGGTTTATTCAGACTGAGGCGTGAATCATCCAAGACAAAAGACTGGTGACAAACAGTTGACAAGTGATTGACAGGGCTGACAAGTGACGGAAGGCAAAAGACTAAAGTGGCGCGTAATTTTAAAATAGGGTTCTAACACCCTTGATAAAAAGGTCGTTCCGGGGGTCGCAGGGACTTCAAATTTTGTCAGCCGGTTCATTTCGAGCTCCTCTCTCGAATGCGTTAAGGATCAACCCCCTACCTCCACCCGTTTGGGCGCGACAGTAAAATCCACCCCCCGGGGGGGGGGTCTAATTTTTTTCAAATAATTCCGAAGGTTGAGGGTTGTAGCGCTTGCCTCCCCGGTCACAATGTAACTGTTTCCAAGTCGCTAGCACCCCTGTTACACCGCCCAGTGGCGTTCACTCAATTTTTTTTCGGGGGTCGCAGGGGTAGTTTTAAACACTACTCACCACCCACCTGTCTTGTTTTCTATGTCTTTTACAGCGTTTATTACCCTGTTTTAAGGGGAGATAACGCTAATCCCTCTCCTTTTCTCTTCCTCTTTCTTCTCTCTCCCTTCCTCTCTCTTTTCTTTCACTTCTTTTCCCTTTTCTCCCTTCCCTCCACCCCATCCATACCACCCGGACCACCACCCAGCCCTTTGGCAGGGGGTTCAGGTGAACCCCCTACACCCCCCTGTGACCGCCACTGAGACCGCCTGCCCCCGTCTAAACGCCATCCCTAGTTTTGAATTACCGCCGAATTCCTCAAAAAGGGCCCGATTACCGTCAAAAATGGAACGAGACGTTAGGGAATTGATGATTCGATAGAGCCCGGTTGAAAAATCCGCATGTGCACTGTCAAAAAAGCTTTTACTGGGGGTTGCTACCCCTAACCATTACCACCCCGTTGGGAGGGGGTTGGCTTTATGGCGGCGGACCGGCGTGGTCACGCCTCGACGAAAAGAGCTTTGAGACATCTCCTGACCAATTTTGGTGTCAATCGAACAATTCCTTGTCACCTGACATTTAAAAAAAACAAAAAATAAACAATTTTTGTTTAATTTCAACCCCTTGCCCTCATGGGAATTTTTGGAAGACCAGGGAAGTCACCGACTGGAACTTATCGGACGAAGCCACTTCCCAGCGACGACTTCCAAACGTAACATGTTTTGAAGTCACTGGAAGTCACGGCCCCTCTTCCACTGAAATCCACGGACTTTCCATGACGTCTCAGTCGCATCCACCGACTTCCTACCACTTCCCAAAACGTCCGACCCACTTCCAGGGACGTCCTTCCACTCCCCCGCTACTTCCAGGGACGTCCTACGACTCCCCTGCCACTTCCAGGGACGTCCTTAGACTTCCCACCTACTTCCAGGGACGTCCCACGACTTCCCTTCCTTGCCACTCCTCGAGACGTCCTACCGACTCCCAGGGATGTCCGCCAACATCCCTGCCACTTCCACTTACGTCCTACGACTTCCCTGCCACTTCAAGTGACGTCCTACGACTTCCCACCCACATCCATTGACGTCGTACGACTTCCCTGCCACTTCCAGGGACGTCCCAAGAACTCGTTAGGAGCAGCATTCAATGAAGTGTGAATTTTATCATGATCAGCACGCCAGTGAAAACTTGAACCTGGGCATAGAATCAAGAATAAGTACCGAAGCATGGGGTACAAACGTTAGAGACAAGCATCAAGCACAGCACACTTACAACACAATCTATGTATGCCACATAATTTGGATGATGAAGCAAAGGTCAAGTCATCGTTATTTCTTGTAACATGAAGCCAGTCTGGGCTGTGGTTCGCAGACAAAAACAAAAAATGCAGGTAAGTAGAGATATACAATTGTTTTGGTATGTTAGTCTCGGAATCATAACCTCTTTTCTTCAAACATTGTGAACAATAAAGCTTCAGAAAAACCAATTCACCTTTATTACAGTCAAGATGCGTCCCAGGAAGTTAAAAATTTCATCGACTCATAAAATCACGATTGTTGTCAGCTAAAATAAGGGAGAAAAAGAACATAAGGTAAATTGGTCAGAATATGATAAAAAAATCATAGTTAGAAGAAAAACATAAATCATACCAATAACAAGGTAAGTTTGCGCCAGACCGTGTCTTGTCGTAACAGGCTTCGCGATGCTGCGCCAGTTTCGACAATCCACGCCTGGCGTTCCACCTACCTTGGCCTGCGGCGCTTCCTGCTTGCCTGAATGGTCGAAGTAAACAAGGTAGGGTGCGCCCTTCCGTCAAACCGAGTAGGTAGCTCCGCTTCGCTGCGCCGGCTATTTAGTTCGACAGGGGCCGACACCAGCTTGGCCTGCCGGCGGATTCTTCTCGGGCCTTCTTCGGCCGGCCATAAAAAAATCTTACATTGATGAGTCATTAGTCAATCAATAACAAATATACAACTGTACTTTTAAAATAAATCTTTCATGAAACTGTCTCAATTTTTACAAGTCAACTCATCCTCTACTACGTTGAACTTACAAAAAAACAACATCATAAATCAGAGTACATCTATGAATACTTAACAGCCCACAGTCACAAAATACATAATCACAGTTTGAGAAAACTACTTACAGTATAATTTAGCACAGAGTGCATCTGCTGCACATTATCAGGTCACAAAACAGTTAATCTCAGTATAGTAAAACTATTTCTAAACTATTTCTAGAAAATCATTTAGCTCAGAGTACATCTATGAATACACAACCTCTGGTCTCAAATTTCACAGTACGATAAATATATTACTGTATGAAAGAGTTTCACTTAAAAAATAGAACAAGGAAAAGAAGGGGTAATAGCAATAATAATAATAATAAAATAATAATCCGAGATTAAAAATGAAGGGCACTCGGTAAAAACTTAGTTTAATTGGCTGAGTGGCACATTGCGTAAAACTTTCTTAGAGATGTTGTGTTTCGCCAGGTATGCACGACTATATCATATATTTGACAAACTTAAAATATTTAAAATATTAAAACTAATTTAAAAAAATATTTATTCTTAGGCCTTGTAAAAAATCAATGTTCCAAACAATGATGATCTCGCGAAGTGGTTCAGAAAATTCATCGTCGATAAATTCAATCGAAGATTTGAGCATATAGAGAGTGTAATACCACTGGCCATCGCCACCTTGGTTGACCCACGATTTCAGCTGACTTATTTTAGGAACATTGGAGCAACAGCCACGGCCAGGAATAGTGACGAAGTCAAACAGCTCATACGAGAAGAGGCCGCGGCCGCTCGACCGGAGAACAGTGCACATGAGGCCGAAAATCAGCAGGCAACAGTAAATAATTCCGGATGAATTTTGCTGTGTAATTGTCCTGCAGACGTTTTCGCAAAACTTTTTTGTTTTTGTTTCTATTTGACAGAGTGGTAGTAGTGATCCTGCTCAAGGTTTGTGGGGAGAACATGACGCCATGGCCGCAGCCGCCCTTACCAACATGACGTCGGACGAAATCGGGGGGCAGGCACGCACGGAGCTTCGGTCCTTCCTGCAACGACGCCCGGCGCCTTGAACAGGCAATCCACTGGAAGTGTGGGAGGGAATAAAGCTGGAGTACCCTCACCTGTACCAAGGAGCCCGTGCTTACCTGCCGTTGCTCGCCACTTCGGTGCCTTTGGAACGTGTGTTCTCAGACGCAGGACGCATTATGACCGATGATGCTAACAGACTGAGCACGAAACATTTCAGCCAAAGACTGTTCTTGTCTAACACAAGTGACTATGTGTGGGATATGGCACGGTAGGGAATGCCATTATGACTTTTTTGATTTCTTGTTCCTGCCTATATGTGATTTTGAGCGCTATTTTTTTCCACCTTAATTTTGTTTTCAAGCAAAATGTTTAAGATAACAAAATTTCTAATAATGTGGTAGTTCTCACCACCATTCTATTTTTACTCATTTGTGCCATTTATTTGTCTTTTCTTGTGATTAATAAGCAGAAACATTTGTTTTTGACCATTTTAGTCATTACTGAATTTATTTAAAATTCCTTTTTGATCCCTTTGATCCCCGTATTACAGCGAAGACGTCAGTTTAAAACACAACCAAATATTTCTCACTTTAAAAAAATATTCAAATATCAAACGATATATCGGCATATCGATATTTTAAACCGATATATCAGCATGAAAAAATCGGAAGTTTTTGATACTATCGATACCATAATATCGATATTTTCCCTTTCGATCCGCATCCCTAGCGCAAAATCTTTTTGTCTGAGGATGCTGAGTAAGTGACGCCCCGCCAGGCCCGCTCGCTGTCACTCGCGAACTCGCGCATCAGTGAAATTTCCAAATTTCTGAAACCTTGGCGTTGCGGCCTTGAGGATTACTTTTCTAGGACGACAAAATCAAATGAGAGCCTGTAAATTGAAGTTCATTTCGATCAACTTTACTAGTGCAAAATTCGGGGCCCGAATAAGCTCCCTTCGATGCCAACCACCCAGTTGCTAGTTCAGGCATGCAGTCTCTGCAGCCGAGACGCTAAGAGCTCGCCGGCGAAGGAGACGGTCGCGGCGAGAAGGCCGCCACCCAGGAGCACGAAGCACACTCGGAGCTGGGCCAGGTGCAGCGGAGAGGCACTGGGCGTCAGGACAGCCCTGGCCCTCTCCACCGAGTACAAGTTGGTGTCCCACACATCCTGGAACCTGTTGACAATCGTAGGTGTAATGCCGGCAGCTAGAAATCGGCCCAGTTTCGCTTTGAGCTTGGCTCCCTGGGGAGAGCCCTTCTTTGCCAAGAAGCAGCTGGTCATGAACTGCCCAGGCAAGGTGAACTTGTGGACGCCTTTCAGCCTGGGCAGGTGTGGAACGAGAATCGGCAGAGCAGATTCTCTCACGACGATGGCGGCGCTTCGGTTCACCACGGCGTTCAAAAAGTGTTGCATTGAATCAGAGAGCAATACGTTAATACGGCCAGACAACCGGGTATTATGGGATCCAACTGCGATTCCAATTTCCGCGTATATCGTCAAATTGCTTTCTGCTAGTTGCTCCAGCGTTTGCATTTCGTTAGAATCGCATCCGACGAAAAGCTGGGACAGGAGCTTGCCGGTGTAGCTGGACGACAGGACGACGCTGGGGTAATTCTTTCCCAAATCGCACAACTTCCAAAATCGACGTCTCGGATTTCAACCAAACTTGGTGGAATTGTTCCTTTGGGTGTCCTTAACACAAAAAAAAATGTCAAAAAAAAATTTCTCAAATTTTTAAAAAATTAGTCAAAACCGGTCAAAAATGGTTAAAAATTCGCAAATGTTTCAAAATTGGTCTCGATTGAGCTAATGTGGTTTGTTTTGTGCCTCACTATCGTATTCAACCCCAAACCGGTCAATATGTCCCATAAGGCCTGAAAAACCGCGTTTTAAACGTTTTGTCAAATACCCAAAAAGAGCATCCGAAGTTTTTCTTTATAATTTTTTAAAAGGCGCATCTAATAGTCCTCTTACTTGTGACAAAAAATTGGGATTGTGTTTTTTGATTTTGCTGAGAAAAAAAATAATTCGAGTGAATTTATTTTTTTTCTTAGCAAAATCAAAAACACAATCCCAATTTTTTGTCGCAAGTAAGAGGACTATTAGATGCGCCTTTTAAAAAATTATAAAGAAAAAATTCGGATGCTCTTTTTGGGTATTTGACAAAACGTTTAAAACGCGGTTTTTCAGGCCTTATGGGACATATTGACCGGTTTGGGGTTGAATACGATAGTGAGGCACAAAACAAACCACATTAGCTCAATCGAGACCAATTTTGAAACATTTGCGAATTTTTAACCATTTTTGACCGGTTTTGACTAATTTTTTAAAAATTTGAGAAAAATTTTTTTGACATTTTTTTTGTGTTAAGGACACCCAAAGGAACAATTCCACCAAGTTTGGTTGAAATCCGAGACGTCGATTTTGGAAGTTGTGCGATTTGGGAAAGAATTACCCGCAGACGAGCAGCCAGGCGGCCAGCAACGGGCGGCGCGCGCCCCTGTCCGCCAGCGACCCGCCCTGCCCCACGAGGGGGGCCAGGGCGTCCAGCAAGGCCGCCGTGCGTCCGCCGAGCAGCAGCAGTGCAGTGGCGACCACGAGGACGGCCATCGCCGTGGCGACCCACACTGTGGCAGAGAATTCTCTGGTGACGCCGTCGACCAGGCAGCTGCCCTCTCCCATCCCGGAGGCCACCAGCACCACCAGCCTCTCCATGCCCCACACATAAGACTCATATTTGGTGCCCTTCGAAAGAATCACTGGGTAGGCCGAGCTGATCACGTCGCGAACTGGCACCGCAAGACGACCTGGAGCCACACATTCTGCACCAAGTGCGTCTGCGTGTCCACCTCTCGACTGACAACCTCAATAAACCTGGTCAACAGAATTTTGTACGCAGTTGTCTGATCGTCAGAATAATGAAACGAGCCGCTTCTCGACGCGTAGCCCAAAAAGTAGCATGGTGGCTCGAACGAAACCGACCCTGGCTCACAAACCCCCTGCGGAATGGCTTTTGAAAGTAAGTGCGTAGGCACGTCCTCGGAGGAGCACAAGTACACGGTGGGACCGACGCCAGCGACGTTTACAACTAGCGTCGTTTCTGCCAAAAGAGACCGCGTTGCGGCATCTGTGACTGCAGCCCATTCCTTCCGTCCCCAGGTCGCCTTGACAGAAGTCCAGAGAAGGATGCGGTATGCAGTGTATCTCTGCATGCCTTCCAGCGCGGCCAGCAGGTCAGTAGACTCGTCCTCGGCAATCACCAGGACTGCGCTCGGCTCGGCGAGGACGGCGTGCATCCCGGGGGACGGCCAGGGCCCAGTGGGGCGGCGCAGCAGCCGCGCGGCCGCTGCTTGCTGCAGCCCCAGGAACGCGTCCAGCCACCGCGGCGTCCCCACGATGACCAACTGCGGGGGGAACGGCCCGCAGCGCAGCAGGGCTGGCGCCAGCAAGTCGTGGATGTGCCGCGCCTCGCCGGCGGCCGTCTTGTCCCTCTGCCCGATGGAATCCCAGGTTGTGGGCAGCGATTCGGACGGGACCCACAGCACCACGACGAACACGGCCAAACACGTCACTTGGCGAGGGCTGGCCATCGTGCGTGCTGCGTCACTCCAGCGAAGCAACTGGGGCTTTTTTTTTACTTGAAGACGGCCGGCGAGCGTGCGGCCTGCCTGCCAAAATGTCCCATTGACTGAAGCTTTCAGTCTGATTGAATACGAGGGCTGGCGTTCGGTTGTAAAGGACTAGCAATTCGCGGCGCATCCTGGTCGATACAGGCGGGTTTTCTCTCTTTTGACGTGCGGAGAAGGAAAAGCCGCCGAAGAACACTCTCAGAACTTAACTGGTTATTTTTTTCAGATTCAGATTCATATATTTCGCTCACAAACTCCACTCAACAAACTCAGACCGAGGGGTACCTCACTGTAAGATTTTGTGTACAATGAATGTGGGAATGTGTTAGAATGTGCAAGATTTCTGCTGTATTTGTCACTCATGTTGGGTACTTTCAGGCGTTTTTGCCTCTAGAATGTGGGAATGTGTTCAAATTTTGTACAACGAATGTGGTAGGTTGTGCCCCCTCGACTGAGTATATGGT
This sequence comes from Stenchaetothrips biformis, assembly GCA_030522485.1. Classification (NCBI taxonomy): domain Eukaryota; kingdom Metazoa; phylum Arthropoda; class Insecta; order Thysanoptera; family Thripidae; genus Stenchaetothrips; species Stenchaetothrips biformis. The sequence continues at coordinate 8,809,456 of CM060086.1, forward strand.
TCCCTCTCGATAGCATAAGCTTTGAGTTGATTCTTAAAGGCAGCATGCCTGTCTAATTCTCTTTGGGAGTTTATTGAAAATTTGAGTACTTTACGCCGCTACTGCTCCTCTGACATACCTCTTTACATATATCCTACCCTTATTCCGAGTGTAATGATTGTGCACAGAGGAGCGTGTTTGAAGAGATAGGTATTTTTTTGCAAATATTGAGGCATGATAGATGAATAAGCCTGCTAGGATCATATTCCATTGCTTCTAAAGAGGCCCCTGCAGGATATCTTTTGGTCATTTATCCGATCTAAGAGTCTTATTGCCCGTTTTTGCTTCCTGAATATATTGCAAACATGTTTGTGATAAAGAGAAAACTTCTCTGCGGGCTGCAGTTCTTCGAAAGTTATACCGTTGAGTTTTGCTGTGTCAAGAGGAAGAAGTGTAACTCTAAATCGGAAGTCTCAGTGCAAGGCCGACACTCTTAGACTCTCATTGACTTTTTATCTGTTGCCAAAAGGTTTTTTTGTGCAAACGTAATATGTTCTTTTTTCTCTTCAGCTTTGCACTTTGTTTTTACATTACGTAGGGTATTTAGTCCATTAAACCTCACTTTTTGTCAATTCCAATGTACTTTTTAATTTCTACATGATCCATATGGGTAATTCCACGCCAAGTCACCACAGCCCCCGAATTCAATGGTGACGGATTTAGTCCACAGGGGTGTCTATCCACTCAGGGTGGTCCCCTGAGTCGCCAGATAAATTTTTTTTGATCTACTCCAAAGGGTTCAGATTCTGGAGCAATTTGAAGGTTTTGGAAAATTTTGTTGTATTGGATGTAAAGAATTGCTTGGCCAATGGCTATCCCTGATGGTATCAGGACCCCCCAGCCCAGGGGTCATTTGCATCACTAAGGACTACTCTACTCATGAGAAAAATTTTTTTGAAAAAGTCATAAAACCTCCAAAATATTAAGAAAATACGATGAAAATTTTAGTAAAATAGAGCTACCAAAAATACGCGGTGCCTCAAATTTGACGACTCTTTGCCCAAAACTTGCTTATTCTTGGCCGATAATGCCCACAAAATTTCAAATCCGGCCCGGCTTATTTACACCTAATCGGTCCAACTTTTATGCTTTTTCACCCAAAACATGAACCGAAACCTTTCCGGCATGACCCAAAGTGCTCGTCTTGGTTCTTGAAATCACTTTTTGACTTGGCGTTGACCATCCAACATCATTTCAAGTTGGACATGTCACTTCTCTTGCAATGCCAGGGCACATTTTCCATTATCTAACCTATAAGCTAATGTTTTGGGTCAAAAGGTGAAAATCGGTTCTTGCAAAGAGCACCAAACCACTTCCAACTAACCCTCCTGCACAGACTAGGTCCCCTGGTTCATTTCACCAACCTGTTGAAGAATTTGGCACATGGGCAAGTTCATTCTGACTCTCCTTCGTCCGCGACGATTCCCTGACTGATCATGAAACTCAGGCAGCAAGAGGCAGACCACAAAACACATTAAAAACCCAGCATTTTTGTCCAAAGTTGTGCCTCACTAAGTTTGTTCGGCTTTTCAAATCGTCTGCGGCTCTGTGCTCAACCTCAGGGATGAGAAAGTTCTGATATTATCAGCAATTTCTCATACAAGCGTCCCCCTTCCCCTCTTCTCCACCCCCTACCCCCTTACCACGGACCAAACAACAAACAGAAGCCGAGCCGAGTCTTGACAGGTGGTCGTGAGGTCGTGAGACCGGTGCATTTTCGTAGAAGATGTAAACATTTTTGTTTGGCCTGCTGCCTCACCATGGATATAGACTTTGATAACGTGTTTAGGTAACATTTGTTGTTACAGTGTCCTAGTGTTTTCTTTGCGTTGCTGTGAAGTGGCTTTACGTACTTATGTTTTTCCAGAACATGCTCTCTGGAAAGAAAAGTTGCTTTAGGCTGCAGTGGAGTATTAAGTGATGTCTCGTCACTGACACGGCATGATTTGAAACTTCTGAAGATTCGTGCAGCCGTTGCAGAAGTGTTTTTTGTGTGTGAAAAGCACAAAAAGAATTACTTAGACTTCTTTCCATACCGTCAAACCAAATGCTGTGATCCTCAGAAAGTACATGACAAACAAGTTGCCGGAGTCAAGGAAGTCACAATGTTAATGCACTTGCAGAGTAAAAAATGTGATAATCTTAAATCCATACTAATCCCTGGAACAAAGCTTTGCAAACGATGCAGCTCTGATATGATGTCTCTGTTAAATGACATTGAAGTGCATGAGGAACCTTATTCCTCTGGAAGTTCACAAAGTACATCCCAACCCTTGCCTCAATTGCTGCGTGATGCTGGTGGCTCTATTCATAGTGTCATAATGCCGCACTTTCCTCAGGTTATTTATGAGCTTTATTGTGGTGTTTAAGTCTAACTGAGTTCTGCCATAGGGTGTTTTAACATCTATTTGTTTTGTTTCTTAGGCCAGTTGCTCTGCTGAAGAGGCACATCCGAGTGATTTGGAAGCCCAGGAGGAAACGAAGGTTGGAAATGAATCTATTGATTTATTTGCCGAGTACGAAGTTGGCCCAGGTCCCAGCAAAAGTTGTCAAGGTGGTCAAGTTGAGCCTGACAATAAGAAGAATTCTCAAGGTGCCCAAACCGATAGCCAAGGAAGCAGCACTCATCCAAACTCTCAGGTTGTACACTCCAGCTTAGAAGATCCTACTTTTAATCCAAGTCCTAGAGATGCCGTCATTACCAAAGTTCATACCTCTCTTGCTGCTATTGGAGAGTCACCAGTTCTGAAGAGGAAACTTACTACTACTAAATCCTATACTTCTCATAAACTACTTAAAATAGGAGAAAGATATGAGGATTTACTCACTGAAGCTGGAGGTTCTGCTCCTACCATGTCATTGAAAGAAAAATTTTATGATAAAACCATGGCAGCTTTGAAAGAAAAGTTTGACGCAAGTAAAGACTCAACATCTAAAATAGCAGTTTTGTCTGTTGCTTTGGCTTCCTTGTCATTTAGATAAGTGTTGGATGAATTTGGATCTGTTGGTGCCACTGACTCTTTAGTCAGAAAAACAATGCAGCTTGTCAAACAGCAGGGAGTAATTATGCCTACTCCATCACCTAAAAAAGGACGAGCCATTCCAGCTGAAGTAGTGAATAACATTAAATTATTCTATGAACTTGATGACGTCAGCAGCCGGTTAACAGAGAGGGGACTTTTAGCGAATTTGGCTGGCTGAACTGGCTGAGGGTTCAGCCACCGGCGCGGAGGTTGGCTGACTCGGAGGCGATCAGCCATCATCTCGCTGGCTGGTTGGGCCCAGCCAACAGCGGCTGCCGCAGGGCGAGCCGTGGCGTCGGTCCGACAGCAGGTGACAGGGGAGGGGAGAGGGTCTGCTCAGCGCCCAGCAGACGACAAGTGGCCGAGCCGCCGCCGGAGCTCCGGCGATGCGCTGTCTTCTCGCACACCTTCAGCCAGCGTGTGGCTGACCCCAGCCAGTTCAGCCAGCCAGATTCGCTGAAAGTCCCCTCTCTGCCGGTTAATGCCTGGGATGAAAGACTATGTAAGTGTCATCAAGAATGGTGTTTGATGTCATGAGCAGAAGAGATTAGTTCTGTGTACCCTCAAAGAACTGTACAAAATGTACAAGGAAAAAAATCCTGACACAAAAGTGGGATTTTCAAAGTTTGCGTCACTCAGGCCCAAGCATTGTGTCCTTGCTGGAGCCTCTGGCACCCACTCTGTGTGTGTGTGTGTGCAGTTACCACCAGAATTTTAAATTATTGCTGGAGGCTGCTAATTTTAAACAATATAGGGTTTTGAAACACTCGGCACATACCATGATATTATTTCGATTGCAACTTGTGACCCACCCACCCCCCAATGCTTTTTGGAGGGATGTTGCTCACAATGTCCAGGATTTGAAGCAGCCTTCGAAGAAAACTTTGTGGAGACAGTCACATTCCAGCAGTGGAGTTCAACAGGTGGCTCCACTTGTCCTACCAATTATTTGTCCTACCTTTATTTTAAGTGACTAAAAAAAGTCGACTAAAAAAAGTCGACTAAAAATAATCGACTAAAAATAATCGACTAAAAATAATCGACTAAAAATAATCGACTAAAAAAAGTCGACTAAAAAAATTCGCCTTAAACTGGTCGTCTAAAAAAAAACCATCAAAAAGAGTAAAAAAAAAATATTGTATGCAAGGAGGATAAAGTCGCCTAACCTAACCTTCCTAAGAGGAGAACAAGAGGGGCGCTCGCCTCGCATCGCCGCTTCCTCCAAGCTCCGCGTCAACCTGACCGTGCGCGCGCCTCGCACCGCCGCTTCCACCAAGCTCCGCGTCAATCTGACCGTGCGCGCGCCGCGCGCCTCGCATCGCCGCCTCCTCCAAGCTCCGCGTCAACCTGACCGTGCGCGCGCCTCGCTTCGCCGCCTCCTCCGAGCTCCGCGTCAGCCCGACCGTGCGCGTGGCTCGATTGGCCGTTGAACGTTGGTACCGAACAGGCCCTGCCCTGGCGGCCCAGGGAATAAACCAGCGCGTAGGGTAAGCAACTCAACGCACGCCGGCAGCGCGCAGCTGTCTAGCCTCCAGGCGGGCCAGGCGCCAGAACCTGCAGTCGAGCATGACCTACTGTGCCTTTGGATGCACTCTGGGCCTGGGCCCACGCCTGGCTCTTCAAGTTGCCCGTGCGCGCGCCTGCCTTGCGTCGCGCACCGTGCGACCTCCAAGCTGTGCGTCAGGTTGGTCGCGCGGCGGGCTGTAAGCCCATCGCGCGACACCGGTTTCGAAGCTCTGTCTCTCTCGCACCATCACGGAGTGCGATAGAGGCAGAGCGAAGAGCGATGGAGCAGAAGTCCAGAAAAAGCCTGATGACTTCTTGTGCCTAGACTCGCATTACTACAAGCCTAGAGCTCAGGCTTGTGCGCTCGGCTCCTGCCGCCACCAGGGTAGGCAACCCAACCGGCGTGGCTGCCTACCCTGGCGGCGGCTAGGCTAGACCTCTGTGAGCCTGTTCCTTTCAGCGCCCAGCTCTGCTCTTGCCATGTTTTCACTGTTTTTTTTTTTTTTTTTTTTTTGTTGCATGTCGCGGAACGTCTGCTATCTCTCTGTCTGCACTTTCCGGCATCCTTCTCGCACCGCTTTCAGATGCAGCCTAGTCTCTCCGTCACCACTTAGCCAGTAATAAAACTTTTTCAATATGTCACTACTCATTTTCTTATCCTGTCTAGACCAGTCATAAAGACCCATGTGCCCGGTTCTGGAAATGCAGACTGCTTTGGAATCTCCTGATCTGTACCAATGTTATCAACACTGCGCTCTCACACTGATTTGAAAGGGTACGAGGTAAATTTTACACAATATTACAGACCGTTCATGATAATTATTTATTACAATATCACACAGAGTGAATACCTGTCAACAACCAAGCATTTAGAAAAACAAAATTCAAGTTGAGCATAAAACAAGCCGACATTCAAATTAGTAAATAATAATAATAATAAATATCAAAAACTTATCAAAAAGTTACAACTGAACCATCTCTTCGTAAGTGAAACAAAGTTTGATATTCTGAGTGCAAATTACGTAACCTAGATAGTAAACACACAACTGCATTGAAACATGTAAAGCTTGGAAATCCAGTGAGGAGGCGATCATCCATCAGTTTGACGCAGGATCATCCTATTAATTACACCATCTGAAAAGACCAAAAATGTTTCAAAGATTGTAGCGGGGTCTTCAATGTAAAAGCGTTCAAAGTAGACAAAACACTAAAAGTCGTTCGTGATCCCCTCTTAATAAGTTAGTGATGTTAGTACTGAGAGAAATATCATCTCGATAATTTAGTCCATTCCCACTCTTCATTTTAGAAGCATCAGAACCTCCAAACAAAAACGAAACCGTATCTATGCACTCAGGAAACAAGCACCAACACAACAGGGGTAAAAACAATCTTTCTCACCTCGATTCACTCAGGCTATTGCACTGCTGAGGTAATTCTTTCTGTGACTCAAAGGCTCCAGAATTGTTCCATATTTGACTGGCTGGTGAGAGTCTCTTATTTGAGTATTCAAGACTTCAAACATCCACTCCATTCCCAGCAGATCCTTGGAAGATAAAAACAAAACCAGAACCAGAACAAGCCTGACGCATAAATTCACATGATGGATTTGATAAAAATTACTAAGAATCGAATCCAGGAACAAGCAATTCAAAGTACAACAATGCAGACTGAAGTGAAAAAAGAGGATGCAAGTTGAAATAAACAAAATTATATATAAAAGCAGAATCAGGAAAAACACAGACCCACACCATAATTCCTATTCCCTTCATCCAGCTGCCTTCATGTTTCCTAAAGCCAGTTGTGCGAGGAGAGAAATTGTTGAACGGTACAGTTGAAAAGGTGCTGAATCTTGCCAAGGCACAGCTGTCGTCTCAGAGTGACATTTCTTGATGCTTTCCTTGCAGTAGCTTCTCTAAAGGGCCCTCATGCAAAGAAAATAAATTAGTTTTTACATGAAAAAAAAAAAAATGACATGGAAACCCATTCAAACACCAACACCCCCAGCCTCCAGTTTGCTTCAAGTCTGCCAATCGCAGTGGTGCGAGAAGAGAAATTGTTGAACGATACAGTTGGGAAGGTGCTGAATCTTGCCAAAGCACAGCTGTCGTCTCAGAGTGACATTTCTTGATGCTTTCCTTGCAGTAGCTTCTTTAAAGGGCCCTCATGCAAAGAAAATAAATTAGTTTTTACATGAAAAAAAGAAAATGACATGGAAACCCATACCAACACCAACACCCCCAGCCTCGAGTTTGCTTCAAGTCTGCCAAACGCAGTGGTGCGAGAAGAGAAATTGTTGAACGATACAGTTGGAAAGATGCTTAATCTTGCCCAAGCACAGCTGTCGTCTCAGAGTGGCATTTCTTGATGCTTTCCTTGCAGTAGCTTCTCTAAAGGGCCCTCATGCAAAGAAAATAAAATTAGTTTTTACATGAAAAAAAAAAATGACATTGAAACCCATTCCAACACCAACACCCCCAGCTTCCAGTTTGCTTCAAGTCTGCCAAACGCAGTGGTGCGAGAAGAGAAATTGTTGAACGATACAGTTGGGAAGGTGCTGAATCTTGCCAAAGCACAGCTGTCGTCTCAGAGTGACATTTCTTGATGCTTTCCTTGCAGTAGCTTCTCTAAAGGGCCCTCATGCAAAGAAAATAAAGTAGTTTTTACATGAAAAAAAGAAAATGACATGGAAACCCATTCCAACACCAACACCCCCAGCCTCGAGTTTGCTTCAAGTGTACCAAACGCAGTGGTGCGAGAAGAGAAATTGTTGAACGATACAGTTGGAAAGGTGCTGAATCTTGCCAAAGCACAGCTGTCTTCTCAGAGTGACATTTCTTGATGCTTTCCTTGCAGTAGCTCCTCCGAAGTGCCCTTTCATACTTTTAATTGCCTTACAGTTCTTTCTTCTTTCCATGTTTAATTAGATAATGATGCCCTGCAGGGCACTTGAAGGAATGACTCCACTGTCTTTGTCATCATTAAAACTGGAAAACAAACACAAAAAAAAAACTGATTGCAACTGCCTTGAAACAATAAAAGAGAATATGCAATACCAAACTGAATGAATGCTAACCTGTCTCTGTTTAAGTTGACGTTTAACCCAATGAATTGGAAGCCTTGTTTGTTACATGAACTACACTTAATGGTGACTGACTGACAACCTCATCCACCTATTTCCAGGCAACTTCAAACTGAAAACCACAAAAAAAAAAATTAGAATGATAATTCATGCATTATGTATTGAGAAATACAGTAGAGGATTGAGATTTACCATGGGATTCTTAGAGTGTGTTGGGCTATCAGGCATATCTATCCTGTCCTCTGACTTAAGGTGATCCGATAATGAACTCATCAAACTCATCACCCAGTAAAGGTTTCATTTGTAAGGACTTGTAAGCCATTTTATACTCTCTGTAATCAAAATGTGATATATTCTTGTAGAGAACAGTATTCCTCATGCTCTAGGACTATTTTCAGTCTTTTCATCACCACACATTTCATTATATAACAAAAATAAAATTGTTAATTTTAATAAGTTACATCAGACAAATTTATTTTTGTTATATAATCAAATGTCTGGTGATCAAAAGACTGAAAATAGTCCTAGAGCATAAGGAATACTGTTCTCATCACATTTTGATTACAGAGAGTAACCAAATGGCTTACAAGTCCTTACAAATGAAAACACAAGTTGATGAGTTGTGGTACCACCTTTAGAAAGTGTACCCCACACGGATTTGTTGGGAACTTGAAGAAATCGCCACACATGTAAGTCCAAAATGCTGAACTAAAAACTGGACAAAAAAGAAAAAAGAAAGAAATCAATCAATCAAGGCTCATCAAACAGAAACAACCTAGAGCAGAAAAATAAATTGAACAAAACATAATGTTATGTTTACCTGTGTAGTCAATCTCTTTTTAGAGCCAGTTTATAAAAGTTGATATGTTCCACGCAATGACAAGTTACTTCAGTTCCGAAGAAGCACCAACAGGTTCCAAGAACCAAAAAGGTTCAATCTCCGCAAGAACTAAAACAACAGCTATAGCTATAGCTTTATAAAGGGGAGGAAAACAATACTATTCATCACACTTCAAATAAAGTAACGACATGAATTAAGTCAACACTTGCCTCTTCTAACAGAAATGACCTCTGACGTCTCCAAAAGAAAGGCAGTCTGTATTCATAATAGTTGGAGCTGTCTTAATCAGGAACTTTATCATTTCTTTCCCAAGCTAGAATACATATGAAACACAGAAACAAACCCAGGCAAACCAAAGCACTAGTGCCACCAATACTTCAACCCATATTCTTTTACTTGATCCGATAAGCTACCACCACCACCACCCACTGTATTTCCTTGTTCGCTTGTAGTTTAAAAGAAAATGGAAACGCAAAAGATCACCGAAAGAGTTGTGAATTATTTTCCTAGACTGAGTCCAAGACAAAAAACACAGCTACAAACTCTGGCAAACAGATACACCACTTCCAACAACACCAATAATCCTTTCTTCTTTTGATTGAATATAAGAAGCCACCTGCACTGACTCTTATTTATTGCCTGCTTGAAGTTGTTAAGTTCCAGCTGAGCGGACCACAATATTAATTCAAAGAACATGATCAGATAAAAAGAATACCAAGAACCACCACCCACTCCATTGTACTTTTCTGCTTGAAGTCCCAAAGATTCCCATGAGAACAAAGTCTTGAAGTGAAGCAGTTGTGTAGATGCATTAACTCGTTGTAGCCCATCCTTCAGCTTCACAGCCACTTTCTTAATTTTCCCCAACATTTTCTTCCAGAATGAAAAATTGCAATAAGGCCCATGCAAAAAAAAGAAAAAAAAAAAAAAAAAGGTTAATTGAGACTACTTTGGCAGATTAAACACAAACCAACACCACTACTGTCACCCGAGCTTTAATGTTGGCTTCCTGGACTCAACTTCCAGCTGAGCGAGGAATTGAACTTTTAAGCAAACTGCGACACACAAGGCTCACAGTCGACAAGGCTTCTTCAAAGTCTCAAGGTCACATTTCTTGATTTGCCACTTCCGCAGTACCCCCATGCATAGACAATAATTTAAAATAAATTTAACAAGACAACAACACATAATGTGTGGCAATACACCTCAACATACCAACACCACAACTATGAAACCGCACCTCTTGTTGGCTTGCTCAGCGGTGAAGCTGGAAGAGTCGTTGTTGACCCAAATGCAGGAGAGGACCAACTTCTTGAAGAGTCGTCCCAAGAATGGTCTCTGAAAACCCCCATGCATGAAAAAGGTCAGTTTAACAAACCACTCCCAACAAACATGCCAGCATCTCCAAACCCCATTTAAAATGCTTGCTGTGAGATGCCTAAAATGGTGGAAACAAAGTGGTGCTTCACTTTCAATGATGTCCATACCCACAACAAAATTTTGTTAAACATACATGCAATCCAATACTGTGCGCACTCCACTACCTACACTTTTACCTTCTCAGGCGAGGAAATGATCAACTCTGAGTAAGACTTCCTGATGCCTTCAGCGTAACAACAGCTTACTTGGTTTATCACCGCAACTTAAACTTCATTGGAAGAGGCAGATCATGGTGAAGAGTCTAGACAAGCTATCTTAACAACTACATTACCTCTGTGGGTTGGAAAGAGCAACGGCCTTTACGGTAGGTGTGAGTAAAGAATATACAGAAGACAGACAGTCAAACTAACCAGAGGAGCTCTTAAACTGACATTTGCACGTCAGCTGGTCGGGAAATGTACCAAAAGGAAGGTAAGACACGCTGTACGTGGCACACATCACATCTGAGCGACGATCATTCCCGCAGTTGCTGAAATGGAAAGAAGATAAATATAGTGACAAGGCAGAGGGAGGTTAGGTTCGCAGGTAAACGTCATCGGCAAACCGTTACTCAATTATAATATGTTGCGAAGGCAGAGTCGCAAACCGTTACCCATTTGCCGCAGTAACAAAAGAAAATTTAGATAGGGAAATAACTAACGAAAAACGTTTGCATAGGAGTGGTCCATTCTGAAAACTGTGTCCCAGTCTTCTTTCCGTGGTCAGGACAGACGAAACGGGGATGGCGTGTGACTCACACCAGAATTAGTGGGATTTACCTCTCGTAAGTCCATTCTTGCACTGAATAATGTCAAAATTTCTGGATTCAAAGTACACTTGACTTGCCCACGCAAAATTCAAGGACCGGAGAGAGAAAGCGGCGGTTACAAAACGAAAAAGAAAACCTTTTTGAAACGGAAGTACCAACCAAATAACACGTTAATACTGATATAGAGCGCGCGTGCATCAAATATTTCAAGCAAAATTCTTGCTGCTGAACTACTGATATTTTATTTTAATATCAGCGTTCGTGTTCTTTTATTAATTTCTATGTAGCTGACAGTTTGCTATTTTTCCACTCATCAGACATGAAATGTTGTTTGTGTGGTAGGGCAACTTCTTCCTTTCGCCGTGTTGTCAAACTGCAACGAACAGGCTGTAGTGCACACAGTGCATCCTAACCTGTCAACACTGCGCATCGCCTATTTCAAAGGTTTATTTAGCTTGTGTCACTGAGTCAAAATGAGGGTCCGTACTTGAGCATATGTTGCAGTCTACGCCACTAGCATCTTTTTTTTTTTTTTTTTTTTTTTTTTTTTGTGTGTGTTGCTTTTCAGGCTAAAACGTTTGAAGGATTCAGATCTGGATCCCTCGTCTTCTATACCAGCGATGGATTCTATTATCACAGGAACCAGGTTATGAAAGGTGGAAGATTATCCTTAGCCTGCACCTTGCGCAAAACCTGTCCTGGAAGGGCTTCTTGCACCGCAAATGCTCTCTGCAAACTCAAGTGTGTACATAGTACACTCTTATTAGAGCATGCTTCCAAGCACGCTCTTATTTACAGCATACTTGCTAGGTACACGCTAAACAAGAGTGTGCCTGGCATGTACACGCTAAATAAGAGTATGCCTGCAAGTACACGCTAAAAAACACTCCATTAGTCCTATCTTAAAGCATGGGTCAGTTTAAGTGTACTTGCAGGTACACTCTTATTTAGCGTGTACATGCCAGGCACACTCTTATTTAGCGTGTACCTAGCAAGTATGCTGTAAATAAGAGTGTGCCTGGAAGCATGCTCTAATAAGAGTGTACTATGTACACACTTGAGTTTGCAGAGTGGCACTGATTTCAAAGTTACTACCCCTCACTGCCACAACGGCAGCAAATCATTCAAAGACCAGCGAAAGCTCAGACGGAATATCTTGGAAAGATGTCGGACAAGAGATCCCAGTGCCTTTCATGAGATTGTCGAGCAGGAGAGTGCAGGGTAAGAACTTTTTTTTATTTGTTGGGTTAGCATAGCTTAGAATGTCGAAACATTGTCTGCTTTACCTTATGCTGGATTTATTGTTTGTCGCTTATTAGGTTTTCTCGAAGAGTGAGAGTGGGCAATGATCACATAAGTCTCAGGTCTTCCATGAGACGTGCACGTCTTTACCGATTCCCTAAATTACCAGAAAGTATTAATGACTTGGGCAAAGTCTTAAGGAAAAAGAAAAATCGCCACATCACAGCTTCTAAGGATGGGAAGGACAACTTACTCTATGCTGTAATGGGTTCAACTAGGGACAAAACCAGAGCAATTATTTTCATGAGCAAGAGGCAGCAAATTAGACTAAGAAGAGCCAAAAAATTGTTTGCTGATGGAACTTTTGTTAGCAGACCTTCTAAACCTAAATCACGTCAAGTGTTTACCATTTGCTCAAGCACTAAAGACAAAAGAGTAAGTGCACTGCTCATGGTTAGTAGCTGGCGATGGAGTCCTTAGTTTTGAACTGTTTGGTTTGTTCTGGCAGGGTTTTCCACTTGCAGTGGTGCTTATGCAATCTAAGTCAGAAGCAGCATATGAAGTAGTTTTGAGGACACTCCGTAATGCTGGCTGCAGTCCCAGGGTGGTTAATACTGATTTTGAGGTGGGCCAATACAACGCATGGAGAAATGTGTTTGGGCCCCAGTTGCGAGTTGATGGTTGCCTGTATCATTATGTGGTGGTAAAACTATAATTCACCTCATTGTGTGCATTTGTGTTGCAATACATCCCGTCTGCTTGTAATCTTGTATTTTATAATCCTGTTTACAGAGGCTGAGAAAGAAGGTCAGAAAACTGAGGCTGTCCGCTTTACTCAAACATAATCGTCTTGCTGATTCGATTGTGCGGAGCTGCAATGCACTTGCTCTTTTGCCTGAGCGTAGAATAGAAGCAGGCTACAAGAGCGTGAGGGCCAGAGCTAGAAGAAATGGCCTTTGGGGGGCTTTGGAACCTTTTTTAACTTATGATAATGACACATGGCTTCCCCGTGCAGCAATTTTGTCAGTGTTCTACACCGGTATGAAGTAGGCCAGCCCCACAAACGTAAACCCAATAAGCTCTTCGTAGGTCGTTTGAAGATCGTAAGTAGATAAAATTAGACATTATAGAACATAAATTGCCCCAACCGCACGGTGCTTATTTAAAAAAAGCTTCGGGGCGGGCTAACTTCACAGCCGCAACCAACAAAATAAACCCAAAATCAAATTTCGTTTCCCCAAAACAATCAGTTTTTAAAGTAGGTGATTGTAGACAACAAAGTAGGTACAAACATTTGACTCAAACAGGTCCTAGGGACTTTGACTACATCTGGGGCGAGCCAACTTCAGACTTCCTACTTTCATTAAAAAAACAACTGTGCCTTTTTTCCTACTTGCCTCTGTAAGTAGGTAATTGTAGACAACAAAGTAGGTACAAAAATCTGACTCAAACAGGTCCTAGGGACTTAAGCTACATCTGGGGCGAGCCAACTTCAGACTTCCCACTTTAATTAAAAAAACCACAAATGTGCCTTTTTTCCTACTTGCCTCTGTAAGTAGGTAATTGTAGACAACAAAGTAGGTACAAAAATCTGACTTAAACAGGTCCTAGGGACTTCAGCTACATCTGGGGCGAGCCAACTTCAGACTTCCCACTATAATTTAAAAAACAACAACCGTGCCTTTTTTCCGACTTGCCTCTGTAAGTAGGTAATTGTAGGTAAAATACGGTATTTTACGCAGACCCCGGTAAAATTGGTATTTTTCGGTAATTTTGAAATGTGGACTTAACTGCACATCCTTCGCTTTCAAACGATGATACAAGACATATTGACTGAAAACAGTGTTTCTGGAGAGCTCTTGGTGGCATTTTTCCCTCGTGCCGTCCAGTGCAAGACGCCATCGTTTAGCGCCACTTAGAAAGTAGCAAAAAGACTTTTAAAAAAGGCGGTGGGAATTTTTTTCTACATCTAAGCTGAAAAATTAAATACACGTTGGTGTTATTGGACTGGATATCATGAAGCCTTTAAGGAAAAAATAGTATTGTCATTGAAGGCTGGACTATCATTAAGGGCACTTGGAGAGAAGGTGCCGTTGTTTTACATCATGCAAACATTCTTTCTAGACCTTCTTTCATTCCAGAACAATGGGAAGAAGTGAGAAAATCCAACAGGCATAATTAAAAAATGTCCTGCAGACTCTTATAAATGTTTGCGCTGAAAGTTATTTGCCAGATAATTCTGGAAAAGGGAGGGGTGTTACTTTGAAAATACTAAATATCTTTAAAAGAACCCAGTAACACAGCATTAAGTTGTTGTCGGTTTTAAAATACGTGGTTTTATGGTTGAGTCATGAACGATTAGCACGATTTCATTCACTGTCATTCAAACTGCGATAACCGCTGCCAAAATTTTGCAGTAAAAAAATTATCACAATATTTTGCGACCATGAATACCAAAAGTCTGCAATAAAAAACTTATTGCAAAATTTTGCAATAAGGACTACGAAGAAAGTGCAATAAAAACTTACAGCAAAAACAATTGTGATAAAAATTATCACAAAAATCTCTTTTATCGCAAAAAAAATGGGGTGGTTATAGCTTAATAATGCAAGAACAGAGTTCTTGCACTCTAGGGTGCGATAAATCGTAGGAATCACAAACTCAGATTTATCGCAAAAATTTGTAGTGAAAGTATCGCAAAATCAACGACAGTGTTCAAAATTTATGATACAATAGTCTTTACACGACTTTCCCTATCTAACTGTACCTCATGTACCCCCCTTTTACAACAGAGACATGAACTATCCCCAACAAGGTATGAAATCAATTTTACCCAATTTTACCGTATAATACGGCAAAATACCGTATTTTACCGTATTTTACGTAACTTTGAATCTTACCGGTATTTTTACATCCCTAACATTGCTCCTCAAACATACACTTAACGATTAGCTCATACAGAGACTGGTTAATAAAGTCTAGCTGCGCTCACCGTCCTTGCGGACGCATGAAGGCACATCAGACCACAACACCTCACCGCCAACAGGGTTGGCGGTGTCGGTGTGCTCCGCCAGCGCACAAGCACTAAGCACAAAAGATAAGGGAACGGGCGGGTGGGGACATTTGCGATTCTGCAGGACTTACCCCTATCCAGCAGAGCAAACGGGATCTATCGGGAACCCACACGTAGGTTCCTTATGACGGCCTGCTACTCCACGATCATAGAGAGTCGACGTGAAGGCCACAGCGTACAGCGCATCAGGAAAAAGGGGACGATACGCCTTTCAGGCAAAGCTTGCGACGTCATCATTCACAAGCACGGCCAGCACAGCCACGACTGCAAACCGTAGCCCGCAGGACGCGCCAGCAGTAGACGCTTTTGAGAGAAGTTGGGCGTTAGCCTGCCTCAAATGTAGCCAAAGTCCCAAGGAACTGTATGAGTCAGATGTTTGTACCTACTTTGTTGTCTACAATTACCTACTTACAGAGGCAAGTGAAAAAAATAAAGAGTTGGTTTTTTTTTGGCATATTTAGCTAAATTCCCCCTAGGGGGAATTGGAAGTTGGCTCGCCCCAGATGTAGCTTAAGTCCCTGGGACCTGTTTGAGTCAGATTTTTGTACCTACTTTGTTGACTACAATTACCTACTTACAGAGGCAAGTAGGAAAAAAGGCACAGTTGTTGCTTTTTTAATTATAGTGGGAAGTCTGAAGTTGGCTCGCCCCAGATGTAGCTTCAGTCCCTAGGACCTGTTTGAGTCAGATGTTTGTACCTACTTTGTTGTCTACAATTACCTACTTACAGAGGCAAGTAGGAAAAAAGGCACGGTTGTTGTTTTTTTAATTATAGTGGGAAGTCTGAAGTTGGCTCGCCCCAGATGTAGCTTAAGTCCCTAGGACCAGTTTAAGTCAGATGTTTGTACCTTTTTTGTTGTCTACAATTACCTACTTACAGAGGCAAGTAGAAAAAAAGGCACGGTTGTTGTTTTTTTAAATTATAGTAGGGAGTCTGAAGTTGGCTCGCCCTAGATGTAGCTTAAGTCCCTACGACCTGTTTGAGTCAGATTTTTGTACCTACTTTGTTGTCTACAATCACCTACTTACAGAGGCAAGTAGGAAAAAAGGCACAGTTGTTGTTTTTTTAATTATAGTGGGAAGTCTGAAGTTGGCTCGCCCCAGATGTAGCTTAAGTCCCTAGGACCTGTTTAAGTCAGATTTTTGTACCTACTTTGTTGTCTACAATTACCTACTTACAGAGGCAAGTAGAAAAAAAGGCACGGATGTTGTTTTTTTTAATTATAGTGGGAAGTCTGAAGTTGGCTCGCCCCAGATGTAGCTTAAGTCCCTAGGACCTGTATGAGTCAGATTTTTGTACCTACTTTGTTGTCTACAATTACCTACTTACAGAGGCAAGAAGAAAAAAAAGGCACGGTTGTTGTTTCTTTTAATTATAGTGGGAAGTTGGCTCGCCCCAGATGTAGCTTAAGTCCCTAGGACCTGTTTGAGTCAGATTTTTGTACCTACTTTGTTGTCTACAATTACCTACTCACAGAGGCAAGTAGGAAAAAAGGCACAGTTGTTGTTTTTTTAATTATGGTGGGAAGTCTGAAGATAGCTCGCCCCAGATGTAGCTTAAGTCCCTAGGACCTGTTTGAGTCAGATTTTTGTACCTACTTTGTTGTTTACAATTACCTACTTACAGAGGCAAGTAGGAAAAAAGGCACAGTTGTTGTTTTTTTAATGAAAGTAGGAAGTCTGAAGTTGGCTCGCCCCAGATGTAGTCAAAGTCCCTAGGACCTGTTTGAGTCAAATGTTTGTACCTACTTTGTTGTCTACAATCACCTACTTTAAAAACTGATTGTTTTGGGGAAACGAAATTTGATTCTGGGTTTATTTTCTTGGTTGCGGCTGTGAAGTTAGCCCGCCCCGAAGCTTTTTTTAAATTAGCACCGTGCGGTTGGGGCAATTTATGTTCTATTATGTCTAATTTTATCTACTTACGATCTACAAACGACCTACGAAGAGATTTTTGGGTTTACGTTTGTGGGGCTGGCCTACTTCATACTGGTGTGTTACACAGTACTGACAGGACAAACAACATCTCAGAAAGTTGGAATAATGCTTTGTCCCGAACTGTCAAGTTTGACCGCCCTAATGTATGGCTGTTCATTGGTATGGATGTCTTCATTTGCAAAGTGTGGAAATATTATTCATGATTTTATAACTTCCATTGTTTAAATTTTTGTGCCTGCAGATGCGTTGCTCAGATTAGAGGAGAGGTATGCCCAGGATTTATATAAATTGAACCGTGGATTTAAGGTAAACCGCCTCCGTAAATCCAGCGCTGTCAGAAATGACAAAGTTATCAGACAACTAACCAGCAGCCTTCAAGCCGGGGACATAACAATGTCAAGATTTCTAAGAAGTGCATCTCACCGCATGCACAACGTCTGGCAGCCAGTGTATGGCAATGGTCTTTAGTTCAAAAGTTTTGAATGCCATGTTCTGCAGTGAGTCATGCTAAATTGGAATAACTTTTTCAATGTGATTGACAATCACATTATTGTGAACTCACCACCCCTAACTGCAATCCGTCAGCTCAATTTTTTGGCTTATTTGCCACAGGCAATTACATTGCTATGTGATTTCTCTTTGCCGTACACACTGTTTCTTTAATGATCTCTGCCTGTAAATTAATATTTACCTAATTGAATAAATTTTATACAAGAGATATTGTGTTGCGTTGGTTTCAGTAATATATCCCATACTTTGCTGGTTTGACAGGGTTCAGCAAAGATTATTGGTTGGGAGTTAAAGCTTCAATAAAAGGTCTTGAAAGATGATGGACTCAAACCCCAAGATGCCCATACAAAAATTGTCTTAACAAAAGAAAACAAGTGCATTCGCCTAAAGATTTTCCAAACCTGCTTAATTATTATTATTTAAAAAAAAAAAAAAAAAAAAAAACAATTATTTCTCGTGTATTTGAGGCAGGCTGCATTTGAGGTGATGACCTATAAGATGTTAAATGTACAAAAGGAGCAAAACACTCACATGGTGTAATGTGACGAACATTTCAAAATACCTCAGCAAAAATAGAGATCAATACCTTTAAACACTTTTGAGTCACAAATCATGTAAGAGTTATACAACAAAACTAAAAAAACAAAACTCAACTCAAAAAGGAGATTTTTAACAAACACGTAGCAAAGAAATTAAACTTATGCATTTTAGTCGTTTTTGGTCATATTTTCACCCACACCTCACCTTAAGGAAAGAAGGCCACCGCTGTACCACTGGTCTCGAGAGCCTGCTGAGCTACAAGAGGGCTGCTGACCATCATGATGCCGGGCGGCTCCAGTTCCCGTCGAGGCTCTGCGTCCGGCGTGTCCCACCGCTCGATTGAGCACATCTTCCATCGCTGGAGCGAGGCAAGGTGTCGACGGCCATCCAGGAGCTGACGACGGACGTCCTGCACCAGCTTGTCTTGTAGTCCCGTACCCCGCCGCCGCGGTCCACCCCCGACCTGAGGTTTGACGGTACATGTCGTGGGCCATCTTCGATGCACAGTTCCGAGACGCGGCGCAGGAGTTCGGCTGGCCCGACGTCGTGAAGGGGCACCGGCTTCTCCGTGTCCTCCACGGCCCCGCGGCAGCGCC
Organism: Stenchaetothrips biformis; assembly: GCA_030522485.1. Taxonomy (NCBI): domain Eukaryota; kingdom Metazoa; phylum Arthropoda; class Insecta; order Thysanoptera; family Thripidae; genus Stenchaetothrips; species Stenchaetothrips biformis. The sequence goes on from CM060086.1 coordinate 8,828,031, forward strand.
CCCAGCGACCGTCGCCACGGCCCTGCGGCTGGAGGCCGTCGATCAAGCGGAGCAACCCGCCGCCAGAGACCGAGAGTCTGCCAGGCAGGAGAAGAGCCTTCCACCTCTGCAGCAGCTGCCCACCAGGACGACGACGTGCGCGTGGCCGCCGTCCGTCCGCCCGCCAACGAGGACCGGTCGATGGTGGCCGAGCTCCGCGACCATCAGCGGGAGATGCGGCATCCTGGCGCAGCCAACGCGGGGCCTCCACGAGACAGACGCGACGGCCACCGCGACGCCCGCCGAGAAGACCGTCGGGACGACCGCCGAGATGACCGCCGCCGAAGCCGCGCACGCTGCTTTCTTTGCCACGGCCTCGGCCACTTCCGCCGCGACTCGCCCCAACAGCTCGCAGCGCCGGGACGACCGGGATCGGTCGGGCAGCCGCGCTATTTTTGGAGTTGGGTAACACTCATTCGGTGCCGCTTTCCAAATGATGAATTTTGGCACCTCAGCCGGCAAAATCGGCCCAGCGGAAAAGGTCGCGCAAGGGGCTTAAGTGCGCCTTAACAGCCCTTAATGATTCAACGTCTAAGTATCGATGTAGGACCTTCGCTATATTGAAAATATGGAGATTTTGACGTCTAAGGGTCAAAATTTGGACCGTTTTGCCGTATCTTTACTCCTTCAGGGCGAAAAAAGCGAAAACATAGCAAAAACATCCTATTTAGCTCAAAACAATATTTTTAACCACGTGTGTCTGAAACTGTGAAATTTATTCGTGAGGTGAATGACTGGTTTGATCGGCTAAATGGTGCACATTCAAACATGGGTAAGAAAAGGAACAATTCAAATCTTAACCCGTATACCTCACAAGATGACCCTCGCTTTGATCAACTTATAGGATTTTTGTATTATCTGGATGAGTGGAAGGCAGAAGCCTATCAATTGGGTGATGATATCACTATCAATGCTACACTCAACGAAACTGCTATGGTGGACTCTTTTCAGGGTGACTTAGATGTTTCTTTTGATCCAGTTGAAGATAATGATGAAGACCTTGAAGATGACACCAAAGCTGCTCAACGTATCCTCAGTCACCAAACACTGCTAGGCATTGAAACCACCACTCGCTCTTTCATTGCATGTGTGAAATTCTTGTTAGGTGAAGGTGTCAGCTTTGTCAATGCTGGGATCTTTTCGCAGGATCCCCTAGAACAATATTTTAGTAGACAGAGAGCTGGTGGGGGAGGGAGTAATAATCCTAACTTGCAAAAATTTTTGAGTAAAAATAGGGCAATTCATATTCAAGGACAACTAGGTATTAAGAAACGCAAAGGCAATAGTGGTGAAGCTGAGGATTGTCATGTTGAGATAACAGAAGAGCGGCTTCCTAAACGCAAAAGTGTGAGACCCAACAAAACTGATTTGTAATGTTATTATTTTGTAATGTCATCATTGGTGTTCTGCTAGAACATGTATTTATGCTGTGCCCATCTTGTTTTAGTGAGGAAATGTTAAAGGATAAAATAAATTTTAAATATTTTTCTGTAGAAAACAATGTGTATTAAATGTTTTCCATGAAACAATCATATATTCTAGTGCACATGTAACAGGAACACACTACCAGTAAAAATTATTTCTCATAAAAGCAATAAAAATTCAAAACAAAAGGGATTGGTGAAACATTAAAACAAAACTTGACTACAACATAACAATACTGTAGAGGAGATCAGCACTGGATCAACAATTTCAGCATTACGTCTAGTCTCATCACTTATGAAATAAATAAAAAAAAAAAAACAATTAAAATAAAAAGATACTTTAACAGTAAATCTTGTGTCTTGACTAATTAAAATTAGTTGACTTGCATGAGCATGACTTCTGCTCATAAAAAACATTACCTTAAAAACAGGAAACGAATATCACTAGTTCAAATTCTTTGACTTGCATAATCACAGATAAGCAATTATCGTTTAACTTTTCTTACTGCCACAGCATGGCGCAGACTCATAGAAACTTCTGGACGTTCTTTCAGTAAGTTTATTCTCTTTCTAATAATTCCCCTTCCATAGGTTTGACAGAATGATTGCACAAGTGACCTTAGAAAGACTATTGACTCATGTTCAGATAAAGTGTCAGAAATCATACCATCCCAATAGACTGTCATAGCCATAGAGCTAACTACTTTCTCAAAAACTGCCATTTTAGAGACTGAGCCATCTGGTTCTTCACAAGACTTAATAATTTCTGTCAACAGTACCAAAAATTCTAAGCATGTATCAGTGACAGATAAGAGTTTACCTCTACTTCTACTATCAGTCCAGCTTCTGTCATCAGCAGAAGCAGCACCCACTTCAGTGTCTGGAGAAATGGTTCTGTTGTCATTATCTACCATCCGGTGAGCTATAGTCTCTTTCACTCTTTTCCAAATTTTACTTCGTGGGTACTTCCAAGACATTTTATAAAAAGCCCTCATAGTAGCACCTCCAATATAGTGAATTACTTTTCTTTCTTCATCATCACATTCAGACTGTGTCCTGTTGGAAATGCCACCCTCATGAACACTATGAGCTATAAATCTTAGCAACTCCACACTGAAACAAAGAACATACTCACACAAAAAGAAATCACCAGTTTCAGAACAAACAGAGTTTGACATAGACTTTAAATGATTACCTAACTCAGCACGAAGTGTTATATTAGATAAAATGCTTTCACACTGCCTAACTAAAGTATCAAGTAGCTTGGAATGCAGCAAAAATTTTGTGGTAACAACAGCATCTGTAAATGCTTCACACACTTCCTCGATAAAAAGTTTGAAGTTGTCACATAGTCCAAGGTTGTCCAATCAGTACTGAGCAGTTTCACGAACTTGTCCACCAGAAGGTGACATTATGATTTTCTTCAAAGTAGAGGTAACAATTTGGCTCAAATCATTGTGAATCTTCTCCTTGTTTGGGTAACGTTCATAAGCAACTGTAATTAGAAACATAACATATTTTATGACTTAAAAGAAAAGATGCATAATCGATCAATTGATTAGAAGTTACTAGCTACATACCTAGTATAGCATGAGTCCGGCAATGATTCTTGTAATAGCCCATGTTGACATACTCCTTGCGGCAATCTTGGCAAACTAGTTTGGGTTTGTTTTTCTTTAGTCTTTGTCTCTTAAGCACCTCAGCCACTTTTGGTGCTGGAAGTTTTGGTGGTTGTTGCTTCCTCTTGCCAGTTGCAACTCTTCTAGGTGTAGGCGGTGGTGGAGGCAGTGGAGCTTTGAACAGAGCATTTGGCTGAAGCTGGTTAGCAGTTTGTTGGCGAGTCGTGCGTTTGGTTGACACTGGCGTTGACGTGAGTGCTTGCAAAAAAGTGTCATTGAGCGACACGTCAAGCGTCATGTCAAGCGTCGAGTCATCGTCACCCATCCTATAAAATAAACAAAGTTGTATGTTTGAGATGCGAACGTACATCAGACCACTAGCCACGGAAATTGTTATAACTCGCATAAGTCAATGCTCCTTAACCGCAACAAACATTCTGAGGTTTTTTTTAATACTAAAACTATTCAATTAATAACACCATCTTACCTGTCAACTGTATTTTCCTTGTATATGCCTAGGAAAATAAAGGCCTCTTACGGCCTCGCCGCCCCCAACCAGCAGCAGAAGGTTATGTTGTTACCCGAGACGACACGCCCCCCTCCACACTCCACCGCCGCCTCGCGCGAACAAAATCGCATCGGAACGTTATGGATCGCGGTAGAAGGCACCGCCTGAACCGAGCCGAGAGAGGCGGGGTGCCCGAATTCTCGCATTTAACTATTTATTAACAAAACTCATCGCCAAGAATTGTGTAAATATGTGTCTGGTGGCACGCGCACATGTCTTGGGAGTAAAATAAGCCCTCGAGCAGCTCCGAAAACTAACTATGAGCGACGCTAGGTGTCTTACCATGTGACGAGACGGGGTCCCCGCTGGTCCGTGCTTCCTTTCCAGGGCGCCCTTTCTCATGGACAAGTTGTTCAAGATTTTGAGCACCTTTGAATTTGAACCACCAAGGCTGGCCAGATTTGACACCCCAAACTTGGAAGAAAACGCGACACACTCGTTCTCTGGGGCATGTTTGGAGCGCTGCTAACATTCACCCGTGGTGGTTCAAATTGTCTGGTGGGTCTCAAACGATAAAAACGGACAAGTTGTTTAAGATTTTGAGCACCTATGAATTTGAACCACCAAGGCTGGCCCGATTTGACTCCCCAAACTTAGGAGAAAACGCGACAGAATCGTTCACTGGGGCATGTTTAGAGCGCTGCTAACTAGTGTTCTGAAGGGTGGATATATTTCCGGGAAAATTGGGAATCTTGGGGAATGTTACCGGGAACGTTCGAGGCTGGAAATCGGGAACGTTCCCGAAAAATATAAAGATTCCAATGCTGATGCATGACGTAGTGTTCCGGATATGCGTTTCGGTGAATGAAAAACACTTGTGTAAAAATGAATTATGAATGAGCTTGAAATGATATTTAAATGTACCTCTTAAGTTAAAGATATTATCACAGTGAAAATCACAGTGCATGACGGTAAACTTCACGATAGTATCGTTGAGGTCAACGATAGTATCGTTGTGACATGTCACAAACATGTCACAAACATGTGACTGACATGTCACGAACATGTCACTGACATGTCGTAAGTCATGACCAGGAATAAAAAAGAGAAACTTCGGTCATATGCAATAGGGGCTCCTGTCGGAACCCCTAATTAGTGCAGGTGGTAATTGAGGTCGGGCTTGAGTCTCCTTCGCCCACCTTTGCCTCGCTTGGCCTACGCCTCCGCCTCTCTTGTTTTCCGCCGTCGCCGCACAAGCGCGCTCCTTCTGCCGCCACCGAAAGCAGACGACTCCCGCGCCGATTTCAAACAAGTCGGTCATATCGATAAAAATACGAGTCTTTATAGTGAGGAATAGGTAAAATATGCTGTGAACGGTGGGAAATTGTGTGCTGGGTCGAACAGATGTGTTTTGGCCTTCTGATACGCATATCAAGTTAAAACAAATAAAAAATGCTGAATATTCCCACTTTTCGGGAATCTTCGGAAATGTTCCCGGGAATTTAATGGGAACGTTCCCCAAAATGATCGTGCCCGGGAAATTTAGAACACTACTGCTAACAGTCAACCGTGGTGGTTCAAATTGTCTGGTGGGTCTCAAACGATAAAGACGGACAAGTTGTTCAAGATTTTGAGCACCTATGAATTTGAACCACCAAGGCTGGCCAGATTTGACACCCCAAACTTGGCAGAAAACTCGACAAACTCGATCTCTGGGGCATGTTTGGAGCGCTGCTAACAGTCACCCGTGGTGGTTCAAATTGTCTGGTGAGTCTCAAACGATAAAGACGGACAGGTTGTTTAAGATTTTGAGCACCTTTGAATTTGAACCACCAAGGCTGGCCAGATTTGACACCCCAAACTTGGAAGAAAACGCGACAAACTCGTTCTCTGGGGCATGTTTGGAGCGCTGCTAACAGTCACCCGTGGTGGTTCAAATTGTCTAGTGGGTCTCAAACGATAAAGACGGACAAGTTGTTCAAGATTTTGAGCACCTGTGAATTTGAACCACCAAGGCTGGCCAGATTTGACACTCCAAACTTAGGAGAAAACGCGACAGAATCGTTCACTGGGGCATGTTTGGAGCGCTGCTAACAGTCAACCGTGGTGGTTCAAATAGGGTATTTCCGCGAATCTTGAAACGGAAGTAAGAAGAACACAAGAAAGTGCACAACTTTCGTCCCCTAGCCTGAGGAGGGGACAAAGATGGCTGCCCCTTCAGACCCCTCCCCCGGTGCGGGGACGGAAGTTGTGCATTTACTTGTGTTCTTCTTACTTCCGTTTCAAGATTCGCGGAAATACCCTATTGTCTGGTGGGTCTCAAACGATAAAGACGTACAAGTTGTTCTAGATTTTGAGCACCTATAAATTTCAACCACCACAGAAGTTGGTTTTATAGAGCTTTGAACGCATAAGCGTGTGAAGGGAATGGGCATTATTTATGTGATTTTTTCAGTCTAATTTGATTTATTTAACCATTTTTATGTAATTTTGTTGGTGCTTTTCACTTATTTGATGTGAATTTTCTTTTGAGATCGATTTTTATGATTTTGGCTATCTATAGCTCGATCCGTAAAGCTGATCTCTTTATGGCCAGAATTTTTTGGCCAAAAAAGGCGCACGTCAAAAGAACCTAACCTGCCAGGCAAGCGCCGCAGGCCAATGTAGGTGTACCGCCGGGCGTGGATTGTGAAAACTGGCGCAGCATCGCGAAGCCTGTTACGACAAGACACGGTCAGGCCCACACCTATCTTGAATTTATCACTTTCGATATGAGACAGGGACTCACCAGAAAACACAGCCAGGACTGCAGAATCTTGTCTGCACCACACCGAAAAAAAAATCTAGTTTCAAATACACTGTCCGTAAAGATTGTCCGAAAACAACGAAACAGTCAACAACATGGTCGTTTTCCTACAACATCTTTGTTTAAAACTGAAACGACGGAAAAGTTGTCTTCCAACAAGTGAGTTGGTTTAGAATGACCAAACTGTCATTTATCAACAACATTCTCTGTTCGTAAACGACTGCTGTCGTTTAAAAACAACTGTTGACAGAAAAAAAATTAGCAATAGATTTGTTGTCAATTAACAACAAAATTTCTGACAGTGCACAAAACTGTTCCTCTTTGACAGAGCACTAGTGCACGATGGGTGTACTTACGCCAGACCGTGTCTTGTCGTAACAGGCTTCGCGATGCTGCGCCAGTTACGACAATCCACGCCTGGCGTTACACCTACCTTGGCCTGCGGCGCTCTCGCTTGGTTTTCGCAAGCTGTTTCAAGATTTGTTGAGGCAATGAGTGCTATGGGTCGAAATAGATAATGTTAGAAAATTCAGGTCCCTACGCGGTTGAAACTTTCCACGCCTGGCGTTACACCTACCTTGGCCTGCGGCGCTCCCCAGAGTCGTAAATGCCTGCCGGTACGATGCCAATGCGTTCTTCTTTGCATACTCGTACAGTATGCGGTAAGGGTTTTCAGAAGGAAGCAATTCTAGGTACGGAAACTTGTTAATCCGCCGCCCCAAGGTCTCAGGGGCAATAGGACGCCTGGCGTATTTACTGCGCTACGGTTGACGACGTAGAGCGAGACGGTGTGCATGAACTCGTCAATGAAGACGTCGTCACGACGTTCCACGGTGTCCGGTGTCCGCGATATTCCTGTTTCAAGATTTGTTGTGTTGAGGCAAGGAGTGATAAAGGGTCGGAATAGATTATGTTAGAAAATTCGGGTCCGTACGCGGTTGAAACTTTGGTCGGGGGTCGAAATGGTTTTCATTCCCGTCATCAGCACTTTCCAAGACATACGCATCTATGTAAAAATGTCTTACAAATGTGAAGTCACGAAAAAGTTGCACTTTTTTCTGCCGCTTTTATAGTGGTTTTTGTTGTTACGACTGATTGAATTGTGATTGAGAAATGAGCTTTTGCGTGTGGCGAGCCATGGACATACCAAGTATCCCTGAAAAATCTCAGTCAGATCGGCTGATCCGTTCTTTTATTGAGATGTTAAAGTCACTGATAAGGTCAATTTTTCTACCTTTTTTTTCAGTGTTTTTACCTTAGTGCACACTGTTAAAAATCCACTGTAAAATTACAACACAATCACCTACAGGAATGTTGTTAAATGACAACAGTGTTGTTCGGCTCCTGAACGGGAAATTCATCTACAGACAACTCATTTGTTTCTTTACAACTTCCCTGTCTGGAAACAGTAATGTAATTCTGATTTAAAACAGTAATGTTCTCGTTCGACAGTTTTCCTGTTTTAAAACAACCATTGTGCAATCCTTAAACAAAAATAGTTGTCAGATTACAAGGATTTTGTTAAGTTACAACACTTTGAGGCGAACACAAATTTGGCAGAGACTTGATCGAAGACGCGACAAAAGTATTGTTGTAATACAATCGAATCATCAGAAAACAACACCAAGGGCTACAACATGTTTGTTATATAACAAGATGTGTTGCTATCAAACTTAACAGCACAAGTGCTGTTAAATTACAACATTTTTTTTTACAGTGCAACTGAATGCAATGAGATAGAAAGCTGAATTTTCGTGTAGCGAGCCAAGGGCATTCCTATTAACCCTGCAAAATCTCAGTCAGATCGGCCGAGCCGAGTGTCCGGATTCCATCGCTTGTGTGCAGAGTGGGTTTGCTGTTGGCGGTTCCGATGCAAAACCACCACGGATCCACTCACCTGTCGGTTTCTGCGATTGGGGGCTCCTAGACCACTACAGTTTCTGCCACTTCAATTGACTGTGTATTGATAAGATCTTACAGGGTTGCCAGCGACTCACTTTTTACTGGAAGTGCTCACTTTTCTCACTATTTTCGTCGGTTCAGACTCCAAAACTGTAATATTTTGCTACTATTTTCAATAACTGTTGACATACTGTTATAAAGTGACGGTAAAGCTGGCGTCTGCCCTTGGGAAGGATTAGTGTTCTAAATTTCCCGGGCACGATCATTTTGGGGAACGTTCCCATTAAATTCCCGGGAACATTTCCGAAGATTCCCGAAAAGTGGGAATATTCAGCATTTTTTATTTGTTTTAACTTGATATGCGTATCAGAAGGCCAAAACACATCTGTTCGACCCAGCACACAATTTCCCACCGTTCACAGCATATTTTACCTATTCCTCACTATAAAGACTCGTATTTTTATCGATATGACCGACTTGTTTGAAATCGGCGCGGGAGTCGTCTGCTTTCGGTGGCGGCAGAAGGAGCGCGCTCGTGCGGCGACGGCGGAAAACAAGAGAGGCGGAGGCGTAGGCCAAGCGAGGCGAAGGTGGGCGAAGGAGACTCAAGCCCGACCTCAATTACCACCTGCACTAATTAGGGGTTCCGACAGGAGCCCCTATTGCATATGACCGAAGTTTCTCTTTTTTATTCCTGGTCATGACTTACGACATGTCAGTGACATGTTCGTGACATGTCAGTCACATGTTTGTGACATGTTTGTGACATGTCACAACGATACTATCGTTGACCTCAACGATACTATCGTTAAGTTTACTGTCATGCACTGTGATTTTCACTGTGATAATATCTTTAACTTAAGAGGTACATTTAAATATCATTTCAAGCTCATTCATAATTCATTTTGACACAAGTGTTTTTCATTCACCGAAACGCATATCCGGAACACTACGTCATGCATCAGCATTGGAATCTTTATATTTTTCGGGAACGTTCCCGATTTCCAGCCTCGAACGTTCCCGGTAACATTCCCCAAGATTCCCAATTTTCTTGGGAATATATCCACCCTTCAGAACACTAGGAAGGATAATGTAGCGGAGCGAAGGTGACTCAAAGTGTGCTTTAAGGTGCCTTAGCAAAGAGGGACCGCACGGCTGGGGTTTCGAAGACTCCCGCACACCTTCAAAAAGCCCTCCAACGAAAGAAAAATACGCTGTTTTAATCGTAAAAAAAAAAAAAAAAAAAAAAAAAAAACTCCGAAGGCGATCGCATTTTTAGAAGCGTACTAAAATGTATCGCTGAAAACGAAGGAAAATGCGGGAAAAATTTTGATCACTCGGTCCCAGTTTAATTTCAAAATTTGGCGATATTTTCGTTTACCGCCTCTTTGAAGACAAGATTTTGCGAGGGGGCCGCCACTCTTGTCTCAGGCGTACACAAGACTACGGGATTACAGAAATTTTGTAGGATTCCGCGTTAAATTTGGAAAAATTGGTTCAAAAACGCTAAAAAATGACAAAATTTTGTCAGGGATTACGTGATTTCGGCGTGGACTACCGGAGAGTACAAGTGAATTTGTACACACGATTACGGGGGTGGTGGCCCCCTCGAGATTTTGTGTACTGGCCGGCAGCAATAATGGTATCGAAAAAAAGGGGATAAAAGTGAAGTATCACCTTTGCATGTAGAATATGGCTAGTTACGAAAAAGAGGGGAGCGCAGCCCGCAAGAGATGTTTGGGCCGCGATGACCCGGCGGCCCCCATCGACCATTAGTAGCAGTCTTTTTAGTTCCTTGTTATTTTCTGGATCACCCTAGCCCAATTATCTTATAATTTAAGTCCTTCTTTAATGAGATTTAATTACTTCCCGTGTTTCAGCTATAGTTATTGGTAAAATGACCCAAACTTGTTTATTTAATTTCCGTTAATATGGCATAATCCTATTATTTCATTTATGTGTACTTTTCTCCTTAAGAACCACCGAAACCTCATGTTCTTACCTATTTTTGCTCACTTTTACTCGGTTTTGGTACTCTTCCCCTCACTTTTTGCTCACTTTTTCGCCCAGAAAATGTCACTTTTCTCACTCCCTTTTCGGAGCTGAACTGCTGCAGGCATGCATGCCTACGCAAGCAAATTTAACTAACTTTGGTCATTTGAGACAGATAAGAAAGTTGGCAGAACATTTCGTCAGGTACCACTGGTTCCTTTGATGTTACATCTTGAAGTTTTTTGTATAAATTAAACAGCGAGTTATCTGATTGGAAGCTATCTCAAATGATCAATTTAACGAAATTCGCTAGCGATTCAGATAAGAGAACATCTTTTTAAAAGAACCCCTCGAATTTTGTGCCCACGTTGAGACGTTAATCATCTAATGAAAGAAAAACTTAAAAGTATGCAGTGCCCATAGACGGAAACAAAATTCTTTCATCATGGGATGTGATTATGAGCCAGTTTATGAACTGCATAATTTGCTCAGAACCTTGCGAAGAATGTGTTCGCATTACAAACTATTGAGTTTGCACCCTGCAAAGAGTTTGGCTTTGATTTGTATTACTAACTGACAGTTTGTAATTTTCCAAGCAATGTGTTCACAATACTAACAGGTTGTTTGCAAATTGCAAAGAACTTGCTCGCAAATTGCGAAGTAGTGATTTGCATTACGGATGCGTCCTTTGCATTACGAACAAACCAGGTTCTTTGCAAGCTTACAACGCATCGGTTTATAAGGTTTTATGAGTGTGGCATAACAAGTTGTCTCACGTTTTGAGTGATGTTTGTGTCTAGTTTATGAGGTTAGCAGCAGACGCCATTTTCGCGCATCAACTCCCTGCTCTGACTTCGTTCTCAGGGAAGTTTTGTCGTCAAAAGATGTAGCCTTCGCAACAGGAAATCTCGCAAATAAAAATCGGCCTGCGGACACACCAGGTTTGCGGTCGCTCAGAAATGAGAGCGAAAGTTTACACATTTTGGATGGCGTAGGCGCGCGACTCGACCATGTCGTTACAATGAACAACAATAATAGAAGGGGCATTTTTATAGAACAAAACCATTAAACCAGAGCATCCTTAAGAATTTCAGCTTCACAATGGTATCCTGATTTTCCTCCAAACAACTCTACAAATCTAAAAGCGTACATTGCATGCTCTACCTGGAGCATGCCTGCAAACACGCTCTAGCTAGCGCAAGCCTGCCAAGCATGCACTAACAAGTGCATACCTGCCATGTACACGCTTACTGGAGAAGACAACTCCTTATCTCTTATGCACTAGATATATGCTCCAGTAAGTGTGTACAGGGCAGGTATGCACTAGTTTAGTGCATGCTTGGCAGGCTTGCACTAGCTAGAGCGTGCTTGCAGGCATGCACCATGTAGAGCATACAATGTATGCTTTTCGATTTGCAGAGAAGTTTAATGATGAAATGAAGTGACGCTCGGGTCGCCTGGTTCGTCTGCCGGCCGCCACGCACCGGGCTGGCCGTGGCGTCCCTGTTTCACACGCCACCCACGCCACCTGCTGATGGCGAAGTCGCACCAGACCCTTCTCAGTTTCGATGCATTCGCTAAGCCCCTTCCCTTCCCCTCCCCCTGACCATGGTGCAATCAATAGCATTGAAATGCCCACCAGTGTCTGGTGGTGTGCATCAAGGTGTGCACGTCGTCGGCGCGAACCACGGACACCGCAAAGCCTAAGGTCAGACTTCTCGCCACTGGAGTGGCGAGAAACTAAGTGTTGCCATGTTTTGGTCAGACTAATAAACCCAATCAATGCGGTCCTTACGGCCCGTACCGCGGTCAGTCAAAAAAGTCTCACCGCTTTGTGGCGAGACATTTTTGTGTGACCAAATTTCGGCGAGACTTTCAGGCCTGAACCAAAACTGCTCACGACAGTAAATAGCAGGTGCGGCATCGCGGCCACTCTTTCGGCCAAACTGTATACATTGTACAGAGTATAAACTCCTTTATTATTTGTGCAAATCCTGTGTAAGCTTCCATCAAGTACAGAACGAGCACCGAATCATAACTCAAAGTCTAATAGAGAGATAACTCTCGTTCTGCAACTTAAATAATGGGCTAAATTGGAGCTTGGCTTCATCTCTGAAAGTATTGGGAATTCGCCAAAACAGTTTTTAGGCATGAAACTAAACACATTGCGATCCTTTTGGTCCGAGTCGGTGACTTCGGCAAGAAATGACCCCACCAAGTAAATTGATACTGAGACAAGTATTCTAAAAAAGTGATTAATATCCTTTAAGGCCACCGCTTGACAGTATTATTTAGAAAATGATAGCACCATTTTATTTTTGGTGTAGAGATAACGTGACATTTATCTCTTGCACCCCCAGTTCATTTGTCATTGATGGAGATCCGTCAAGTTAGCCCATTTTACATCCCTAGTTTTCATTTAATGGAACTGATGTGAGTTATCAACTAGAGCCTTATGATGCCTATTGTTGTTGAAAACAGTTTTCGGTTGAAAACTCAATTTTCGATCAGTCAACCGGGCTCACAACTCTGCCGCTTCACAGCCCACTTGCTTCGCCACGATGCAAGCCGTGCAAGACATGGACGAGGTGGTGATATCCGGCGTGGGCGGCCACTTCCCGGAGTGCGACGGCCTGCAGGAGCTACCGCGAGAAGCTGCTGCAGAACCTGCACCTCATCAGCGATGGCGCGGGCGAGCTGCAGCCGAGTGAGTGCACAACTTGCCCTGGTAAACCATGACGTCATTTACACTTTGCAATCGTGTTTCGCATCCGTGTGGTCGTCTACAGTAAAATCAGCCAATTGCACTCGAGAGAGAAGAAAGTCAAGAGAGAGCATGGCATGGTAAACCTCAAGGCACGCTTCATCCTCTAGAGTGCTCGCAGGCATGCTCTGACCTAATGCATGGCATCACAAGCACTCTCTAGTATGAAGCGTGATGCAGCAAAGCTTTCATATCAACGAAAAAAGCACGATTCATCCAAGACAGTGCTTGCAACGCATGGTCCACCCCCTCAAGAAACTCAACTGAGTGCATGGCATGCTCCACCTGGGCAGTAAGCCTCAAAGCCACGCTCCAGCGGGGAGAGTGCTTGCAAGCACTCTTTAAGCATGCTTTTTTCGTTGATGTGAAGCCTTTTTGAAGCACACTCTATCTAAGAGAGTGCTTGCAAGCATGCTCCACCGTGGAGCATGCTTGTCAGGCATGCTCCAGGGTAGAGCATGCTTGCAAGTACTCTCCACGCTGGAGCGTGCCTTGAGGTTTACTCTCAGATGGAGCATGTCATGCACTAAGTTGAGTTTCAAGAGAGCTGAAGCATGCTTTTCATGCATGCTAGCATGCGTGCAAGCACTCTGCAGGATGAAGCGAGCTTTGAGGTATGCTTCCAGGTGAAGCATGCCATGCCTCGTCTCTTGTACTGTCTTGTAGTAAATGCAGAAGATGCGGGGGATTAGGGCCAGGGAACTTACCCTACCCGTAAAACTTTACGTATTATGAATTTTTAGCAGAAAATACTCCAGTTATTGTTACACAGCTATGTCGCAAAAACAATAAAACAAAAAATGAAAAATTATAAATGTAACATTAAATGCCTTGGGTGTACCGTGCTCAGTCAGTCGTGTACGGTGGACACAGCGAGCGCGTGGGATGGTCTCGCCAAAGAATTATGGTGCGGGATGGGGCTTCGGCTCGCCCGCAGAGAGGTACGAGGGAGCGGGAACTTGTGGGAGCGGTGAGAACTGGCCCCGTGACCGCGCTCCACACGGCCCGGCCGTCTACTTCCTAGTCCTTCGCGTTGGTATCATTTTTTTTCTAACTCGGTCGGAACCGTGTGTAAGCCGATGCAGAATTCGGGCATCTATTCAATTCTCATTTGACTGACAACCGCAAAGTTCGCATTGGTACTATGGCGGAATCGGATGCGCGGCGCTCTGTGGTTACACAAAGCTTAGTCCGCGGATGTGCTGCGCTTACGCCGCGCTATTGCGCATGCTCTTTCTGGTTTTGTGTATTTTTATGTTACTTGGAGTGTCGACTGACTCACGGAATATGCTCGGCTGCTTTATCGTGACCGAGACGCTGCGCCCGAGGCTGAGAGTGTCCAAGTGCAGGGGGACGCTGGCGACGACTTGTCTGCACTCTTGTACAAGAAAACCAATTTTTACCGGGCGGTACTTGTAGAATTCATGTGTTTGGCCAAATTTTCATTGTTTTTATTTTGTTGGTGAAATCCCTCGAGCGTTGAAACAAAGAGAATGAGTAACCACAACACATGTGGTAATATTTTTAGGTATATCATGAGAGTCGGACTCACATGCGTAGAGCTTTAATACAATCCAAACCACCTAATTCGATTAAATTTAAAATTATATTTTGCTTTTCTTAATATAATGCATAAACAACTACATACATTGCAAATAAACAAGTAGGAATCATCATCTTTCACGTTGGTCGTTAACTGTTTAGATTTTTTGAGTTCGGGAGGGTGGGGAGATCTGGCATAAGATCATTACGTTTGGTCAACAAAGCGTAAAGACGCAAGGGCTCACACCAAATCAAGATAATGTAGTTCATTTTTTCTTTTCGTGCCAAAGTCTTTTGCCGCCTACATTGAGCATGTACCGCTCGTGAAATGCACTAGTTTCTTTGCGGCCAACCAGGTGTGCATACGTAACACATGCGCATTTTTCGTGCTGAGCGTACGTGCCTCACGAATTCGCGAGTGGCATTTTAAAAAATCGTTTTGATTCCATTCCGGTAGGAGAGCTACTATCGCTCAAAAAGAGGACTTCCCTAAGATCGTGGGTTGTATTCGCAGTAAAGTTAAATCGCGTTGTATTTCTTATTACTAGTATCTTTTCAGATTTATCCTATCGCGTATGTTTTCTACCAAATGCTTCTCATGACGGCATTTCATTAATCGCGAAACAACATCCAAGACACTGTCGGGTCCTTCGTGTTGTTTCGCTTCCTGTCTTGACTGAAATTGCGTTGGGGTTGCACTAGGATAGCACAACGAATTGTGACATCACATTCGTTTGCCCGTGAAGACTGCGCATGATCAATTTAAACGGCGAGTGACAAACAGTGAGAGATCTAAAGTCAAACTCGTAATGTGGACACACTGGAACCCGCTATTAGGCGGTGTTCAAGACAGCTATCCGCAGACAGCCCCTCAACGCGCCGGACCTGCCGCGCGATACGTAACCGAATCCTGTGACCGCCGAGCGCGCCGGCTCCCTAGGGGGAAACAGTACTTTCGCGTATATTATCGCCAAATTGTAGAGGTTTACATAATCCGATTAGAGTCCATGGGAAAATTGGTGTGAAATGGGTGCCCCAGAGGCCCCAGAGAAGAAAAAAAGAGAAAGACACAACTGCTGCGTCCCACAGTGTCATAATGTACACGCGGAAAATGTGCATCTGCACCAAGTCCCAAAGGATGAATCCGAACGCAACAAATGGTCTATTGCGATAAGAACTGGGAAGGAAGTTGGGTCCAAAAATGACAGTGTGCAGTAACCACTTTCTGGAAACTGATTACTTCATAACTTGTGAGTATGATTTCGTTTGTCCTCAAAATATTTACAGCGGCAAGTTAGGTTAATGGCCTATTGTTTGTGTACTCAATGTTCACTCTGAAGGGCTATAATATGGGTTTTCTTATAGGTGGCACTGGGAAGAAGCGACGTCTGAAACCTGGTTCAGTTCCCTCTCAAAATATTCCAAAGAGAACCCATGACAAAGTAATTACCTCACCCCTGAAGCGCAAAAGAGAAATGCGACAGCAGAGGGCAATCCAAGAGAGCAGCTAGGTTTGTTATAAATTTTACTGGATGAATTACTTCTATCCTTGAAATTTCTCTCACTATTCCTTTAATTTCCTGTTGCAGTTGCAGATCTAGAAAGTCAATGAGCGATGAATCGCTCTCAGGTTTGGATACTGTGGTCTCGAGTCAATCATGCAATGTTTACAAATAATTTAAATTTTTCCTTATATTTTTTTTTTAAGACTGATGCGACTCTTTTTGTGTTACTCATGTTATGGATTTGTCTGTCTAATTTTTGAATCATCCCAATCAACTATGTGTTTTCAAATAGTGTAGTTGGAATTTATTGTTATTCACTCTAATGCAAGTGTTTAAAATATGTTTGACGATTGTATTTCACTGCTGTTTTATACAC
The DNA here is from genome assembly GCA_030522485.1 of Stenchaetothrips biformis. Taxonomy (NCBI): domain Eukaryota; kingdom Metazoa; phylum Arthropoda; class Insecta; order Thysanoptera; family Thripidae; genus Stenchaetothrips; species Stenchaetothrips biformis. The sequence goes on from CM060086.1 coordinate 8,844,508, forward strand.
CTAATACTGAAAGGCCAGTATCAAATATTGTTAGTGTTTGATACCCATTGAAAATTGCTATGGAATTGTTTCAAAGTTTGGAGTTTTCTAGTCTTTATTTTTGTTTGAACAATGAATAAATTTTTTGCAATGAATTTAATGTTAAAAATAGTTATATGTCTGAGTTTCTAAATGTGCCAGGAAGATGGATGTAGTGCATAGGAATGGATGTGGTCACGACTGTGAGAATGAGAGTGATGCTGAAATGGTAATAAATGTTCCAGAAATCCAGCCCTGAGGATATTCCCAAAGATGAACGAATAATAGTGTATCCGAGGTTACTCCAGGCTTGAAGAAACCGTCTGTTGTGGAGCCATGTCACTATCTATGAGTAGTGACGAGAAGATTAGTTGCAAACTACAGGTATTCATTTCAGTTTCAGTTACTTGATGCCCTAGCTTGAGGCCTGTGGATTACTACAATTGGCACCTGAAAGCAAACTTTAAAGAAAGTTCTATGTTTGCGTTCTCGTGATCGAATATTACTTTTGGACAATGATGAATGAGATAAAATCTTAATATTTCCTAATCTAGCTTTTAGCTGCCATTTTATGATTTATCCAACAGTCCAAAACAGCTGCAAATTATTCATATATATGATTAACAATTTATTGTCTTATGCTAAAGTATTAAAAGATGTGTAGTGTATTTATGGCCTGACAAAGAGGACGCATTTCTGAAAAATATGCCTAAGTCATTCTAATAAGTTTAAGTCAACCAGAGCAATTCTTATGAGAATGCATAATGGAAATAAATTTAGAACAAACCTAAAGTGAAAGATCGATAGACAGAAATTAGGCTTTAGTTCCAAATAGTTAAACAAAAAATTCACAGCGCAAAATAAATGATGGTTTGTTACACAAGTGGGATTTATAAAGTCTTTTGTAGGTCCCTGCATTTGGGTGTAGGGCCTCTGGATAGAGTTATGTCAACACAAAGCTACTGGTGGTTGTATGAATTATGCAATCCTGGAGTATGCACTCATGGTAGACAAAGGATTTCAATATTGATGAAGATTGTAATGAAAATTTGATAAACTTGATCCGACCCCCATTTCAAAGGAACAAGAAATACAGCTCGATCAGAAGTCAGTTGCAGATGTACAGGCAAATGATTGAGCCAAGAGCATAGGGTGCATCTGGAGAGAGTAATGCCAAGAGAGTTGAGAGAGTATGGTGACTCAATGTGTGGCAAAATTCCCATGGAGATGTTGTTGCCATAATAAGGTGATGAATATGGTGTAGTAATTGTGATCTGAGTCTATTGTCAATCGTTAGCATGGCCTATAATGAGTGTATGATAAGTACTGGAAATCATGCAATTTTGTCATTGAGCCATTTCCCTTCATGATTTTTTGTGGAGGATGAATTTCTCTGCCAAAAAAAAAAAAAATAGAGAAAAATATATTTTATGCATTATTGTAATTTATTATCCTTGTCAAAAAAATTCAAGTACAGACAAATAAAAATAAAGGCATATTACACTATGACAAAAAAAACACTTGAGATAAACCAAGAAGTATAATGATGAAACTTGGGATGAAATAAATTACATTTCAAGCCTCGACAGATTTGAGGCCCCGCCAACTGGCAGAACTTAACAGTAAAGAAAGCATTTGTCAGATTTATAACATATTTTTAGCAGAAATTATCATTATAACCCAACAGTATCCGACAAATTGACCTTCATCAACCATAAGACAGTACAGATGTAAAATCACAAATAGGCAATAACTCAGAGCCACAATACCAAGTTGTCACTATGGCCTTGAAACCAATGTTCATCTCCTTCAGCATATTTCCATTCAAGCAAGTTGAAACACTGCAAATGGTGGCAGCATTATATGTGTCGCCCCATACACTGGGAGTATTTGGGACTTCCCACAACCGGTCCTCAATTCCATCCACAAATAAATACACACCGTCTTCCCACCTGTATCCAAGCCAAGGAGCAATGGGACCTTGCATAAATACAACCCAGCTATTCTCAATCATCTTTCCTGGGTTCATTGTTTCATAGGCTTTCAACGCAGCAGGTTCATAAAAATTTCCATCTTGACATGGCTTCTGAATTAGAGTAAGCCGGAATGACTGCGAAGTGTCCCAATTATTTGTAAAATTCCAATCACTAATGTAATGTCCTCTTTGCATTTTCATATGATAGGGGATGTGGAAGCCATAGCAGATGCTTCCGAGTCCAGCCGTTCCATATTCAAATTACGCTATGCCAGTTGTCACTGGACCACCTTGTATTCCAAGTGTTGATGAAAAAAGCATCCAAAACATGCTCCATCATGGAAATTTATGTATTTATCATAATAGTTCTTTTCTTCGTTAGCTAACATATGCATCATAAAAGAGACTCTCCCAAGACTTGAAGGCATCCTTCAAGATGTAACTTGAATTTGTGAGAGCGTTGTGAACGATCATAAGAACTAAATTAAATCCACTCCTACTGACTTTGCGGGTCAATCTGCGGATTTGTGAGTTTTGTATTCGATGTTGTGTCTCACGGCCCACATAAGAAAATATGGCAAGCATCACAATGAGTGGCTGGGCTGAAATAGAAAAAAAATAGATTAGGTAGGGCTGTGTGTGCGCACAAAACATTCTATAGACTAAAGTCCCACAAAAATAAATAAAAATATGGTACACTTAAAACATTATGACAAAAACCCCCCTTCCAAAAACCTAATACTAAACTTTGTCGCAAGTGACTCCGGAATATTCAATCTAAAATAGGAACGCGGGTAAGGAGAACTTGGGCTTCGCCAACATGACTAGCAACACAGCCAGAATGAGATGGGATCAAACTCACTGCTGGTCTTTTCTTGGTGAGTTTTACCCCAACGCTGTTTCCAAGTCAGTGCATGCCATTGTTATCCATGTTCGATTCGACGTTCCTATAATCAAAACGCTGATGGTTAAAATTGAGGTACTGTTTCAATACAATTCTAATCACTCAAAATAAGGGCAAAACATAATTACAAAGAATTCTAACATCTCTTTCGAGAGTTACAGCAGGCAATTCCATAGCATGTTTACGTGCAATGTTTCCTTTCGATAGACCCGGACGGCGACAAGGGAACAACTAATAAACTGATATTTCTGCACTCCACTATCACATTGGATGAAGTTTGTATGCGGACATTTATTTTAACTGAGGTTGTGTCGCTTGATCATGGGTTGTACGAACCAGCACAGCGCCATCCACGGACACCACCTTTGCACTTTATAGCGGCGATTCCCACCACCACAATGGTTCTTCATGGCTTCACGACCTTCTCGTAGAAAAGGTGCATTAGAAGCCCTGAAGGGCATCAATGATATGACTCTAGACATCAATCAAGGGCCTCCACTGGTATCACCGCAAAACAGACTGGAAAGGGACTACACAAGTACAAGTATCCGCCCTAGGGAGCCGGGCGCTCGGCTCCCGAGGATTCGTTGTAGATTCGCGCGGCGGCCGCGGCGTGGCGCATGCGGTAGCAGTATAGAAACGACGCAAATGTCAGCATCACCGATTCGGGTGTGTGACAACAGAAACATCAGAGGGTAGAACTATGCACATAAAAACAGGAACGGTGCACACATGATTCACATGTGACAAGTCGATGTCACAGTACAAACGACGAGTGAACACCCATCTGGTTGTCACATTCGTTTGAGAATGTGACACCTACGTCGCTGTCACGTTCGTTTTAATGTGAAACAGAGTAGTACCGGAATGTGGGGGGTCCCAGGTTTCAATATTATCAATGTGACAATTTGGACATGTCACATTCAAGACGAACGTGACAGTATAAGGTGGAGAGCCTCACATTCGGTTTTGTTCTCTCACTCATGACACGTTATGCACTTCTGCTGAGTTTTAGTTCACACCCAATTTAATGTGACAAAGGCGGTGTGGTGGGTTGTCACCATCGTGTTGACTGTAAATGTTTTCACTAGTTTGACACGTTTTTCAACTAACATCGCAGTATTTTACGGTTACAAGACGAAGTGTGATGTCATATTCGATGGCACACCAGTGTGCTGCCATAAGTCAAATAAAAATGACCATGCGCGGATAAAGCTGTGAGCATCTGTCGAGGCAGACCCTCGCGTCTGGTGATCTCGATGCCGAGCCAAGCATACACTCTTAAGATGGTGCATAATCTCGTTGAGGCGTTAAGGAATAAGGCCGTTTTCTTCTCCCGTCAGCCAAGATACTGATAGGCATGTAGTTGGCACCTAGCGAAGCTCGTTGCTGCCCAATTGGCTCAGGCATGCTCTTTGCAAGAAAGACGGTTGCATGCAAAGTCACTACTCTAGCAAGAGCTATACTGCAAGCACTATATCGTTTTTTGATATAGTGAGAGGCAAGCAGTAACGGTGCACCATCTGTAATAGCCGTCCTTGAGCTAACGGCAGCCCCCACAAGATAACACCGCCGAAGTTCGGCCTCGTCCTGACCCCTAGCGCCACCTTCAGCACGGAAGAGACATGAAGCGCGGCAAGAATAGCGCCACCGTGGACGCAGAATTACGACAACCGTCTTCTGTATGCGCCATGCACTCCAAGCTGGCCATCCACAACATGCCCAGCTGGCTGGGCTCTTAGTGGAGTTCCACCATGGAGGACCGTCATCGACGCAGGTAGCGGTGCTCGTGGCAAACCAAGCGATAGGGCATACCAGCTGGTTGAGCCACGCCCCTCATTTCCCACTTTTCCTCCCCCGACCGGCCCACCACTAAATCAGCATTCTCTCACGTACCTATGTCTCTCTACTCTCTGCTCTCTGCTCTCTCTCTCTTCTCATCTCTCTCTCCCTCTACGACTCTCTCTCACTTACTCACCCCCCTCTCTCACGGAGTCACGACTATCCGTCTCGGGGCTCTCACTCTCTCTCTCTCTCTCTCTCTCTCTCTCCTCTCTCTCTCTCTTTCTCTTTGACCTATATAACCTGACCTTCGCACTATAAACCCAACTGTCTACAGTCGATTCTGGTTAGCTGACACGCTTTGCCACGGAGTCATTTCCACCACCTCGGCTCACAAGGGAACGTTTTCCGATGTAGGCCTATGTCCAAGTCGGAAAAGCTGTCAGCATAATTGATAGGATGGCTGCACTGAGATTTAAGAATTTAAGGTTTAGAGATCTTGAGGATCGAAGATATGTCGTGCACCTGTCACAGTCACAGCCTCTCTGAATCTTGGTGATAGTCAGGGATCATCTCTGTGCTGAGAGAAATTATGTAGGGGTAGGTTGGGAAAGAAAAGTACACTCTGGACTCGGGTAAAAAACGAACACCTGCTGTGCCTCCGCACTGAGACTTTACTGAACCATTTCAAGTGTGCTTTAAGAAAAAGTGGTCATTCCGCCGAAAAAAAAATAAATTTTGCCCAGTTCTTCATTTAAATTTGGAGCCAAAACGCATGGTTGATTAAAACACTAAAAAGGACCATGAAAAACTTTTTTAAAACTGTTCGTACTTTGAAGTACAGCTTCGAACAGAATCAGCCGTCTGTCGAATGTGTGGTACCAACTTATAGCTTAGACCATCACCTTGAAAATCAGTATCGTTTGATGCTCTTAGGCTTGTATAAAAAATGTTATAAGTGGAAAAATGAAACGGCTAAAAAAAGTACAGTCCCCTGGGGAAGAAAAGTACAGGCATTGGGGAAGAAAAGTACGCCCTGTAAACTTATTGAAGTGGGGTGAATATAAATTGGTCACGGAAAAATATTTTATTTGGCGAGACAAACTAAAAATGTTAACACACTTTATAGAATGAAACTAGAAATGAAGAAGTTATTGGACATTTACGAGGCGAGGGGAAGAAAAGTACATAAAAGCTGTACCCTCGTATCACTAAGAAAAGGCTTCTTGGACTGCCCATTATAAATCCATGAAGAATCAGAACCAATAGACCGATTTTGTCGAAACTTGAAATAATGGCAAGTCCTTGCTCTCCACTTTAGGCTAAAACCTCATTTGAACCAAGATTGGTCCTAGTATGGTTCCAAATTGCAATTTTCACTGTACTTTTCTTTCCCGGTGGTGTACTTTTCTTACCCTTTTCGAGAAGTACCGAAATCACATCTATTCTGGCATGTTGTCCGTCCTGTGATGACCTGGAATCGATAAAAAGTGAACCATTTCATCGGGAAGGGACTACATTACAAGTTCCACAGAGCAGACTAGTTGAAGTCTCATTTGTAACTTCTGTACAGTGCAAAGTAGCCGTTTTGTACTTTTCTTCCCCAACCTACCCCTACATAGTTTTGGCTTCATGGGACAACATTTTCGGTCATCTGGACAGGACTTCAAAGAGGTGTATTCTGCACTGGCTGAACAAGGTTGTAATCGTTGGGTTCTGGCGAGAAAAGACTAAAACAAAGACCCCGGCGTCATGTGAAATGACAACGACTCGAGAACGTATAGTTTTCGTTGCTGCGATTGTTGTTGGTTTACATTGCTCGCAAGAGGTGGATGATCCTCCTGAATCGTGTACGGAGTACCATTATTATCGGTATTAGTGAAGTATTATAGGTATTATTGGAGTAATATCGGTATTATCGGTGCGATAAAACACCGTCAAATTCAGGGTAATTAAGCCAATGGGAGTCTTTCCGGGAGTAGGTTAGGTTAGGTCTTGCCGGGAGTAGGTGAGGTTAGGTCTTGCCGGGAGTAGGTTAGGTTAGGTCTTGCCGGGAGTAGGTGAGGTTAGGTCTTGCCGGGAGTAGGTGAGGTCAGGTCTTGCCGGGAGTAGGTTAGGTTAGGTCTTGCCAGGAGTATGTTAGGTAAGGTCTTGCCGGGAGTAGGCAACATCTAGTGTGCTTACTGCGTTTACCCTCCGCTCCGAACTAGGCGCAGCCGCCGCGCTGGTAGGCAACCCTCCAGGCACCGGAGGGGATTTGAGTGCGTTCGGGTCCTTTCACTTGCGTTTGGTTCCGGGCGCGCGGTTTTCGGACCACTTGGATGGTTTCGACTCAATAAGATTCGATCTTTAACAGAACTTAGAGACTGAAATGATGTGCAGCATGATGAAATAGGCACAAAAATTAGTAGTATCGTTTTATCACTGCAATGCGATTTGTAAGTTTGCTTACCACTCCAGTGGCGCTCCGTTTTGAATGCCAAAATTTGGCCTTCAGGGCCCGGATTGGCCTCTGCGAATAGCAAAATTTGGCATTCCGGTGAACTTGGATGCCAAATTTTGGCATTTTAAAAGGCCAATCCGGCCCAGAATGCCAAATTTTGGCATTCAAAACGGAGCGCCACTGGAGTGGCAAGCAACCTTGCCAATGGAATTGCAGTGATTAGTATTATCAGTATTATCGGT